>JAZKJV010007150.1:0-17500 GCA_037367405.1 Ottelia alismoides
TTTCCTCAGATCTTCTTCAGATTCAATTTTTATGAGATTTTCTGGATTTTCAATTTTTTTTATTTTCTGTGTGGTGTGGCGATGTGGTGTCTTCCTTAGATGATAAGGGGGCCTTGATATTCAGAGTTTGGGGTCAGAGGCATAGTCATTCCTAGGGGAATAATAAGCAGAGGTGTTGATATTAGACTCATCCCTAGGTTTTTTAATATCCTCCAAATTTTCATCATGGGATCCAATCATTTCCTCATTTAGTTTTACACCCGATCCACCGTAGAATGAGATTACTCGGTCGGCAAATTTTTGAAATCTATCCTCCATCAGTTCAAATCTTGTTTTTATCCTCGAAACATTATCCTCACAATTTTGTCATGATCAACCACGGGAGCACTCGGATTTTGTTCAATGATTCCGTCTTCCATTTTTCTGTACGTGCGGAGAGGAGAATTTTCTTGGGATATCCATTATACGATCATTTCTTGAAAATTTCTCCTCAAAAATTATGGAAGGAGGCTGCTCATATGGTACAGGCATGTGTATTTGATCTGAGTATAGTTCAGTCCTTTGATCATGATTGGTCAGCTCTTGATATTGTGGAGTCAACATACATGGTTTATATGTGTCTAGGAGGTCTGTCCAGTCCTCTGTATGGGTTTCATGTCTGACGAGGGGTCTGTCGTGGTCAATCCAACGCTGATGATCATTAAGTGCATGTCCTTCCATCTGGGTTTGGTTTCTCTGCCAGTCATGGGATTTAAAGGGATTTCGATCTTGAAATGTTTCATTGAAGAGAGATTGAGAATGAGGTGGTTCAGTCCAAGATGGTAAGTGGTCATTTCCGGTTGGATGTTTTGAGTAAGGATTCAATGAGGTGGCCGAATTCATTTGCGGTTGAAAGTTTCCCACAAATGTTGGAGGATTATTAAAAGAAGAGGATGTAGTTGATTTGGGCCAAACCGAGATAGATTTGTTTTCATAATGATGTTCGGTTTATTTTTAAAGGAGTTGAAAGAAATGATGGGTTGAATCTGAAATTTGGAAAAATTTCCATGATGAGATTAAAATCAAGAGATGAGAGAGATGATTGTATGGGACAGAAAATTTGTCAAATGTGCGGCTATTGATCTTCGATATCGGTTCACGCACACCAATACAAACACAAATCAAACCCTTAAGCCGTAAGATTTCGGCCATTATCTTTTCAATTTTAGTTGGTGATAATTCAATCTTGGCAAGAATTTAGCGAGCTGAGATTTTGGATTTGGGCTCTATCCTTAAGTGTCATCTCTCGCTCACTCAAAAAAATAAAATCATCCAAGGTCGGGGTTGCTCTCCCGCAGAAATTCTTGATTTTATGGGTTATTTTGAAATCGGTTATATTTAGTAGTCCCGATTTTATTAGGTGATCACTGAAGAATTTAGATGAGCACAAATACACGTCTACCGTCCAGTCCCAATTTCCTTTAGATTTGTGTGATAAAATAAGAGGGAGAAAGTCGGGAAAAGCCGATGCACGCAGAAAACTATGATGAATGCTCAGTGAGAAGACTTACAGTGAATCCTCGCAATCTCCATGTGGGATGCTAGACAGAATTTAAAAATTATTCTAAATGAAATGCAAGCCGATGGAAAACCGCACCTAAGCAAAAAGTTCTATTAGCGGGAAGAATTGATTTAAATTTTTGGCTAAATTGAATGATCTATGTGCGTCTCGATTAAAGTGAAGTGTGGCTTAAGATCCTACGAGCACAATCAAAAATTAAATTGCTCTGAGAGCCGTATGTGCAGGTCTATCCTATTCGCCACTCAAGTCAGGCCCCACCCTCACCGGAGAGTGAAACAGGCCACGACACACCACAGAATAAAGTTTAGAGGTCTTGTTACACACGTGAGCGTCCAAACGGACACCGCTATAAATAAGCAATTAATTACAAAATTTAAAAATTGTAGGAATTAAAAACCTAAACTCTACGCTCTCTCACGACTCGACTCAATCTTAAATTAATTGCGGATTTTAGGATGTTGCTGAAGATGCCTCGGTTTCTTGAAAAAAACCGCTCCACGTATGTCGTGTACCTCGCAAGAAAAATAAGAGAGATAATGTAAGAGAGTGACTCAAAAATGATAAAAACAGACAAAAAATGCTGAAATAAATGGGATTTACAATGAAAAATTCAGGGGTCCAGACTACCCGAATGCGGAAAACCGAACAAAAATTTTCAAGACAAAAATCTAGGCCGTTTGCCTCCCCGGCAACAGCGTCATCTGACGAATCCGAAAATGCAGCGTTTAAAAATGTGTTTTTATCGTTCGTGCTTAAAATGATTAGTCGTGCGTTGTAGGCGGCAATCGGAATCAGTCAAGAAAATAACCACAAATAAATTATTCAAGTTTCAGTCTCGTGGTTTTATGTTTATTTTACTTGGGCAAGTCCCAAGGTCGATCACAAGGAGGCAAAGGAACAACCTAGAATTAAGTCTATCAAAGTTCGTTTTCGGTTTTCGAGGCGGACTTTTTTAGAATTTTCAATGCAAGAGAGGGTGCAATATGCAAATCCAGCCTATTTTATGGACTAAAATGTGAATTACGTTCAAATGATGTCCGAAAAATACAAAACTTAGCCGAGATGTAAAATATGATGAAATGAGTGCACTTAATTTTTTTGGAATTTTTGGATGCAATATGAATTTTTTATGGGTTTTTAAATGCAAACAGAATGATTTTCAAAATTTAATTATAATAAATATTAAACCTACTTATTTTCAAGAAATAAAATTATCTAAGATCTATCACTAGGTGATCAAACTCAGAAAAATCCCAAACCTCGAAAATGTGGGGTTTAATACCTATTAAAAATTAAATACTAAAAGATGCAAAATGATTTTTACAAGACAAAATATGCATGCAAATTCAATTCTTTTTGGGCATGATGTTAAGAACAATTAACTCTACAATGTGTGATTTTTCGGGGATTTTTAGAGCAATAGTTAATCAACTATGAATTTCAGAGCATGAAATGGGCAAAATATGTTAATTTCTACAAACTAATTATTTATTAATTAACCATCCATCACAAAAATACCCACAAGATGTCAAATAGTATAGAATCAATTAACAAACATCATGCTATTTTTAGATTAATAAAATAATGTAAAGAAGATGTTCAAAATTGAGGGGGAACACAGGGGTACAGATGCAATATAAATAAATAAATGAAAATGCAGAGGGGGACTTATTTGTAATTACCTAAACCCCGGAGGGTATTTCTGCAAAATTTCCAGAGGTCACGTGCTATGCACGTGCCTCTGGCTGGCGGGGTTATCTGCGCAAAAAGGGGAACTTCCAGGGGGCTCCTTGTAAATTGCCCACGGGCACGTGAGAGACACGTGACCCATGGGTAGCGTGCAGCTGAAGTTCCCTCCTAGCGCACGTGCCTCGCACGTGCGCGGAGGGCCTTGGGCTTCGAGCCCGGCGGCGAGGCGTGGTGGTCCTGGCGGAGGCGGTCTTCACGGCAGAGGAGGGGCCGCTTGGCCGCGGCGGTTGGGCGTGGCTGAGAACGGCGATGTACGGTAGTTGTCAAAGGCGGTCGAGGGCCGCTCCTAGTGGCTGCTAGAGGCCGTGGAGGCGTCACGGTCCGGCGACGTTGGCGGAGAAGACGAAGTCGGCGGAGGCGAAGGTGCGTGTGGAAGAAGTCGAAGACGAAGCTGGAGGTGGCGTAGTCGAAGGAGGTTGGCGTAGACGAAGTCGTGGCGGAGATGATATCGTCGTTGGCTCAACGATGGTTGCCGTCGACGGTGGAGGGCGAAGGCGTACGGAGGAAGTCGGTGAAGTCGACGTGGCTCGACGCGGAGGAGGAGCAGAGCTCCAGGCGGTGGCTGGCGGTTGTCGATGAAATGGATGGTAACTAGGCTCGACGGCGATCGAAGGAGGCTGGAGCAAAGGCTCGCGCGGAGGCGGCGCGGCTACGAGCTTTGGGATGCTCGGATCTCGCCGGGGAGGCGACGCAGTGCTGTCACCGCCGTGAAGGAGCTCCGAGGTGCAATCGGCGGATGGGTGTACGAGGCGGCGGAGGGTTGTTTAAATAGGAGAAGGGGGTGTCGCCGGAGTAGGAAGGGACGATCGGGGGAGATTTGATCAGATTGGGATGCGGCCGAGTATCGCGGAGGAATCAGATATGGAGGGGGCGAGATACGCGGAGGCGGCGGCCGAGATTAGCGGGCTGAAATCACTGGGCACGGCGGCAGCGATTTTGGGAAAGGGGGGCTGAAAGGGGAAGAAGCACAACAGCCGTCCGATCGGCCGAGATCGGACGGTTGTTGACGAGCCACGTGGCCGTGGGGTGCAAAAGGGGGAAGGCGAGCGCACGTGCAGTGCGCGTGCGACTGCGGCACGGGCGCTGCACGTGCGTGGCTTTTTATTTATTTTTTTATTTATTTTTTTTGTAAAACCGATATATAATAATGCCAAAAAAATAAAACCGATATTTTTTTGTAAATATGCATGTGTGTGTGTGTGCGTGCGTGCGTGCGTGCGTGCGCGCGCGCGCGTGCGTGCGGGTGCGTGCGGGTGCGTGCGGGTGCGTGCGTGCGTGCGTGCGTGGGCGTGCGTGCGTGGGCGTGCGTGCGTGCATGTGTGTGCGCGTGTGTGTGCGCGCGCGTGCGCGTGCGTGCGCGTGCGTGCGTGCGTGCGTGTGTGCGGGCGGGCGGGCGTGCGGGCGTGCGGGCGTGCGGGCGGGCGTGCGGGCGTGCGGGCGTGCGTGCGTGCGTGCGTGTGCGTGCGTGCGTGTGTGCGTGTGTGGGTGTGTGCGTGTGTGCGTGTGAGTGTGCGTGGGCGTGCGTGCGGGCGTGCGTGCGTGCGTGCGTGCGTGTGGGTGCGTGTGCGCGTGTGTGTGCGCGTGTGTGCGCGTGCGCGCGCGTGCGCGTGCGTGCGCGTGCGCGTGCGTGCGTGTGCGTGCGCGTGCGTGCGTGGGTAGGCGTGCGTGGGTAGGCGTGCGTGTGCGTGCGTGCGTGCGTGTGCGTGTGCGTGTGTGCGTGCGTGCGTGCGTGCGTGCGTGCGTGCGCGCGTGCGTGCGTGCGTGTGCGTGCGTGCGTGCGTGCGCGCGTGCGTGCGTGCGTGTGCGTGCGTGCGTGCGTGCGTGCGTGTGTGTGTGTGTGTGTGTGTGTGTGTGTGTGTGTGTGTGTGTGTGTGTGTGTGTGTGTGTGTGTGTGTGTGTGTGTGTGTGTGTGTGTGTGTGTGTGTGTGTGTGTGTGTGTGTAAGTATGTATGTATGGATGGATGTATGTATGAATGTATTTATGTATGTATGCATGCATGCATGCGTGCGTGTGTGCGTGTAAAAGCAACATGTTATATGCACAATTTGTAATTAAAAGATTAAGCATCCATTTCAATAAGATTTATAAAAATCTAGCAAAGTGTGTAGTATGATCCAAAAGAGAGCAGGTTAAAGAACAACTACAAGAGTGTATGAGAAGAGATGATCTTATATATCACTATTTACTAGGCTCAATCTGTTCTTTCAAGATATGTATTTGTTTCAAGATATGGAAATATAAACCAATCATATCTTCTTAACAAGATTTTTCCATATTTCAAAATCAAGAGTTGATCATAATCAAAATTAAGCGCAACCACACTCTTCCTACTTCTGGACATCCTATGTCATGCAGGGCACTAACATAAAGCCATAACCATGGTCCGACATCTGTTATCCCATACTAGAAAGTTAGCATTCTATTCATCTATGACCACATTATGTATTCTACGAGATATTTCATATTATTCATATTAGTAGATTTACTCAGATCAAGATCATATGATTGAAAAACCACCTAATCCGTTTCTGAACTCCTGCAAAAGAGACAGATTAAATCTCGCGGTCGTTGTATTGACCAGGTGAGTTATACCAGAAAAGATTAATTTTTAGTTAATCTTCTTTTTTATTGATACTCCTAAACTTAAGTGTATATCGGTTAAGCACAGGAGTGTCGAACTCAGGGAGGCAAACTATTTGAAACTATGTTCAAACTATAGACAAACTAAGGTAAAATAGGTTTCCTATTTTTTATTTAATTTTAGGAATTTTTATGTATTTTTATTTAATTTTTATGAATTTTATATTATTTTTTTATAGTTTTTACGTATTTTGTGATTTTTTATTATAGAAACTATTTTGTAATTTTTATTTGATTTTTATTTTATTATTTTTATGTTTTAAATTTGTTTTCATGCTTTTATGGATTTTTAGAATGTTTTTTGTGTTTTTAGGGATTTTGAATTATTTCTAATGTGAAAAATGGAATTTTCATTGAAAACTTTGAGGTATTTCGAATTTTTAAAAAAGGCAAATAATAGGAAATTATTTTTATTTTATTTTTCAATGAAAGTAGATGGAATTATATTTAAATGATATGTTGTGCATTTTTAGGCAATTTTTATTTATTAATAATGAATTTTTGAATTTTTATATATTTTCAATTTTTTAGTTTTTTTATTATTCAATTTTTATTTTGTTTTTGATTTTATGTGTAAAAATATAACAAAATATATTATAGCTAATTTTTAAAGGATTTTTAGAGGTGTATTTATATTTTTTTATGTATTTTAGAGTTGGTTATATTTTTTATGTTTTTTAGTGATTTATTAAATGCTAGAATATATTATTTTTTCAAAATTTGTTTAATACTATATGTAGTGTAAAACGTGGTATTTGTTCTTATTTGATTATATTTTTTATTTTATACTTTATTTAGTATGTATTTAATATGTATAGTATTTATTAATATAGAGGACTATGAATGGAATAGTATGGAAACTGTGAGGGTGTGTATGATAATATAAAAACGGAGAGATTCACAAGCAAATTGTCCACTGTGCACTTGCTGCTAGCATGATCTGTTAGCACTGGGAGCAGCTGTCTGCGAATTTGCGAAGTCCCAGAGATGTCATCAGTAATTTATCCAAAGTTCATGTTCGCTCACGTGCGTGAAACTCTGCCTGGACCTGGAGGACTTATGTGTGAATACTAGAAGTCACCGGAGACTTTGTACAATTTCTCCGAAATAAATGGACGCACGCGATTTGTGTATGAGCTGAAACTATACGTGATTAAGAAGAACAAGTAGGGGCAAGCACATAAAAAATTGCTCAAAATATTAGACTCTGCACGCGTATCGCGCGTGACAGCGAAAAGCGGTGGGGCTTTTGTTGCTTCCGCGTGAAGCGAACACAGGGTCTAATCAAAGCAGATGATACGGTTGATGAGTCTCGAGTTCTTCACCAATTTGCACTTCCAGACGCAACTGCCAGATCAAGTGATCTAAACAACGGCGATTCAAATGCTATCATATCCTACAGAAGAAAAAAGCTCAACTCAACTTAGTCGAGAGATGCCTCTATTATCTCAATCGGAAATTGCTAATGTGCATTGCATAGATTTTTTTTCAAATCTTCAGGAGAGGGTGGTGCTTGTTCTTCCTGTCTCAGACTGCGGATTCGATTGCAGATTATGCTCGATGGTTCCTCCTGAATTGGCCTCCTATAAATGTTTCAAATGCTCGACGGAGAAGTTTGATTCGCATGTAGGTATGCTTTGTATTCCTCAACCGTGCAGTGACTAAGGAACGGACCCGTCGAAGGTGGTACTTTCAGGAGGTTTCGAACACAGATAAATATTTTGATTGCAGGTGTTGCTCCTTGTGGAGGTGATGGAAAAGAAGCGGAGCTCCGATCACGAGGTGATCGGAGCTTAGAAATCTCATGAGATGGAACAGCAATGTGGAGATCAGAAGGTGATATCAGGTAGGTGGGACCGAGGGTTTTGGATTTTTGGTTGATTATGAACTCAATTTGAAGATAAAACAGAGGAGAAAAGAAGAGAAGAGAAGAGAATATGAGAATCTAGCTAACATGGAACCAACGAACGATGGAGGAGAGTTGCCTGGAAAGCTGGAGCTTGGAGGAATGCGCCTGCGGTGGAAATGGTGGACGGAGGTGGTCTGGGGACACGGAACAGCAAACTCCAAGGATCATAGCCTCGATGCGCGACCGAGTAGAGGCTTGGCGCGACGGAGCAGAGCTCACGCCAGCGACCTGATCTCGCCGGAGACCCTCCAATCTCTCTCGCTCTACGACGGAGCAGTCAGACCTGTCACCTCTCGAATTCTCTCTCGGAGCTCACAGGGAGAGGTGGTACTCAAATGGCGGATGGGAGGTCCGGAGGGGGATTGACGAGTATAAATAGGGGGAGAGAAGTCCGGTCACCGGCCGTGGGTGACGGGAACGAGGGTAGTTGGGACAACGTCCGATCGTTGAGGAGGTTGGGCATTGGAGATGGGTTGGAGGAGATGGGTTACAAGAGGAAGAAGATGATGGGATTGGTAAAGTAAGAGAGAGAAGGAAGAAGAGAGAGAAAATGAGGAGGGTAAAAAATAAAAATCAATATAATTGATAAAATAATTAATAATTATATTAAATAAATTATTAATATATTAATTTCGTAATTAAATAAATAATTAAATAATGTTAATAATGTTAATAAATTATTTAAGTAACTAAATAAATATATAAGTATATAATTAAATAATTACTTAAATTAATAAATAATAGTTATTAAATAAAAAATTAAATAAATAAATAAGATAGATAAATAATTGAATATTGACTTAGATTTAATAATAAAATAATAATATAACTCACGGTTCATTATACAATATACCAATACGGACCCAAAAACCGTGTTTTTCATATTAACTCTGATTTTAGCGAAACCAATGTCATTTTGTAGATAACTTAATAATATGAATTTTAGAACTGAGTTCACCCAATTCGGAGTTCATATGGCCGAGTTATGAGGTCCGAAAAATTTAGGTAGCGGCTTCGAGGCTTTGGGTTTTATTGGTATTTTGATTTAATTTTATTTTTATATTTTTATATATATTTTTAGAAGATTTTAGGAAAAAAAATTAAGTTAATCGGGTTTACGATTAATTAAATAAAAAAATCGGGAAGTTTCTACATGTAGTACATATATACAACGGGTCCAAAACACCAAAACTCACCGTTTTTATTCGAATATTTTTTGATGTTTTTAATAAATAATATTAAGTATAAAACGGATATTAAAAGTGAGTTTGGTCCGTTTGGAGTTTTCTATAAATAGGTATGAACCTTACAAGTAGGCTTTTGCGACTTTTACGGTCCATTGCGGATAATTATTTTTATGACAAAATATTTTCTAATATTTTTATAAAATAAATATATTTTTGTGATCAACTTTTACAAAAGGAGTGATTTGATTTGAGGTTGTCTTGATGATAAATAGAATAAGTGAAATATTTACAATGTGATAAATGGGTAAATTATATTTTGGTCTTTATTTTCTTGATATTTTTATAGTTTAGAATCCTTATCTCCCCCTACTTATTTATTTTATCGACCAAGTCAATATTGACCTGGTCTCGGGGTTAGGATCAGTATGTATATATTTCATATTTACAGTCTTCTTTTCTTTTATTTTCCTTTTATTTTTATTCTTTTATTTTGGATAAAATAAGTGTTGAATATATAATATTAATAAATGTGGTTAGAATGATAATTAGTTAGAGTTAATGGATATTTTCATGTATTTTACCAAGGATTTTAGCCAAAATGAAATAATAAAGGCAATGAATCACGGATTCATCATTCCCTTATACAGTACTTTTGCCAGTCCCTTAGCAAATACTTATTCTATAAATAAGTGCAAGCAAAAAGAAAAAGAAAAAAAGGAAAATAAAAGTACTTAGAACATGATTGTTTCTTTAAACCGAATCTCACTTCACCCAAAATCTGAAGCTTGGATTCAAACCTTTGGATTAATAGTGTATCGGGACTCTATTAGAATTAGGATTTAAGCCTCGACGGCCCTCAAGTTCCACAAATCCTTATCCAGATTCACCCCAACAGCCAGCTCAGATCCACTTATTCATCACGCAAACTTTTCAGCTTTGAAAGCAATTTGCACCGTGTATGAAAGGTTTTAGCTCTTCCTGCTCTAGAGAAGCGAAGAAACTGTCCATCCAGCTATGCATTCCCATTAGGCCCTTATCTTGCAGCTCAATCCTCGAGGAGGGCGGTTTTTCCTTCTGAGGTCAGGTCGTGTTGTGTCCACTATCAAATATAGAAAGAATCGAGAAGAAAGAGAAGAGAACTGGAGTGTGTTCAGTGTACTACACATCTCCTGTGAAGCATGGCCAGTTTAGCCAAGTCTCCACGAAGACATGCAGGCTTTTCTGAAGCTCGGATTGTTGTGGTCATTTTTGGTATTTGATGTATTAGGCTTCTTTTTGGTAGAGATAATTGTTGCACTGCATAGGTCTTTTATACCCCGACTGATATAGCATCTTTTCATTCCATCTATTTTTTGGGGTCTTGGAAAAATTGTGCCAGCAGATCCTTCCCTTATCCGAAGCTTTATTTCAACCCCAATCTTTCTTGTCTTAAGACATCATCACCGTCAGACAAGGAAGGAAATGCACCACCAAAACGGATTGCCCTTCGCAACTCCATGCAAGTCGAGCTAAGTGCAGAGTGCCTGAGTTCAAAATTGGTTCAAATGGAGAAGAGTTAAACAGATGACACCAGGTGTCCTACTTAGGCACTTTCAATTTGAATTCGGAACATGGTCTCATGTAACACAAAGAATTAAGTCTAAAAGACCTGAAGAGTCTCAATTCCAGTTCCTAATAAAGTCCCATTAGGATTAAGTGAATTAAGGCCTAAACCAAGCTCCATCTCTCGAACTTAGATCCATTCGGTTCAAGAATTAGACTTGTGCTAAAAAATGCTAATGAATGCAACATTTTTTATGAAGTAAATTTTTGGTATTAAGCTTTTTATGTGGTTTTTAAAGACTTTTGCACATTTTTATTGAATTTTAAAAACTTTTCAATTTTTTATGTGTATTTTTGAAAGAGTTAGTGTATTAATTCAATTTACACAAATTTTACACAGATTTTTCTATATTTTACAAAGGATTTTATACATATTTTATATACAAGGTTATACGGCTTTTATATAAGATTTTACAAGGATTCTATTTACAATTTTTAAAGGATTTTGTCACAGTCTTTTGCCAAAAAAATTAATACAATTTTTTTTAAAGTTTTTTAGAAGACATTTTTACGGTTTTCTTACGGCTTTTAGACACCCAAAATATACACCCATACTTTTAGAGAGCCATATTATTAAAAATATAATAAAGTACGAGTTATAGCTTCTAAAGTATATAGCATATATATACGACACCCCCCGTACTTAACATGAACTATATCCTCATAGTAACCAAAGAAGCGGCAAAGGAAGACATAACTCGGGCTGAGTATAGATCGGTGAAAAGAATCCTATACTACAATGACTCAAATAATAACGAATGAAAGAATAGAAATCGATCATCTCCTCTATACTTAGGATCGAGTAATCCTAAGGATCTCAGACTCAAAATCGAAGATGATCGAGGTCAAGAGAATGTGCGCACTCAACGACACAGCTTCCCCCCCATACTTAGGGTAAAATATCCCTTAGTATAGAGACGAAGATCAAAAGGTGAGGGACAAGCGAGGGAGCAGACGATACAAGAACCAAAAACGATCAAAAGATGACATGAGCGATATTACCCCCCCCCCCACCCCTACTTAGGGTAAAGTAAACCCTAAGTATAAGCAACAATAGGGGTAATAAAACAGAACGAATGAACAGCAACGGTGTCTACACCCCCTATGCTTAGGATAAAGTGCATCTTAAGTATAACAAATTTCTAGATCAACCTAACAGTGTAAGACAAACAGAAGCAAGAAAAAAATCGAAAACACATATGTATAAGATGAAAAAGAATGAACAAATCAATGAACTGTACAAGCTCAAGAAAGTCAAAAAGAGTGGCTTTCTTGCGTGACCTAGGAACGATAGAATTTACAAAAGTCAGGTCAACATCGGGGTCATCCTCAGAGATATCCATATCCGAATCGGAGAATCCATGATCTGTGTCGACCAGTGAGGAGCAACCCAGAAGATCGAAAAGATGGACAGAACTGGCCTTTGAGAGCTACACAACGGTCTCTGAATTGTTATGATCATCAACATTGAGATAAGAAGATGAATAATCATCATCTAACACTGTATGCTCAACCCTATGTGACTGTAGAAACATCGGTGTTGTGTCTGGAGTAGATGCGAGAAAGAGGTCAAAAACTGTTGCGATCTGATCAATCTCCTGATCAACATAGCCCTTATCTGGATCTGTGTGATAAGAGGGCCCAATTGTTTCATGACCGGAAGGCTCAAAAAAGGATTTATAATCGAAACAAGTTATGCCTTCGATGTATGTGCCACCAGCGGGTTTGACTCAATGATATAGATCCTACGGATCTCGTCAACACATCTCCAAACATGTATACTCGGATCACCAAAATCTATGTTCTCTAAGTTTTCCTCTTTGGAGAGGAAATCTTGGGTTTCTATATATTTAGAAGGGATATGATCGTGTCGTATCTCATCTGTAATCCCACATGCCTCTGTCTTTGATAGCTCAGCAACACATTCATTTGCAAGCAGAGTCTCTATTGCCTCGGAGCTCGGCACTGTGCTGCTGGAAGGAAACGTGACATTGTCTGTCCCATAATCAATTATAGCCTTAGTTGTACGCAGAAAAGGCCGACCAAGAATAGTAGCAGTTCCTGTGATGGTATTGAGGAATCTGAGTCTAAGACAACAAAATCCACAGTGAATTTTGTGCCTTATACCACCATGACAGCGTCCTGAAGTATACAATTTGGCCTCTTGACCGATCGGTCAGAAGACTGGAGAATCATTCTGGCTCGCTTTAGAGGCCCTAGATGAAGTGTCTCGAGAAGATGGAAGGGTAAAATATTCACTGATGACCCTCTATCCAACAAGGTGTGCTGAAACTCATGATCTGAAATCTGATAGCTGACAAATGGTGCTCCCATGTCTTTCTTTTTCTTCTTGAGAGATGTGTGTTGGATGGTGCAACAAGTGGCAAGGGTCAACCCTTGTTTCTCAGAGCAATGATTGTGCCTCTTCTTCCTTTTAGGTGTGTCGTATTGCTTCAAACATTTCTGAAGAAGAGGAATGTGGACCAATACTTTCAAAAGAGTGAGCTTGATCTGAATTCGGTCCAGCGTCTCTTTCGTAGATTTTGACTCTTGAATTTTTTTTAAATTTCTGATTTTTCTCCCTTCCTTAGATTCATAGCGTCTGGGAAGGGTATTTGTACATCCTCCATGTCAGTATGTACACTCAATGGATAAGAGGGGGAAGAAAATCTTTTTCTAAAATGAGGACTTGCTTTGTGAATAGTATAAGATCGAGATTCTTCAGAAGAGTCAGGAGTCTTGTCTATATTCCTTTTTCTGCATTTTTCTCTTTTTTTCATTTTTTTTATGTTTTTCGCCTTCACTATGAAGAGAATCAGAATTTAAATGTGCACATGCACCCTCGCCGATTGTATGTTCCTTTAATGACTCATGTAAAGCGGGAATATATGAAACTGGTCTCTGCTCTGTGACAATGTTAGCAATGAAATCTCTGAAAGTATCCATATGTTCTCTTTGATAGGCAATTTGCTCATGAGTTAAATGGATGAAGTGATCGAATGTGGGACCATCTATATCAGGACTTTTGAAGTAATGTCCTGCATCCATCTCGGGTTGCTGAAGATGCTCAAAATCATCAAATGAGTCTGAGATGAAATGCTTATGAGGCTGCCATGTCACTGGTCCTAATGTGGAAACTGAATTTGTTGATAAGTCGGTTGAAACAGCATCGGCTCTTGCTTGGTATCTTGGAATACCTGAGGAATAGGTATCCAAGATTCCTGAACTGGGAGACACGGAACCAACTCGTACTCCAGTTGAAAACTCAACGAAAGGAGTGTCAGTTTCTGAGAATGAGAACTCTCTGCTAGTGGTTCAACGTCTATCCTTAATTCTACATCAGTATCCACATCAACTTCCTGATGAACGATCCCTATATCAATGAGAGGTGGATCGCATCTAAGTGGTATGTAATCTCCTTCGTGTATCATCTTGACATCAGAAATCTCTCCGAAGAGATTCCAAAGTGAATCCTCGACAAGACTGTGGTGTGAACCGCCACACGAGGCATCAATCAATGCATGTTGATTTGTGGTTATACCCAAATAGAATATCTGATCTAACTCAGTTCTGGAGATCCCGTTATCCGAGAATCTCCTCAGAAGTATCTGAAGTTGGAGCCACATATCCTGGAATGGCTCATGGGGATCATGCAAAAAATCTCTGATAACTGACCGCATAAAGTTGGCTTGGCTAATGGGATAAAATTTTCTAAGAAAGGCATCTTGAAGTGTACCCCAACTAGCTTGTTTCTCTCCCAATTGTCGGGACCATCTTACGGCTCCGTCCTTGAGTGTCAAGGGAAAGGTCTTCTTTATTGCATCCTCTGGTGTAATATTTGAGTAAAAATGAGTGCTACAAATCTCCTCTAACTCATAAATATGCTCGTACGTTTCCTCGTGTGACTTTCGATGAAATTTCGACAACAATGACACGAAGTTTGAATCAATCAAGAAAATTGGTAACTTTGATGTACAGACTGACTCAGCTCCCAAAGAAATTATCAATTGCTCAATCCACACTCCTGTCTCAGTAACTCTTGGACCCGAAACTCTCGTATGATCTGAAACCGGCTCACGGGTCTCGAACATCTGCTCATCTATCACTGGTGTAATTGAAGGCTGACTCAATAGAGATGAAGAGAGGGAAATAGAAGGATATAGAGAAGAAACACGAGAAATGAAGGGAGGGAATTCTTCGAGGTCAGAGTTACACTCAGAGAAGGATAAACGACTCGACTCAGGTTTGAGAAACGAGACATCTCGAACCAACCTAGATGATCGGATAGATGCGCCTGCAAGCATTGACGCAAGAGTCGACCTAAGAGATTGTCTACCAATCATCGTGATGACACAGATGACTCCTAATCGATCGATTGATTAAGATCTGGAAGATAAAGGACTCACACCACAAGTTAAACACAAAGCAAACCTCGAGTTCACCAACTCAACCCTGGTGATGATCGTAAGAGTTCGGTCGTTTATCTTTTCAGTTTTAGGGTTATTTCGCAAGCAGGTTTTTACATATTAGAGCGGACTGGTAGGTGTCTATGTTTTCCCTCAAGATTGTCCTGAGTGTTTATAGAGAATCGTTTCATCTCAGCTAATATGGAAGTAATTACGGACCATTGCTGGCTACTTGTGTTACTTGAGGACCATGACTTACGCAGTATCCTCTAAACCTTCCACTCTGCTAAGGAAATCCGGACCGTTTCCGCTACCCGAGAGTCCTCATTGATGAGTATAGTGATTAATTATATGGCCGCAGTAGTCTCTTGAAAAGCTCGAGCTCTGGTTCTACCTTATGTGTTGTCCCTCACTCACTAATCTAGAGGAAGTACCTGCAATGCAATTCCGGGTGTTGCTCTCCCAAAACAAGTGGATTCCTTATGTTTATTTTTAAGTCTGATATAATTAGCAGTCCCTGTTTTATTTTTTGGTTATCACTTTTTTGGGCTATTTTCAGAAAAATCGTCTAACGTATTTTAGCTTTTGGGAATGGTTCTAGATACAAGCAACTAGGTGTTTTGACTTAAGCAAGCACCTAGCTATTATTGCGCAGAGAAGGAGAAAGTCAGGAAATCCTACTAAACACCTATCTCAAGAAGCTGCGGAAAACTATCGAGAAAATCACGAGCAAAAAAGCCGTGGTGGGTGCCCTGCTCCCCCAGAAGTACAGCCTCGGTGAAACAGACCCTGAGAAAGAAGTACAAGTCGGGATGCCTTTACGAGGCACCCTTCTACGAAAAAAATTTACAAGAAATTACAAAAAAATCAACTTTGTGGTCTTGTCTCGCGCGGTTCAAACTGTACTGCACAACTCAGAAATAAAAGACCGTGGGGTTAGGAAATAAAATGGCGCAAAAAGACAAACCCTGAACCTAGGTCTACAGCTACCCTAGCGTTGCCTCCTCGGCAACGGCGCCATCTGAAAAACCACCCGATCAGCTTCTGAAGTCCTACAAAAGAGATAGATTAAATCCCACGTTCGTTGTATCGACCAGGTGAGAATTACCAGAAAAGATTAATTTTTAGTCAATCTTCTTTTTTATTTATACTCCTAAACTTAAGTGTATAGCGGTTAAGTACGAGAGTGTTGAACTCAGGGAGGCAAACTGTTTGAAACTAGGGTCAAACTATAGTCAAACTAAGGTATAATAGGTTTCCTATTTTTTATTTAATTTTAGGAATTTTTATGGATTTCTATTTTATTTTTATGAATTTTATACTATTTCTGTAATTTTTATGTATTTTATGATTTTTTATTATAGAAATAATTTTGTAATTTTTATTTAATTTTATTTTTATTTTTATGTTTTAAATTTGTTTTCCCGTTTTTATGTATTTTGAGAAGGCTTTTATATTTTTAGGAATTTTGAATTATTTCTAATGTGAAAATTGGAATTTTTATTGAAAACTGTGAGGTATTTCGAATTTTTAAAAAGGAAACTGTAGAAAATTATTCTTATTTAATTTTTATACAAAAGTAGATGAAATTATCTTTAAAATGATATGGTATGCATTTTTAGGTGATTTTTTATTTATTTAGTTATGAATTTTGGAATTTTTGTGTATTTTCTATTTCTTATTTGTTATATTTTCAATTTTTATTTTGTTTTTGGTTTTATGTATAAAATATAATAAAATATACTGTAGCTAATTTTTAAAGCATTTTTAGAGGTATATTTATATTTTTTATGTATTTTAGAGTTTGTTATATTTTTTATGTTTTTTTAATGATTTATTAAATGCTAGAATTTTTTTCAAATTTTATTTAATACTAATGTAGTGTAAAACGTGGTATTTGTTCTTATTTGATTGTATTTTTTATTTTATATTTTATTTGGATGCATTTAATATGTATAGTATTTATTAATATAGAGGAGTATGAATGGAATAGTATGGAAACTGTAAGCGTGTGTGTGATAATACAAAAACGGAGGAATTCACATGCAAATTGTCCAGGAGCTGTTGTCTGCGAATTTGCGAAGTCCCGGAGATGTCATCAGTAATTTTTCCAAAGTTCGCGTTCATTCACGTGCGTGAAACTCTGCCTGGACCTGGAGGACTTATGCGTGAATACTAGAAGTCACCGGAGGCTTTGTAAAATTTCTCTAAAATAAACGGACAACGTGATTTGTGTATGAGCTGGAACTGTACGTGATTAAGAAGAACATGTGGGGAAAGCACACAAAAAAATTACTCAAAATATTAGACTCTGCACGCATGTTGCGTGTGACAGTGAAAAAGGGGTGGGGCTTCTGTTGCTTCCGCGTGAAGCGATCACAGGCGTCTAATCAAAGCAGATCAGACAGTTGATGATTCTCAAGTTCTTCACTAATTTGCACTTCC
>JAZKJV010007150.1:22500-385000 GCA_037367405.1 Ottelia alismoides
TTGCCCAATTCGGAGTTCATATGGCCGAGTTATGAGGTCCGGAAAATTTAGGTTACGGTTTTGAGGCTTCAGATTTTATTGGTATTTTGACTTAATTTTATTTTTATGTTTTTATATACATTTTAGAAGATTTTAGGAAAAGAAATTAAGTTAATCGGGTTTACGGTTAATTACTTAAAAATCTGTGAAGTTTCTACATATAATACATATATACACAACGGGTCCAAAACGCCAAAACTCGCCGTTTTTATTCGAGTATTTGTTTGATATTTTTAGTAAGTAGTATTAAGTATAAAACAGATTTTGAAAGTGAGTTTGGTCCGTTTGGAGTTTTCTATATAGTTATGAACCTTAGAAGTCGGCTTTTGCGGCTTTTACGGTCCATTGCGGTTAATTATTTTTATGACGAAATATTTTTCTGATATTTTTATAAAATAATATATATTTTTGTGATCAACTTTTACAAAAGGAGTTACTTGATTTGAGGTTGTCTTGATGATAAATAAAATAGGTGAAATATTTACAATGCGATATGGGTAAATTATATTTTTGATCTTTATTTTCTTGATATTTTTATAGTTTAGAATCCTTATCTCCCCCTACTTATTTATTTTGTCAACCAGGTCAATATTGACCTGGTCTCGGGGTTAGGATTAGTCGGTATATATTTCATATTTACAGCCTTCTTTTCTTTTATTTTCCTTTTTATTTTATTCTTTTATTTTGGATAAAATAAGTGTTAAATATATAAAATTAATATATGTGATTAGAATGATAATTAGTTGGAATTAATGGATATTTGCATGTATTTTACCAAGGATTTTAGCCCAAATGAAAGAATAAAGGCGATGAATCACGGATTCATCGATAATCAATTATTTATTGTTATCACGTTATTGTTTATTTCCGAGCACTCGTCTGTTTAGAGTAGTGGGTAATTTAGGACATAACCTCCCGACGAAAAAGGTTACACCCCTAATCCTGATAATAAAAATAAATATGTATAGTATCTCAGGTCATGAAACTCCAAAGCAAAATCACACTTTCGTTGGTATTAGAACATTACAAGCAAACAATGCCTACTCAACTTGTGCCATGGTCGGTAAGGTAGACCAAAAGTCACATGTCATCCAGCTCCATTCTGCATACCCGGGATGTGTCAGCTGCAATGGAGGAAGAACCAAAAAATAGAGGGTGACAATTGACCAAAGTGCAATGGAAAGCTTTCTACTAAGATCCAGCCAGACTACATAGGTTCATGCCCCTCTTCTATAATATTTTTTCGTTCTCCACGAAACATTTTCTTTTAACTTAACTAGTTAAGTATTATACACATGGATTCACATTTTACTTGAAACTCATGTATCCTCAATGACTTATATTAGATCCAAGACGTACATCACTAGGATGACAATTGCAGCTTTTATAATTGTCCCATAAACCCATTGTCATATACTCTTATTAAAAGATCAATAATATTGCACATGATCTAAAAGACATTCCCCACATGGATTGGTTCAAAGATCATGGAATTAACTTTTTCTTTCGATCAAACACATCGGTTCATTTCCGTAATGTACTCTCTATTCAAACTTGCACATGAGTCTTCGTCATAAGTGGAACTCTCCCAACCCAATCAAATTATATTCTATCATAAGATTGTTTTCCCATCACATAATGTCGTACCAGTAGAAAAAGTCTAGATTTTGAGATAATTATAATAATCACGAGTGAGATGTATCATTTCGTGATTAATGAAATATATTCATCATCGATGATCAATCATGTCGTCATGATTTGATAGATATAGATACATGGATTCATTGATTCATCACAACACCAAATTTCATACTTAATCACATACAAACCTTATATACACTTAGTATGACCTCATATATGATCAATCATCATAGGTAGAGTTCCATCACCTTGCATTGATGTTCACAACACCATTACTGGTAGCCAATTTTGAAATTTAATTCTCATTTGAATTCCTCAACGGATTTGAGTGTTCTTAGATGCGTCAGAAATATCTCAAAACACTCTAAAAATTTAATGAAGGAAGTTTTGTGACTTAATATCATTTAGACATTGAAATGTAATCTCAATGTCAGCACATTCTCATATTGTGCTGCTCAAAATGACACATTACGGTAAAACTATGTCATCTTCCAAATCAGATTTCAAGCACGAGTGTGCATGATTTGTGTTGATTTTAATTTTTCTAGAAATATTTTTCAATTATCTACGTAATAAGATATTAAACTTGTGAATCCAAATTGAACTGACCTTAATTCATGAAATCAAAATTGATAATATTTTATTATTTCTACTACTATACAGAATAACCATGCAATATCTAAAAATCAGTTTCCATTGTATTTCTCATAAAAATCTCTTGATTTTTAAATGTGTAAAACGATATTTAACTCATATCCAATTCTTATGAAGGAAGATTTGATCTTTGAGGGGTATTATTATTAGTGATATCAATATTCATGATTGATTCTTTCATGTCCAATTCTAGAGTCCACCAGGTGTTAGAAAACCATCCGATATAAATTTACCATAATGACTTACGATAAGTTTATTATAGAATAAAAAATAATACCCATATCTAGCTAGCTTAGATACATACAATAAGTTCATTCTAACATTCATAGCATGGACAAATTCTCTAATAGCTATGACTCTTCCACTAGATAGTAGTAGTTTATATTTTCCTATTCAGTTTGCATTCATTTAGAATAATTTTTAAAATTCTGTCTAGCATCCCACATGGAGATAGCGAGGATTCACTGTAAGTCTTCTAACTGAGCATACATCATTGTTTTTCGCATGCATCGGCTTTTCCTGAACTCCTCCCTCTTGTTTTATCACATAAATCTAAAGGAAATTGGGTCTGGATGGTAGACGTTTATTTATGCTCATCTAAATTCTTCAGTGATCACCTAATTAAAATTAGGACTGCTAAATAATAGCCGACTTCAAAATAACCCATAAAATCAAGAATTTTTACGGGAGAGTAACCCCGACCTTGGATGATTTTATTTTTCTGAGAAAGCGAGAGACGACACTTAAGGCTAGAGCCCAAATCCGAAATCTCAGCTCGCTAAATTTTTGCCAAGATTGATTTATCACCAACTAAAATTGAAAAGATAATAGCCGAGCTTTTACGGCTTCATTGTGTGCGTTGGTGAACTCGGGGTTTGAATTGTGTTTGCATTGTGTGCGTGAACCGATTTCAAGATCAATAGCCGCACATTTGATTTCTCTTGACTATCCCGTGCAATCATCTCTCCTCTTTTCTTGATAATGGAACTTTTGTCCAAAAACTCTCGCAGATCCAACCCCCCATTCCTTTCAAAAATGACCGAACACCCATCAGAGCTATACTATGAAAATGAATTTGTTTCGGTTAGGCCCAAATCAACTTCTTTCAATAATCCTCCAACATTTGCGGGAGGCTTTCACCCGCAAATAAATTCGGCCTCCTCATTGAATTTCTATTCGAACCATCCAACCGCAAATGACCACCTACCATCTTGGACTGAACCGCCTTATTCTCAGTTTCTCGCCAATGAAACTTTTCAAGATCAAAATCCCTTCAAATCTCATGACTGGCAGAGAAACCAAACTCAGATGGAAAGACATGCACTGAATAATCATCGGCATTGGATTGACCATGATAGACCCCTCGTCAGACATGATACTCATACAGAGGACTGGACTGACCTCCTAGAAACACATAAACCCTGTATGTTGACTCCACAATATCAAGGTCTGACCAATCAACTATACATGTCTGAACCATATGAGCATCCTCCTTCCATTATTTTTGAGGAGAAATTTTCAGAAAATAATGATCATATTTCGGATATTCCAAGAAACTCTCCTCTCAGCAAAAAAGGAAAAATGGAAGATGAAATTATCGAACATACACCTACTGCTCCCATAATTAATCATGAACCGAATCTTGAGGAGGATATTCCGAGGATAAATAAGAGATTCATCTCAATAGAGGAGAGATTTCAAAAATTTACCGATCGATTCATCGCATTCTATGGTGGCTCGGACAGTAAAATGAATGAGGAAATAACTGGATCTGAGATTGAAAATTCTGAGGATATTCAGGGACCTAGGGACAATTCTGAAAATGACTATATCGTTGACCCTAACCCTGAACACCAGAGCCCCTTTTCATCTGAAGAACACCCCACACCCCCACACCACCCAGAAAATACCAAAAATAGAAATATTTGAAAACCACAAAAAATTGAAGATTCAGAAAATTTCATAAAAATTGAGAATGAAGACAATCTGAGGAATTTGGATCCAACTGTACGGGAAGCACTAGGAAAGAAATTGATTTTTGAACTTCGCTTTCTACAGGCCATTGAACACTTCCCCGACCTTAAAAGATTTTTAAGGGAAAAATTAACTATGAAAAAGTCGAGCAGGATTAGAACCAAGACCGAGAGACATATATTATCAATGGCCTCCTCCTTGGTGTTGAGGAGAAAAACCAAGAGCCGCATAGTGAAGTGGTTGCCCAGATTTGACTGTGAAAGCAAAGACAAAATTTTCACCCATGCTCAGATTGATGACGATTCACCAATTAATATCCTCCCACCTCTGTATTCCATGAACTCAAACTCGGACCGATTCGGAAAATACGAGAGATTGTACAATTAGCGGACCGATCGATAAAGCGACCGAGAGGAATTATTTCTGTCATCATGAAATTCCAAGGTGCTCCGCTCAAGGTAGAATTCACGATTATTGATATTGAGCATCAAGGAGAAGTCACCCAATCTCCAATCATTCTCGGAAAGCCATTCTTGGCATTGGCCAAGGCGAGTATTGATTGTGAGACTCGGGAAATCAATTTCACAGCATTGGAAGCACTTAAATTGGACCCTATCTTTGAGGAACCACGATCTTCTGAGACAACCCATGAAGTCCCCGACAACCGTAACCATGAAACGGTAGAAGAGCCCTACCCCACAGCCACATCTGAGATAACGGTTGTTGATGAGACTATTCGCTTAGAAAATCTCCCCCCTGCTCCATTCCCAGCCGCTCTCACTATGGAGAATCATGTATATGAATCATATGATACGGAGACTTATGCATGGGCACACCCTGGGTCAACCAACTCTGACTACATGGATTACATCAACTCGACAAAGGAATGCACCAACATCGAATCAATTGAGAAAGAACATGCAGAGACTCTCCCCAGTATTTCAATTCCTGCGGATCTCAAAATAGACAAATCTTTCTACTACGATCCTGAGACATATGCATGGTCACACCCTGGAGCAACATTCTCTGAATATCTTGACCAAATCATCCCAAATCAAGAGTGCTCAAACATTCGGGAGACTAAGAACAAGCACGCAGACCAAGCACCAACCAAGGAGAATTTCAATGGCTATTCATCTGGACACTCAAGTGAACCGACACCTTCACAACGAAATAAAAAGAGAGTCACCTTTGATCTTTCGGAAGAGGAATCAGTTGATGATCCCTCATCAGGTCCGGAAAAGATGGTCTACATGAGTGAAGTCTGTTCGGCAGCCCTAAAGCCATATCTTCGTAAGGATCCAAAATTCAATTCTCGTTGAACAACTCCCGTTCCTAACTACTACTCATCCAAAGCTGATGCACCTGCACTCTTCAAGTATACTGGAATTATTTCATATGAGATGACTGAGACCGGTGCTTCTGAGTATTCATCTGAGGACAAACCGATTGACCCCAAGAAGGAACGAATTTTGAGAAAACAACTGAAGAAACAAAAAGACCAGAATACTTGGAGTATGTCCACTCTCAATTACTACTCCTCTGAGGATAACTCTGATGATGGATATCTTTCATCTGACTCAAACACTTCATCTATTATCCATCATGATTTTTCTGAAGATAACACCGATCAAAGTTGGGAATCATATGCTTCATCTCCGTCCCATCATTACGATCCCCCACCACAGGCTCACAAGAAGATCAGCCGAAAACCTCCTTAATCATCAGCTACCCTCCCTCCTGACCACATCGGTTCCCTTGTACAGCTTCTTCCTCTACTTAGGCCAAGGCCTAAGTATAGGGGGGACCGATGCCACCTGTATATATCATTCCTCTCCTAACTCTCGATCGCTCCATTTCCACCATTCTTCCATACTTAGGCTGATTAGGGCCTAAGTATAGGGAGAACCAACACCCACCTGTTGATACTCTCCTCATTCACATATCCCGATCGCTTCATTTTTCTTTTTTCACTCCCTTACGCTTAGCCCGAGCTATGTCTTCGTTCCGCTTCTTGTGCTCTGAGGACATAGCACTCGCTAAGTATACGGGGGTCTGTATATATACTTTGTATATATTTTACACATATCTTGTACTTTCGCGTAAGTCTATATGTATTTACGGGGTGGGTACTAACTTGAAAAAAAAATAAACAAACAAGCAAAAAAAAAGAAGGTTTTTCTACTAACACTGACTTTGCCCAAAATTTAAAAAAAAATAAAAGAAGGCTTCTTATTCCATTTTCTGCATAAAAGAAATCCCTTGCATAAAATGTCAAAAAAAAAGAGTCAAAAATCAAAAAACCTCTAAAAAAAAAGTGTCTGCATTTCACACACCTGCACTTCATCCAGCACCGCATGCATTTGTATCTGTGAAAAGTCATTGGGTTCTGAACCGAGTTATGAGTAGTAACCGAGAGTGGTCTGGACTTGACCTTAATCCACCTAATTTTCAGAGGAACTTCACCGAGAAATAGGATTTTAAGAACTTCAGGTCTTTTTGACTTAATTCCTTAAGTTCCACATGCCAATGTACAACGTTTGACTCTTAGTGTCTAACCTGGTCTCTTCATTCTGGGTACAACTCTGGAATAGGGAATTAATTCGCACTCTCGCACTATGCACTTAGCTCAACCCAGATGGGATGTTGGAAGACTGTGTGAGTCTCTTTTCTGGTAGCGTGGAAATCTAAAGACCGGAGTACGGGTTAAAATAAAGCTTCGGAAAAGGGATGGACGGCTGGGCACAATTTTTCTAAGACCTCAAAAAATGTATGGAACAAAAAGATTCTATATCCGTAGGGGCACAACAAGATCCAAGCAGAACCACCAAAAATTCCAAATACAAAGAAGCATTCTACCAAATAAAAATCTGACCAAAAAGGTCCAAGCTTCAAGAAAACCTGTAGATCTTGGTGGAGACTCGGCTACACTGGCCATCTTCACAAGGAGAGGTGACTACACTGGCCACCCTCCAGTTCTTTTCTCTTTCTTCTATCTTCTCCCTCATCGATTGTGAACACAGCGCGACAGACCTTAGAAGGAAATACATGACTCCCCGAGGACAAGTTACTAGAGAGGAGAGGAGCATGGTAGTCCGGCATTCTGAATGGGACGAGCTAAAACCCTTCACACACATGAGTCGGTTATTCAATGTTCATAGGGTATACTTTGGGAAGAGGATTGATCTAAGATGACTTCTGAGCCAAAACTGTGACAATGATGTGTAGAACTTGAGGGCTGTTGATTTTAAAATTCTAAGTCTCACCGAAGTTCTGATACATTATTAATCCAAAGGTCAAGTTTAGTTTCACTTTCACCTTCAGTTCATGATCTTGGTATGGAACCCAGTCTCATTTCATTTCATGGCATTTCTTTTTGATGCTCAGGGACGAGCATGGTTTAAGTATAGGGGGATGATGAATCTCGGATTCACCACTCTAAGTCACATTAATTAAGCTCAAGTCCCTCAAAATCAAATGCATTTATGCATTTATTTTGCATAATTAGCATTTATGCATGATTTCATAAGAATTGCATTTTAGCATTAATTTGTGCATAAAATAAGAAGCCAAAAATCCAAGCCAAAAATGACCTGTAAATAGCCCAACTTCCCCTATTTTTAACTCCTCCATGCTAACACCGCATAACCCAAAACCACCTCCTCTGTGTACATATCGCTAACAAGAATAAATAAAAAATACAAAAAAATCACTAACCTTGGTAAGTGGACCAAAAACCCAAACCCTAGTTTCAGGATTTTCGGACTAAAAGCCACATATCTTCCCCATCCAGTGTCCAATTTGATCCTACTCACTTTTGAACTAATGCACATTCAATTACCTTCAAAACAAGACCAAGTTCAAGTGAATATGAGCTCGTATGTGAAAGTTGGGTTTTTGGCCTCTTTTGTAAATTGTATATTTTCGCGGCTTTTGACCTTGTATTTTATGCATATATTTTCTTTATCATTAAAAATCCAAAAAAATTAGAATTAGGTGTCTTTTATTTATTTTTGATTTTTCCATATTTTTTCGGATTTTTATCTTGTTTAAAAATGACAAAAAAATAGAAAACCCAAAAATCAAGGTATTATATGTACATGGGATACCCCAAAATTCACTTTTTACATTTGACCGATTTTGGCTTTGATGTCTTCATGAAAGTTGTAGATCTCGTCGAGACGAGCATTTTTTGTGAAAAAACTTTGTTGATCCGAGGTCGTTTACTATTTCTTTTCGATTTTACAAATCTTTATTTTTTTCGTTTTTTCTGGTGTTGGCACGTGGCAGCCTCAGAGGCCGCCACGTGTCAGTCGTTTTCGGGCTTTTTAATCTTCGTTTTTATAAAAAAAAAAATTTAAATGCCCGCACGTGCGTCGCACGTGCCTCACCCCATCCTCCTTTCAAGCCCGCCACGTGTCGCATCCTCGGCCATTCGATCTCGGCCGATCGAACAGCCGAGGACTTTCGTCAACCTCCCTCGCACCTTCCCCCGATTTCTCCGCTGGCCGCTCGCAACGGCCGCCGCCCCGCTCGCAACGGTCGCCCCCCCGTCTTCGTCGGTCAACACCAACCACCGCCGCCCCTCCTCTGATCTCGCCAACGACCTCCGCATCTCCCGCAGGTCGACCTCTTCGCTCTCGTCTATTTAAGGACTACCTCGCCCCCAGAATTCCTCATCCATCGCTGGGTGCTTCAACGGAGGTGACAGATCCGCCGATTACCCCTTGGCCTTCCTCATGGCGGTGACAGCGCTGGTGAGTTGCCATTACGGCGAGATCCAAGGTGGTGATGCCTTGCCGTGCACCGCCCTCGTGCGAGCTGCCTTCGCTCCGGCCACCTCTGTGCCGTCGAGCCTACGACCGCTTCATCGACACCTCCATCTCCAGTAGCTTCATCGCCTACGACCGCTTCATCAACGCTTCGCCGACCTCGTCTTATCCAGCAGCTTCACCAACCAACACCGCCGACGTCCCTCTTCTGTATCGCCACCGATCTCAGACGCTTCGCCTCCGACTTCAACATGTCCGCAACTCCAGCCCATACGCCTCGCCTCCGCCTCGACATCGCCTTCTCCGACAGGCCATCAGCGCCTCCTCCGCCTGGGTAGGCCCTCCACCAGCCAGTGAACGGCCGGAGTCCACCACCACCCTCGCCACCGCAGCGTACCCAGGTGCTCCGCCCCAGCCTTCACAGCCTTGGCCGGAAGAAGGCTCCCCCCCCCCCCCGCCTCGCCAAACCGCCAGCGGCCGGGCTCGGAGACCGAGGCCCTCCGCGCACGTGCGAGGCACGTGCGCTCGGAGGGAACTTCACCAACCCACGCGTCACGTGCTCAGCACGTGACCGCGTGGTCAAATTGCAGATCGCCCCCGGGTCCTTCTCCATATTGCCGCCAACCCCCCCGCCTCCAGAGGGCACGTGCCACGCACGTGACCCTCTGGGTAATTTGCACTCTCGCCCACATAATCTAGGTAATTGTACTTAGGCCCCCTACTGCATATTTCTTCATTTTATTTATTTATTTACATTTGCATTCATACCCTTGTATTCCCCTTAGATTTTGAACCTCTTCTAGACATCATTTTATTTATTAAAAAATTGCATGATGTTCCTCAGATAATTCTCTACATTTTGACATACTATGGGTATTTTTATGAACAGCGGTTGATCATTAATTAATTGTTTGATGAAAATTAGCATACTTTGCCCATCTTGTGCTATGAAATTTCTAGTTGATTAACTGTGGCTCTAAAAATCCTCGAAAAATCACATATTGTAGAGTTATTTTTGGTCAACATTGTGCCCAAAAATCTTTGCATTTGCATGCATAACTTGCTCTGTAAAAATCATTTTGCATATTTCATTGTTTAATTTTTAGTAGGTATTAGACCCCACATTTTCGAGATTTAGGATTTTTCTGAGATCCATCACATAGTGATAGATCTTAGATCATTTTATCTCTTGAAAATAAGTAGGTTTAATATTTATTATACTTAAATATTGAAAATCATTCTATTCGTATTAAAAATTCATAAAAAATTCATAGTACATCGAAAAATTCCAAAAATATTACAGTGCATTTATTTCATCATCATTTACATTGTGGCCAAGTTTCGTATTTTTCGGACATTGTTTGATCGAAGATTACATTTTAGTCCCTAAAATAGGCCGAAATTGCATTTTGCATCCCTTTATTGCATTGAAAAATCCAAAAAAAGACCGCCTTGAAAACCGAACACGAAATTGGATAGACATATTTCTTGGTTGTTCCTTTGCCTCCTTGTGATCGACCTTGGGACTTGCCCAAGTAAAATAATCATAAAAACCACCGGATTAAAATTGATCAAAAATTTGTGGTTATTTCTTGACTGTTTCCGATCGCCGCCTACAACGAACGACTTTAATTATTTTTACTCACGGACAATTAAAAACACATCTTAAACCCGACGTTTCCGGAACCGTCAGACAACATTCAACATAGGACTTAGGTTATCTCGATCTCGCTAAGTCAACCCTTTGACATAACCAATCTGACACCTTCGAATCACTATTCCCATGCAGAGGACCTGCATCAAGAGGTCGGTCAGATATCAGCCTCTGTGAGAATGGATTGCCATCTCCTACTCAGGCTAGAGATCATCTCTTAATAATCATTTGATGGTGTTTGATGAGTCCTCTATCTAACTCATTAAATATTCATCCAAACACCAACCTCTATGATTCATTTAATGAATCATCGACTATATGATTATCAAGATGGCCATGGTACATAACCCTAATTGTACAGAGGGATCTTATAATGCATTCATTAATTTTAATTTCATAAAGGGAGTGAAACAATCAATAAAATTTATTAATAAAATATATTTATTACAATAACACTTATTGTAAAAATGGTTCGCCTCGTGCTCACATGGCTAACAATCTCCCACTAGCCCTCATAACCATTCAGGAACAGTCCTTAAACCCATACTCATAACACGCTGGTCGAAAACCTTCTGCGTCAGAGGTTTGGTAAGAGGATCAGCAACGTTGTCGGCAGAGGCCACCTTGGTGATGATGATATCACCACGCTTTTGAATCTCCCGAATGATGTGGTATTTCCTTTCCACGTGCTTGCTCTTTTGATGCCATCTGGGTTCCTTTGCCTAGGCAATGGTTCCAGTGTTATCGTAGAGTAACAGGATGGGAGTATCAGAGGAAACTATGCCAAGCTCCAAGATGAACTTGCGCAACCACACCGCATCCTTTGCAGCATCCGATGCGGAAATGTATTCAGCTTCTGTTGTTGAATCCGCCGTAGTGTCCTGCTTCTTTCTTCTCTAGCTCACAACACCACCGTTCAACAGGAATACAAACCCTGATGTCGACTTTTGATCATCAATATCCGACTGGAAGTCTGAATATGTATATCCCAAGACTTGGAAATCACCATCTCCATAGACCAAGATGTAATCTTGCGTCCGTCTTAGATATTTGAATATGTTCTTTACTGCAGTCCAGTGTTGCTCTCCATAGCAGGATTGGTAACGACTTACCACTCCCATTGCATGGCAGATGTCTGGCCTAGTACACATCATGGCATACATTAAGCTTCCTACAGCTGATGCATAGGGGCATCCAGCCATAGCCTTCTTTTCCTCAACACTTTGAGGAGCCATCCCTTTAGACAGATGGATACCATGTCTTAAGGGAAGGAATCTTTTCTTGGAACTATCCATACGGAATCGTTCAAGAATCTTCTTAATGTATCCATGTTGTGACAATCCCAACATCCTCTTTTCTCGGTTTCTTAACAGCTTCGGGCCTAAGATGTAAGAGGCTTCTCCAAGATCTTTCATCTCGAAGGTATGATATAGCCAAATCTTCACACTGATCATCATTCCTGTATCATTCCTAATGATAAGGATATCATCTACGTAAAGCATGATGAACACAATGGCGCTCCCACTAAGCTTCTTGTACACACAAGGTTCATCAGGATTCTGCACAAAATCATAACTCTTTATGGTTTCGTCAAATCTGATGTTCCAACTATGAGAAGCTTGTTTGAGCCCATAGATGGATTTCTTTAGCTTGCATACTTTTCCATCCTGAACTATGAAGCCCTAGGGCTGCTCCATATAGATATCCTCTTAGAGGTATCCATTGAAGAAGGTTGTCTTGACGTCCATCTGCCAGATGTCGTAGTCAAGAGATGCAGCTATAGCTAGCAGTGTCCTGATGGACTTAAGCATAGCCACAGGAGAGAACGTCTCATCGTAGTCGATGCCTTCTCTCTGTGTGTAGCCCTTGGCTACAAGCTGTGCCTTGAAAGTCTCTACTTTCCTATCAGGTCTCCTTTTTCTCTTGAAGATCCTCTAGGGTCCATACACCATTCTTATGCATGGAGTCAATCTCTGACTTCATTGCTAGCATCCATCTATCCTTGTCATGATCCGCGAGTGCTTTATCAAATGAAGTAGGATCATTGTCAGTCTCACTTGACACATGGAATCCATACCTTTCAGGTGGTGCAACCACCCTCGAACTCCTTCGAAGAGGTATGGGTGTTTCATCTTCATTTATCTCCTTAGTTTCTGGTTCATGAATCTCAGAATCCTCAGGGGATTCAATGAGTTCCTCTACTTCATTTCTATCTTGACCTTTAAGGAAATCATCCTCCAGAAATTTACATCTCTAGAGACAAAAACCTTTTGGGTCTCAAGGTCATAAAGTTGATATCCAATACCATCTTTAACGTACCCAATGAAGTAACACTCACAAGTGTGAGATTCTAGCTTACTTGCGTCCACATTCTTTGCATGGACCAAGCAACCCCAAACCCTCAAGTGTCAAACACTAGGTTTGTTTCCATACCAGAGCTCGTGAGGAGTCTTGGGTACATATTTGCTAGGTATCTTATTCAGGATATATATTGCAGTCTCTACTGCATACCCCCAGAAACTAAGAGGTAAACGTGCTTTGCTCATCATTGAATGGACCATGTCCATGATGGTCCTGTTGCGTCTTTCAGCAACACCATTAAGTTGGGGAGTTCCAGGGGGAGTGAGATTGGAGACAATTCCATTCTCTTTAAGGTATCCCTTGAATTCATCTGAGAGGTACTCGCCACCTCAGTCAGATCGAATCCATTTAATCTTCCTATCAGTTTGGTTCTCAACCAAAGCCTTAAACTCCTTGAACTTTTCAAAGGTTTCAGATTTATGACGTAGTAGGAAGATAAAACCGTATCGCGAATGGTCATCAATAAACGTCAGATAATATCGATATCCATTTCGAGTCGCGGTACTGAAGGGACCACATACATCAGTATGTATTAGGTCAAGAATACCTTCGCATATCTTAACCTTGTTACGGAAAGGCATCCTAGTCTTTTTACCTCGAATGTAATGTTCACAGGTAGATAAAGATTGGACCTGTAGAAAATCTAAAGATCCATCCTTTATCAATCTATTGATCCTATCAACAGATAAATGACCAAGCCTTTGATGCCAAATCATATTCGAATGATTTCCATTCTCCCTAGATTTTTTAGGGTTTTTATTAGTAGTAGTGACATTCATGACACATTCATCAATGCGTAATTCATAGAGTTCACCAGAAGTCAAAACACCATCCGCAATAAATTTATCATATTGATTAATGACTAACTTATTACAGAAAAGGAAGGAATATCCATGTCTAACTAGCTTAGATACAGATATCAAATTCCTCTTGACTTCAGGTACATAAAGACACTCTTTAAATACTAAGACTCTACCACTAGATAACGATAGTCGGTAGGTCCCAATGGCGACTGCTGCAACGCTTGCATCAGATCCCATCTGGATGACTATCTCCCCTTGCTCCAGATTTCTAGTTTCCAGAAACAAATGCAACGAATTGCATACATGAACAGAAGCACCAGAATCTACAACCCAACTTCCTTCTCGTCCAATGAGAAAGCTAGTTTCAATTATGAAAGTAGATTTCATACCTGCTGGGGCTTTACCTTTGTCAGCAGACTTCAGGTATTCAGGGCAGTTACGCCGCCAGTGCCCCAGCTTCTTGCAATGGTGACAAACATCGGTCTTCTTCGATGTCATCAGTGTGGAAGCACTAGAAGATGAACCAACTCCTTGATTCTTCTTCTTTCTCTTCTGGGGCGGGCCCTTCTGAGAACCTTGCTTCCGACCGCGCTTTCCTTTTGCTTGTGCAACCATTGCACTAGCAGAGGAGCTGTCCTTCTTCATTACGTCTTCTACAGACTTTAATGCAACTAACAACCCAGCGTTAGTGAAATCACCTTTGCTCATGTGATATGACACGACAAAGTTGTTGAAAGACTTAGGGAGCGATAGGAAAATGAAATCAACTTGCATATCAGAATCCATGTAAGCTCCCAGGGTTTCTAATTCAGATAGGTACCCAAACACTTTGAGTACGTGTTCTCTGACAGAGGTCCCATCCTGCATCTTGCAGCGAATAAGCTCTTTCATCACATTATAACGCTGTGTGCGGTTTATGTCACGGAACATTTCCTTCAATTCAACATGATTTCTTAACAGTGGTTCATTTCCACATGCTGCTTCTGAAGCACATTGGACAATGAGCCAAGGATATAATACCTTGTCAAGTTATGATCTTCATCATATTTCTCATTAAAAGTTTTATCTTCTGGAGTCTGAGGGTTTGCAATCTTGTCCTTGGTTAGCACATATGAGATGCGCTCCGCAGATAGGACAAGATCCAAATTTCGGATCCAATCCGAATAATTTGATCCGGTAAACTGATTGACCTCCAAGAGCCTGCTCAATGGGTTCATGGACTTCATTTTCTGAAATTAAGAATGCACTATATTAGAGCATATAAATAATTATATATTCATTTTTTAAAACATTTGATTAAGGCATTTAAATCAAATTTATCTTGCTATGTCAACTTTGAAAGATTATTCCCTTATTGTCTCTCAAAGTAAGAGATATACTTACCGCTATATCTCAAGCAAGATCTGGGATCTCCTCTCTATCTTTATCACATCCCAATAATATGAGAACTTGTGACTCGAATAAAGAGAAGTGGGAACACATTCTGCCTTGGAAGTCCAACTTGCATTTCCCAATTCGGTCTTTAACACCCGGGCCCACCACCCCTAAGATGATGTTGACCCGTTGCTAATTGAACCAACCGTCAACATGCTTAATACTCACTATACGCAATCCAATATCACCCTAATAATACGAGTACTCGATATTGAGGTCACTACGTATACGGCCTTACTCTTTGGAGAAGCAAAGAACCCGATCCAAATAATTGTATATAGGATCTGTCACTTCGGACGGGCGTCTCCTATATACAACTTTTGGCGACGAAATTCTTTGCCTTGACGGGCGACCACAGATGTCACTTATGTGATCCTCCACCTCATATTCAAATTGTAAATAATTAATTATCATGAATCATATTCACATAATTAATTTTTCCAAGGGAAATACATATCTATTCATAATAGAGTGCTTTTAATAGGATACAATTAATTTAATCACATTAAATTAATTATCAATCCAATTTTCAATCAACAAACTTGATTATTACTTGAATAGTAGGTATAATATCAAAGTACGTATTATTTTGAATTTTAATAATTAGAAAAATACACTTAGATTTCTCCGGCATTATCGAGTCCGTACCCGCTGTCATGGCCTGTACCGACGAGAGTGGGACGGACCACATACGTTGCAACCAGCTACCCCAATGCTCTCCGACTAGACACCATATCCACCTCAGGAAAGGATAATACCAGATAGATCATCATGTACTTTGAGATGCTCATTGGTATTTCAACCGAAATTATACCATATAATATACATCAAAACAATTTTGATTATATTATAAGGAGATTCGCTAAACAAATCTCCAATCCTATTCAATCAAGAGGGTTTTGCATGTAAACATTATCCTAACTATTATAGGATAAGCTAGGGTTTTGTATGAAAAATAATGTTTGTTGATGATTTCATATCAACCAATTATGATCAAGATCAACTATCTTATCATTTTAGTTAGTGGGATGTCATTCAAGGAATTGATTATCATATTTAAATATTTCAAAAATATTTATCAATAATCATTTCATAAATTAACAATTAATTTTCATCAATTTATTTGAATGACTATCACAAGGTTCATGATCAAGTTTGTCAATTTCCAGCAGTGATCCCTATTCACTAAAATTAACTTATCTTGATCAATTTAAATCCAAAATTCGCAAAATCAGTTTCCTAAGATTTACAATTTGATTTATGAAGAAATTAAGTGATATTCATGCATTTCAAGGCGCATCAAAACAGTAATTAACTCATTAATCACGTTCAGATTTGTTGTTCCTGCAACAGTGAATACATGCTTATTCAAAAGGCCATATCTTGAGCAATTGAAATCCAAATTTTGTAAACTCAGATCCTATGGTTTCCTTATTTAATGGGGAACAAAATACAATTGAATATTTTGTGTTTAAACAATTTAAACAGTGCCGAAAAAATCCATTTATACAGAGGTGTGAAAATTGAAATGCGACAAAACTTTCGCAACCCTTTCAAACCCAAGTCGTCCTAGGTTCATGTATCGTATCCAAAACCTTTTCCGACCTAAGGCTCTGATACCACTTGAAGGATATAGAGAATCCTCAAGCGCATCACGGAAGCGTGATGATCGCATCTCATGCGATCGGGGCGACTAGTCGCACTAGTCGCTAGGTGCAACGGAATTTAAAATTTTTTCAAATCATATGATGAAACCACATGATCACAAGAACATTTCTTGGATCATTTCATCTAACCACAAAGTATTAGAAATACCTCTCGAAGTGTGGTTGCGATCACAAGATCTCTAAAGCAAGAGATCTTCCTAGCTCAAGTCCGATCTACGAAGACACCACTTGCGGGCGCGATGATGAGACGCGAGCCTCCCGCAATCCTTGATGAAGTTCCAAGCCTTGAACCTCCAGATTTAGTCCAACTAAATCCGGCGTATCCTTCTAGAGCAGGCAGCTCTAAAGAAGATCAAGATCCTCGAGAAGTCGATGCGAAGGCGAGAACCTATCTCTCAATGCACAAGGTGGACGACCACCTTAGAGAGATAGAGAGAGGGGGCGACGAGAGAGAGAGAGAGAGAAGGAGAGACATGCTCTATATTGTGTCCTCAAAGGGCTAGGGATGCTCTCCTTATATATTAGTTTGGGATCCAAATGGCATACATAGAATCAACGGCTAGATTGATCTATGTATAAATCAACGACCATGATGATTGTTGGTCAAAAACCAACAATATTAATTTATATAATATCAAATATATGTTGCAATATCAACAACATAATTTAATTTAACATAAATCAATTATCAAGAGATAACAAGATAACAAAAAAGGAGGACAATAAATCACCCCCTAAAATTAGGGGGCGTCACCTATGACTAGGTCATTGGTGATGCCACCTCATTTTGGTGGTGATTATCTCCTATTTATTTTTATCCTATTATTTCTTAATAAATTGCAATAACTTTTATTGCAAAAATATCCACCAAATTAATTCCAAATTAATTAGTGAATATTTCAATCATGCAATTGAAAAATATGTCAATTATATGCACAACCCAAACTAAATTGTAAATTACATTTTCAATTAATTGCTTAATGTAAATCCAATTCATATTAACAATTAACAAATGTTATTTACAAAGCTTCTCTCTTTCTAATATATTATAAATCACATTTATAATATACACACAGATATTATGGATAGCACTATCCACGATCTTCTTTTCCTTGATAAATAAATCTCATTTAATTATATTGGACAATCGTTCTCACAATATGAATATCATTCATATTATACTTGATAATTAAATCTCATTTAATCACCAAGACCTTCTTCCTTGGATACAAAATTCATCATAGTAATTATTCCTGGACTCCTTCAAGAATAATGTGCTTTCTCCGTAGATACTTGGAGATATGGACATGGCGATTGTATTGTTCCACGTATAGTGACTTGGATGTTGAGATCTCATCTCAAATCCAGGTCTCACGGACCTCCCATAGATGCTTGATTAAATCAAGTCCGTATACTTAATCTTCTCATTGCATCTGAATCTCATTCAGATCAATGTCCAACACTTGGACTAAGATCAAGTTACTTCTCTACTGAGAGGATTCACTAAAATAAAGACCTGTTTCATCACTCCCTCGGACTGGAAGCGTCATGGTTATACAATTGTTTATGATCACATCACCCTCATGTATTCCCAATACCTGCACATCCTGCATACTGAAAGACCTATGATCAACTTGAAGATCAATTTTACACTGTCTTCTTTAGGGTTTGATAACCAAGTTTCTCAATCTTGGTCATTGGGAATCTGTATAATTCATATGCTTTCCCAAAGCATATATCATACCTTCAAATTCTTGTCATGCTTCCAAAGCACGACGACCATGCATGGAATTTGATCGGTCCCCATACCTCATGAGTGAGCTCATGTCTTCCGGTTCATAAGTGAACCTGTATGATCCCTTTGAGAGATCGTATTACTCATATGCCTTTACATGCACACCAGCTCGCCAGAGTATAGACCTTGGTGAAGGATATGGTAAGATCCTCAAGCGCATCACGGAAGCGTGAGCGTCGTATCGAATACGATGAGGAGCGACTAGTCGCACTAGTTGCTCGATGCAGCAGAATTTAAAAAATTTCATACGACGAAACCACATTATCCAAGAACACTTCTCGGATCGTTTCGTCTAAACCACAAACAAGTAATAGGATTACCTCTTGAAGTGTGGTTGCGATCAAGTCTCTAAACGAAGAGACCTCCTATCTCAAGTCTGATCCGACAGAGGAGACGCTTGCGAGCGCGGGGATGAACCGCGTGCTTCTCGCAATCCATGTTGATGATCCAAGCGGCGGATCTCCTGATCTCGACACATGAGATCTGACGTCTTCTTCACGAGCGAGGCGCATCGAAGGAGACGAAGATCCACGAGCAGACGATCGGGCAACTTAACAAAGACGCTGCGGCGATGGAGAACCTCTCTAGGGCATCCATGGTGGACGACCAAGAGAGGGAGAGAGAATAGGCGTGTAGAGAGAAAGAGAGAGAGATGTGCTACAATAGCATGTTGTGTAAAGAGAGAGCATGGTATGCCTCTCTATTTATAGGGTTTTGGGATCCATGGATCTCAATCCATGGGACTCATAAAATCAATGGTTGAGATTGATTTATGATCAATCCAATGGTCAAGATTATTGTTGGTAAAAGCCAACAACTATTAATCTAATTTAAATCAAATATATTTGACATCTCAAAAATATTTCAATCCTAAATTAGATCAAGCAATTATGGAGAGATTTGCATGGAGATCTCCACATTAGGAGTGGTGGGGACGGCTACCAATTTCCTTGTGGAATTGGTGGCCGTCCACCATCTCTCCATGGTGGAGACAAATCTATGTAATCTCACAAGATTACATATCTCCATGAATTTCTCCCATAATTTCCAACAACTTTTTGTTGGGATTTATTCACCAAAAATAATTCACAATTAATTTTGGGATTATTGCAATCTTACCATTAGAAAATTGTGAATCACATTCACAATCCAAAACAAATATAATTTACATTATCAATTAATTACACAATGTGTATCCAATACACATAATAATTAATTAATAAATATAAATTATGATCGGCTCTCTCTAATACATTATAAATCGCATTTATAATATATTATGAATAATTGGATATTACTATCCACATTATTCTTATCCACAATAATTAAATCACATTTAATTATATTGGATAACTTATTCATATGTTCTCCAATAATATGAATCACATTCACATTATTTACATCTCTGATAATCAAATCACATTTAATTATCTAAGATAACTCTCCTTATAATATGAATCAAATTCATATTATTTATGATAATTAAATCATATTTAATTATCCATTTTCTCAGTGCTCGGATACATATATCAACAACATAATTATCCACGAACTCTTTCAAGGATAATGCGCTTTCTCCGCGAATACTTGGAGATAAGGACATGGCGATTGTATTGTTCCACGTATAGTGACTTGGATATTGAGATTATATCTCAAATCCAGATCTCGGGCCTCCTATAGATGCTTGATTAAATCAAGACCGCAAATCTAATCTTCTCATTGCATCTGAATCACATTCAGATCAATGTCCAACATTTGGATCAAGTTCAGATTACTTCTTTACTGAGAGGAGTCATTAAAATCCAGACCTGTTTCATCACTCCCTAGGAATGGAAGCGTCATGGTTATACAATCGTTTATGATCACATCACCGTCAGGTATTCTCAATACCTGTACATCCTACATACTGGAAGACTCAGAATAAACCCGAAGTATTAGATCAACTTTATACTGTCTACTTTAGGGTTTTATCAGTAAGTTTCTCATTTTGATCATTGGGAGTTGGTATCGATCATATACTTTCCAAAAGCATATATCATACCTAGGTCTTGATCATATACTTTCCAAAAGTATATATCAAACCTACAAATTCAGTCAGGCTTCCAAAGCGAGACGACCGTGCACACGGAATATGATTCTTCCCAATATCTCATGAGTGAGCTCATGTCTTCCGGTTCAGTAATGAACCTGTATGATCCCTTTGAGAGATTGCATTACTCATATGCCCTTGCATGCACACCAGCGCGCCGGTGTATAGACCTTGATTAGGTCATCAACCTATTGGTCTGCCAAATGTACATACTCAGACATATAGTAACACATCTGTCTCCGGTCAGAGGATGCGTGCCTATATCATGACAGCATACAATATAGGATTTTGGTTATCTCGATCTCGTTAAGTCAACTCTTTAACCTAACTAATCTGACACCTCCGAATCTCTATTCCTATGCAGAGGACGTGCATCAAGAAGTTGGTCAGATATCAGCCTAACTGAGAAAGGATTGCCATCTCCTACTTAGACTGGAGATCATCTCTTAATAATCATTTGACGGTGCTTGATGAGTCCTCAATCTAACTCTTTAGATATTCATCTAAGCACCAGCCTCTATGATTCAATAATTTAATCAACAGCTGTATGATCATTAAGATGGCCGTGGTACATAACCCTAATTGTACTAAGGGACCTATTATGCAAATTATGTATTCTTCATTTTAGATTAGGGAATGATATTTGCAATAACATTTATTGCATAATGGCTCACCGTGGGCTTGCATGTCCAGCAATCTCCCACTAGCCCAAAGAGCCATTAATGGGCTAATCATTTAAACCCACACTCATGTGACAATCATAGACTATTTAGAAAATAGCTAGGTAAGCTGATCAGTCACTCTGTTCTTCAAGAGACTACGCTAAGTCCTTTTACGGCACTTGCATATCCCCTAGTAACAGTGCTCGTATCCAATGCGAATGTTGCATCTTATGCAACCAATACTCAATTTTGTTATAGTGTCCTTGACACTATACCTCGATGATTATTATAACTAGTATGTCCATAATCCTTATTAGAATACCTTCATTCATGGAGATCTTTATCTCCTAAGGTATCTACAGTTAAGACCCTTATAGATCACTATCTACAAGGTCTTAAACTTTTGAAGATAAGACTTTGAGATTACTATCTCTAAGTTTCATCATCTTTGAAGATATTGTTATTACTGCAATCAAGTGTTTTGATCTCCATAGTAGAATTAGTAACAGTTTACTACTCCCACTGCATGGCAGACATCTGGCTTTTGTACACATCTAGCATATACCCAGCTTCTCGGAACTGATGCACAAGGGCAAGCAGTTTTAGCATTCACATCCTCAACTCTTTGAGGTGCTATCCCTTTAGATAGGTCAGTACCATATCTTAAGGGAAGTAAGCCTTTCTTGGAATTTTCCAGAAAATGGAATAAGTCCAAGGTGTACTACTAATGTGTTGGTCCCAATACCCTCTTCTCTTTGCTTCTGAACATCTTCAGAACTAGGATCTAAGAGGTATCCTTGAGATCATATCTGAAGGTATGGAACAACCAAATTATAAAACACTTACTAGTATGATCCTTAGATCATTCCAAATGATTAGGATATTATCTACATTTAGCACGATGAACACAATGGCACTCCCACTAAGCTTCACATGGTTCATCAAGATTCTATCTGAAATCATAACATTTATAATTTCATCAAATCTTATGTTCCAACTACAAGAATCCTATTTGAGTCCAAAGATGGAGTTCTTTAGCTTACACACCTTACTTTCCTCAACCATGAAGCCCTGGGGCTACTTCATATGAATATCCTCAGAGAGGTATTCATAGAGGAATGCAATCTTGACTCACATCATGAAGATATCATAGTCAAGTTGTGTAACTATAGTTAGCAATATTCTGATGGGTTAAAGCAAGGTCACCGGAGAGCAAGTCTCATTGCTAGCGATGTCTTCTCTTTGGTGTGTAGCTCATGGCTACGAACCGTGCTTTGAAGGTCTCTACCTTCTCATCAGGTTCCCTCTTTCTCTTGAAGATCCATTTACACCTTAATGGGTCTTACCCATATAGGTGGATCCTTGAGGGTCCATATACAACACTTGTATATGAAGTCTACATTAGACTTTTATTGCTAACATCCATCTTTCCATGTCATGATCCTCAGGAAATTTATCACATGAAGTCTGATCATTTTCAGACTTAACTGACACATGGAATACATCCTCAAACTTATTTGAAGAAGTATTAGTGTTTCATCTTTAAATTATGCTTTTAGTTTCTGATTTCAGGATCCTCATTATCTTCTCAAGATTAAATGAGTTCCTTTACTTCATTTTCATCTTGATTCTTAAGAGAGTCATCCTCTAAGAATCATATTCTCAAAGATGAGATCTTCTAAGAATCTCAAGGTCATAAAGTAGGTATCCAATACCATCCTTTATTTTCCTAAAGAAGTAGCACTCTCTAGTGCTAGATTCCAACTTAATCACATGGAACCTTTATTAAGGATATATATAATGTAGTCTCTACCACATATATATATACTTGGAAACTAAGAGATAATTATGCTAAGATTAATCATTGATCAAATCATGTCACACATGATCAATTGTATCTCCCTACAACTCTATTGAGTTAAGGTCCATTAGGAGGATTGAGATAGGAATGATATTCACATCTCCATAAGGTATTTCTTGAATTCATCTAATAGGTATAAGCTACCTTGGTTAGATCAAATTCATTTCATCTTCCTTCAAACTTTAGTTCTAAACCAAAATTGTGAAATCTTTGAACATTTCAAAGGTTTCTTAGGTGAAGAGAAGAAATCTCATATTATACATAATCATCAATAGATATCACATATCCATATTGTTTACTACGATATAGATGATTCACATACATCAATATGTATGAGATCCTGAATACCTTGACATTTTACACCTTTCCCAAAGAAGGGTGTATTGGACATTTTACCTTAAATACAATATTCATAAGTATGTAAGATTTGAACCTTTAGACAATCTAAAGTTTCATCTCTTATCAGTCTATTGATCACATCAACAAACAAATGTCCAAAACATGATGCCAGATCATTATCAAATGATCTTTATCCTCCTACTGATCTTTAATGGTTTAATTTCCAGTATTTAGAAATATTAATGAACCATTCATTAATTTTCTAATTTAGTAGAGGCCACTAGATTTTAGATTACTATCTGAAATATCTCCATCATAACTCTTTATGATAGGTTTATTCCAGATTTCATGTTTATTCCCAACATTTAGGAATAAACAACGAGTGTATTCTAATATCTAGGTCATAGATACATTCTCTAAGACTAAGGGCTCCCACTGAAAATATGAAGTCTATTGATCCAGTGGACATTGTTGCAACAATTGCATCACTTCCAACATAGATGACCATTAAACCTTAAGATCAAATTTCTAATATTAATACATATGCAACCAATTGCAATTGTCATTAGAAAATTGAGATACAATTATTAGACTTTATCTTATCAAATAAGTAAGTCAATTTCAATGATTATATGTAGATTATTCTGATGTACTATCTGATTCCTTCTCTAAAGATTCTAGATAGATTTGATAGTCGCACTATCAACACATCAACTTATTACAGTATTGGCAGTCATCCAACTCTTTGGATGTCATATAGAAGTCATAGAAGTACAATCAACTCTTTGACTTTCCTTCGTACTTGGGTCCAATCCATGCTTCCAATGCGCTCCCTTTATCTATAAGCAACCATTGCTCAAGACCAAGGATCTCTTATGTTGAAATCAAAAATTTCAATATAAGAGTATTTCAACATTATACAAGCTTCATTCAATTCATATAATATGAATAACATGAAGCATCATGAATGACCAGAGTATAGACAGTAGAATGATGACAGTCATCGTATCTACATCCATCTAAACTCTTAAAATGTTGGTTCAGGTAGGTATTCAAACAATTTGAATACATCAACTCCTATAGAGCCACCATTCTGCATAATGCAGAACCATGTCATTCATGATCATATGTCGAGAGCACATATGTATGCCAGAACATCTTCTTAGATTTTTATAAGGATTATTCAATAATTACGATCATCATCGACATGTCACTTCAACAAGTACATTCGATGAGATCAAGACTTATAGAGACATACAAACCCTAGGGTTTTAGTCCTATTCTCTATTTAATTATCACTTCTCATTATTATGAGGAAACTTGCACATTTCTACCACATACATTATGTGTCCAATGGCAAGTACAATATCTGGATCATAGGTCCAATCCATGATATTCTACTGGTTATTATTGAGTAAAACATTGAGTGGGATAAAAAAAGTTTTATCTGAAATAAGAAATATGCATAAATATGTAATTTACTTTGATTTAGGAATTTTTATATCAAAGTTGTCTTTCCTTGTCAACACTGAAAGTTCATTCCCTTAATCACTTTCAACGTAAGAGATATACTTACCATTATATCTCAGCAAGATCTGGGATCTCCTTCCTTATCTTTGTTACATCCCAATAATATGAGAATCTGCAACTCCGATAAAAAGAAGCGGGAACACATTCCGCCTTGCAAGTCCAACTTGCATCTCTCAATTCGGTCTTTAATACCCGGGCCCACCACCCCTAAGGTGATGTTGACCCATCATTAATTGAACCAACCGTCAACAGGAATAGAACTCGCTATGCGCAATCCAATATCGCCCCAATATTATGAGGATCTGATATTGGGGTCACTACGCATACGACCTTACTCTTTCGAGAAGCAAAGAGCCCGATCCAGATGCATTTGCATATAGAAGCTGTCACTTCAGACAGGCGTCTCCTACATACAATCCCTGGCGACGAAACCCTTCGCCTTGACGGGAGACCATGGATGTCACTTATGTGATCCTCCATATCATATTCAAATTCTAATTAATTATCATGAATCATATTCACATAATTAATTCTTCCAAGGAAAATAACACATCTAATATAATAGAGTGTTTTTAATTGGATATAATTAACTTAATCATATTAAATTAATTATCAATCCAATTCAATCAACAAACGTGACTTTACTTGAATATATGGTATTATCTCAAAATACGTATTAATTCGAATTTTAATAATTAGAAAAATACATCATGATCTCTATGGCATCATTTGTTCCCTACCCGTTGTCATGGCTAGTACCAGCAGGAGTGGGACGGACTGCATACGTTGCAACCCGCTACCCCAATGATCCCCGACTAGACAACATATCCGCCTCGGGAAAAAATAATGCCGAGTCAATCATTTTGTACTTGAGATGATCATCGGTTCTTCAACTGAAATTATACCATATAATAATAATCAAAACATTTTTGATTATAAGGAAATTTGCTAGACAAATTCCCAATCCTATTCAAGCAAGGAGTTTGATGATTGTGTTTCCAATTATGATCTAGATCAAATCTAATCAATTATTGATTGAGTCCAAGTAAATTAAGGAAATAATCATCATCAAATATTTTTCAAATATTTTCCATAATTATTTCATGAAATTAACAATTAGTTTCACTAATTGACAATCACATGGTTCTTAATTAGGAAAGTAATTTCAGTAGTGACCCCTACTTACTAAAATTAGTATATCTCAATAAATTTAAATCCAAATTAAGCAAAGTAAGTTTCCAAAGTTTGCTAATTTGATTTACACCAGAACCTATGTGATTTGCACGCATTTCAAGGCATTTCTAAACATTAATTAACTACTTAATTACGTTAATATTCGCATTTCCCGTAACAGTGGATACATGTTCTAAAACTACCATATCTAGAGCAAATGGAATCCAAATTACGTAAACATATCCTATGGTTTCTTTATTTAATGGGGAACAGAATCCAAGTGTTATTTTCGTGTTTAAACAATTTAAACAGGGCCAAAAAATTACACTAAATAGAGATGCGAAAATGAAATGCGATAAAACTTTCGCAACCCTAACGAACTCAAGTCGCCTTCGGTTTTATGGATCGTATCCAAAACCTTCGACCTAAGGCTCTGATACCACTTGAAGGATATGATAAGATCCTCAAGTGCATCACAGAAGCGTGAGCGTCGTATCGAATACTACGAGGAACGACTAGTCGCACTAGTTGCTCGATGCAGCGGAATTTAAAAATTTTCATACGACGAAACCACATGATCCAAGAACACTTCTCGGATCGTTTCATCTAAACCACAAACAAGTAATAGGATTACCTCTTGAAGCGTGGTTGTGATCAAGTCTCTAAACGAAGAGACTCATGTCTCAAGTCTGATCCGACGGAGGAGACGCTTGCGAGCGCGGGGATGAACCTCGTGCTTCTTGCAATCCATGTTGATGATCCAAGCGGTGGATCTCCTGATCTCGACACACAAGATCCGACGTCTTCTTCATGAGCGAGGCGCATCAAAGGAGACGGAGATCCACGAGCAGACGATCGGGCAACATAACGACGACACTGTGGCGATGGAGAACCTCTCTAGGGCATCCATGGTGGACGACCATGAGAGGGAGAGAGAATAGGCATGTAAAGAGAAAGAGAGAGAGATGTGCTACAATAGCATGTTGTGTAAAGAGAGAGCATGGTATGCCTCTCTATTTATAGGATTTTGGGATCCATGGATCTCAATCCATGGGACTCATAAAATCAATGGTTGAGATTGATTTATGATCAATCCAATGGTCAAGATTGTTGTTGGTAAAAGCCAACAACTATTAATCTAATTTAAATCAAATATATTTGACATCTCAAATATATTTCAATCCTAAATTAGATCAAGAAATTATGGATAGATTTGCATGGAGATTTCCACATTAGGAGTGGTGGGGACAGCTACCAATTTCCTTGTGGAATTGGTGGCCGTCCACCATCTCTCCATGGTGGAGACAAATCTATGTAATCTCACAAGATTACATATCTCCATGAATTTCTCCCATAATTTCCAATAACTTTTTGTTGGGATTTATTCACAAAAAATAATTCACAATTAATTTTGGGATTATTGCAATCTTGCCATTGGAAAATTGTGAATCACATTCACAACCCAAAACAACATATAATTTACATTATCAATTAATTACACAATGTGTATCCAATAAACATAATAATTAATTAACAAATATAAATTATGATCGGCTCTCTCTAATACATTATAAATCACATTTATAATATATTATGAATAATTGGATATTACTATCCACATTATTCTTATCCACAATAATTAAATCACATTTAATTATATTGGATAACTTATTCTCATGTTCTCTAATAATATGAATCACATTCACATTATTTACATCTCTGATAATCAAATCACATTTAATTATCTAAAATAACTCTCCTTATAATATGAATCAAATTCATATTATTTTTGATAATTAAATCATATTTAATTATCCATTTTCTCAATGCTCGGATACATATATCAACAACAGAATTATCCACGAACTCTTTCAAGGATAATGCACTTTCTCCGCGAATACTTGGAGATAAGGACAGGGCGATTGTATTGTTCCACGTATAGTGACTTGGATATTGAGATTATATCTCAAATCCATATCTCGGGCCTCCCATAAATGCTTGATTAAATCAAGACCGTAAATCTAATCTTCTCATTGCATCTGAATCACATTCAGATCAATGTCCAACATTTGGATCAAGATCAGATTACTTCTTTACTGAGAGGAGTCACTAAAATCCAGACCCGTTTCATCACTCCCTAGGAATGGAAGCGTCATGGTTATAATCGTTTATGATCACATCACCCTCAGGTATTCCCAATACCTGTACATCCTACATACTGGAAGACTCAGAATAAACCCGAAGTATTAGATCAACTTTATACTGTCTACTTCAGGGTTTTATCAGTAAGTTTCTCATTTTGATCATTGGGAGTTGGTATCGATCATATACTTTCCAAAAGCATATATCATACCTAGGTCTTAATCATACACTTTCCAAAAGTATATATCAAACCTATAAATTCAGTCAGGCTTCCAAAGCGAGACGACCATGCGCACAGAATTTGATTCTTCCCAATATCTCATGAGTGAGCTCATGTCTTCCGGTTCAGTAATGAACCTGTATGATCCCTTTGAGAGATCGCATTACTCATATGCCCTTGCATGCACACCATCACGCCGGTGTATAGACCTTGATTAGGTCATCAACCTATTGGTCTGCCAAATATACATACTCAGACATATAGTAACACATCTGTCTCTGGTCAGAGGATGCGTGCCTATATCATGACAGCATACGATATAGGACTTTGGTTTTCTCGATCTCATTAAGTCAACTCTTTGACCTAACTAATCTGACACCTCCGAATCTCTATTCCTATGCAGAGGACCTGTATCAAGAATTCGGTCAGATATCAGCCTAACTGAGAAAGGATTGCCATCTCCTACTCAGGTTGGGGATCATCTCTTAATAATCATTTGACGGTGCTTGATGAGTCCTCAATCTAACTCTTTAGATATTCATCTAAGTACCAGCCTTTATGATTCAATAATTGAATCAACAGCTGTATGATCATTAAGATGGCCATGGTACATAACCTTAATTGTACTAAGGGACCTATTATGCAAATCATGTATTCTTCATTTCAGATTAGGGAATGATATTTGCAATGACATTTATTTCATAATGGCTCGCCGTGGGCTCGCATGTCCACTACTTGGTTAGGTTATCAACCTATTGGTCTGCCAAATGTACACACTCAGACATATAGTAACACATCTGTCTCCAGTCAGAGGATGTGTGCCTATGCTGTGACAACATTCAACATAGGACTTAGGTTGTCTCGATCTCGCTAAGTCAACCCTTTGACATAACTAATCTGACACCTCCGAATCACTATTCCCAAACAGAGGACCTGCATAAAGAGGTCGGTCAGATATCAGCCTCTGTGAGAAAAGATTGCCATCTCCTACTCAGGCTGGAGATCATCTCTTAATAATCATTTGACGGTGCTTGATGAGTCCTCTATCTAACTCATTAGATATTCATCCAAACACTAGCCTCTATGATTCATTTAATGAATCAACGGCTATATAATTATCAAAATGGCCATGGTACATAACCCTAATTGTATAGAGGGACCTTATAGTGCATTCGTTCATTTTAATTTCAGAAAGGGAGTGAAACAATCAATAACATTTATTGATAAAATATATTTATTACAATAACACTTATTGTAAGAATGGTTCGCCTCGGGCTCACATGGCTAACAGTCACGTGGCCCGAGCCTCGCACACCATCGGAGCCTAGCCCGCCCATGTGCCCTACACGTGAGGGGATTGGGAAATTGACAACAACCTCCCTCAAGCTCTCCATATTTACAGATAGGTCCAGGAGCACGTGCTTCATGTGCGCGCCTGGACAATTTGCAAAGGAGACCTAGTGGAAATAACATTTGGGCCCCTCCGACTTTGCTAATTACAAATACGTCCCTCTAGGGACCTATTTGTGATCATTTATCTTTTATTTTCATGCATTTTATTGCATTTGTGCCCTTGCATTCCAATTAGTATATCTTGAGCATTTTAATTCCTACTTGAACGTTTTTAGTTTCATTTTTAAGCTTTCTTTATCCTCTACATAGTGACATATGTTATTCACTGATTTGACACTAAATTAAAGGGGTTAATTTTTGATGGTATATATAGTGTCTCCTGCTCACAATTTAACTGTCTTTATTTATCATGTTCCTCTAATTACCTCTAAAATTGATCCGTAATTTTATCGCCCATTGATATGATTAATTAAGGGCATATTTGCATTGTTTTCAATTATAAAAATCGAAATTAAAAATCGATTTTCTATAGAAATCTAATTTTCAATATTAAAAATAAAACAAAATATATAAAAAACCTAAAAACTTTTTAAAATCCATAAAAATAGAAATAAAAATAAAAGCATGAAATAATAAATTAAAAACCCAATAAAAATTACAAATTATTTTCTAAAATAAAAAATTATAAAATATTGAAAAATAACAAAAACAATATAAAATTCATTAAAATTCAAGTAAAATTTCAAAAATATCCTAAAAACTAAATAAAAATTAGGAAACTTATAATATCCTCAATTGTCTACCGTTTAACCCTAATTTCTAACAGTTTGCATCCCTGAGTTTGACACTCCCGTGCTTAACCACTATACACTTAAGTTTAGGAGTATAAATAAAATAAAAGAATATTAACCAAAATTTAATATTTTTCTGCAAAAATTCACTCGATTGATTCAGTGATACTATTCTTCGTTTAGAGTAGTAGATTGGGTGGTTTTTCAGGAATCCATTCCTCTAACAACATCTACCAATTTACAAAAAAGAAATCAACACGTAGCAACTTACTGACATGCAATCCACAAGGTTTGAATATACAATTTATTATATCTATTACATGCAAAATGATGAACGTGAAAATTACCTATTTAGTAATCGAATATTGTAGTATAGGAGACAAAATTTGGTCGATCAAAAATCACAAATTTGAAATATTGTGGAATATTTTAATTTGGCAAAATACTAAGTTCGAACACAACGACACGAATCTCTTAATCTATTTACCGAAAATTATTGAATAATTCTTGAGTGATTATATTCTAAACATAGGTCTTCGTATGTATATGCAGATGTGATGCACTGAATGATATGCAAAGAGATCATGCAAATGCAAAGATACAGAAATATGATGCATGTATTTTTGTGTGGTTTCTACTGCAATTAACAATGAGATGAATGGACATAATTTATGATGAGATGCGAAAGATAAACATGCAAGAGAAAATATTTTTATTTTATTTTTATTGCAAAATAGTTGAATATATCTGTAAAACGATAGGTTGTACATTTTTATGCGATTTTCTTGAATTAGTTATGATTTTAAAAAGTTTTTATGAATTTTGAATTCTTTATTGGATTTATTATTAGATTTTTATTTTGTTTTTCTTAGTTTATTATGTAAAATATGGTAAAAAATACTAAAGGTAATTTTCCATTAGATTTTCTAAGAGTATTGTTGGAGCATAAGTTGTAAGCGCCTATTGAGTTGTAACAAGGTAAATGGATCCTGGAGGAGATCCATTTACCCCACCCAGTTGTTTAGTCCCACATCGTCCAGTGGTGGGACGCGGAGGCTCTGGAGAGGCTATATAAGGAGCCCCAGACCTCCTGTACTCATTGAGAAAGTCAATAGACAAACACGCCCAGTTAAGGGGCTTCTCCCGTGGTTTCATCCCGCTCCTCACGGAGTAAGGTTCCACGTAAAATCCCGTTCTTCTTTTCTTCTTGTTATTTATCTTTTTCCATGTTACGCTTCCGCTTCCGATTTTCTAACATGGTATCAGAGCGGGTTCGATTCTCAAAAATTTCATGTTCATTATTATATTCGAGATTCGATTTTTTTTGGTGTTGTTATTATTGAGTTCGGATTTGTTCTAAGTTATAGGGTTTCTACATTGAAACCCTATCAGCGCAAGATCTTGTCTACGCCGCCTTCTTCTTCGTGCTCATCTGCAGCGGCCTGCATCTTAATCTCCGGCGGTTCTCGTCAACAAAGCCGCTATGCGGCGATCTGAAGCTTCTGGAGTTTCTCCAGAACCAAGCGAGCTCTCCATCACCGCCAAGTCCGAGATCTGACCTCCCAGCCTCCAAGCGGAGGCCCAGGCAGCAGCACCACCTTCCGTCGGCCCCAGGCGGCGTCATCGGCCCAGGCGAATCTTCGATCTCCAGAAGCCTCCAGGCGCGCGAACCGTTCTCTCCCACGCGCGCAGGCGGAGCCCCCCTTGCCAACTCAGCGACGCCCTAAGTCAGCGGTGCCCTAAGTCCCCTGGGCGGAGCGCGTCTTCTCTCAGGCGGCGCTCGTATCTCCGGGCCCTAGCGCGAACGGCTCCATCCCAGTTGAGTGGCGATCCTAGCCGCATCCAGATCTTCGCGGTGCTCGTCCATGCCTCGTGTGCAGGCGATCTTCTTCGGCGGCGGCACCATCTCCTTTGCAGGGAATCGTTGTTGGCTTTGTGAAATAGGGTTTTCCTAATGGGAACCCTATGCGTCATTTATTACAAAAAAATAGGTGAAAGGCCCAGGGGGCTGCAGCAAAGCTAAAGAGAAATGGAGGGTCTGGTTAAAAAAAACAAAAAGGGGGGGCTGAATGTAAAGCAACCCAGGGGAGGTTGTTTGAAAAGCATGATTGGGCTGAGGGCTATTCATGGGTCCTATGGGCCGTAAAAAAAAAGAAAAAAAAAGAAAAAAAAAGGGTCAAGTGGGTTGTATGTCTTGTTGAAAAAAAAGGAGAGAATGTCCGAAAAAAAGGCGCGTACACGAAAAAAAAAGCCGTACGCATAGTTGAAAAAAATTGATGAAAACCCGAGAAAAAAAAGTCAACGGCTTAAAAAAAAATATGTTTCAAAAAAAATTTGACGGCTTATAAAATAAAAAAAATAAAAAAAAGGCCGCGAGAAATTTTTGAATGTTCATGTTTTACCCCTTCTGTCTTGTCTTCTCCCAACTTGGTCGACGATCATATTTTCCGACAAGTATGGGAGAAAGGGGGAGTGTTGCGTAGAGTCACAGGTCTTGTGTATTCCAGATTCAGATGCCACATGCAGATTTTCAGACCATCCAGATTCCAGACTCTACTGTTGTCAGACTCGACGTCAGAAGGTTCCGAGTCTAGTTTCAGACACGCACGAGTGTGCGGTCATTTTTAGATGAGCATAAGTTGCCATCATTGTCAGAGGTCCCCATCATTCTTCTAGTTGTCAGGCCAGAGTTTTCATGTGAGCCATAGGGACTCCAGAGCAGAGGACCATTTCCTTGAGGGCAAGGATTTTCATGTGGTATCATAGGTACACCAGCAGTGCACCATTCTCTGAGCCAGATGGGAGAGACCCAGTTCTCCGACGAGGAGACTTCAGGCGCAAGTTCAGACTCGACGGTCAGATTCCGAGTCTTCAGTTGACTCACACTCTAGCCCGTTCGTCCTCCTCACCTGCACGGCATGAGAAGCAACGTCCTCGACTGCAACAATGTGCGCGTTGGGTTGATATTGTCCGTAGTGTCTTGTAGCGTTGAGTTGAGTTTCTGTCTGTTTGTCCAAGCTGAGCATTGCATGCTCCAGCTTGAGGGAGAGTGTTGGAGCATAAGTTGTAAGCGCCTATTGAGTTGTAACAGGGTAAATGGATCCTGGAGGAGATCCATTTACCCCACCCAGTTGTTTAGTCCCACATCGTCCAGTGGTGGGACGCGGAGGCTCTGGAGAGGCTATATAAGGAGCCCCAGACCTCCTGTACTCATTGAGAAAGTCAATAGACAAACACGCCCAGTTAAGGGGCTTCTCCCGTGGTTTCATCCCGCTCCTCACGGAGTAAGGTTCCACGTAAAATCCCGTTCTTCTTTTCTTCTTGTTATTTATCTTTTTCCATGTTACGCTTCCGCTTCCGATTTTCTAACAAGTATTTTTAGATTTTTTATGATTTTTTGAAGTTTGTTATATGTTTTTGGTATTTTAATGATTTATTGAAAATAGAAAATATTTTTATTTTGCAAAATACTGTTGAATATGCATATAGTATAATAATAGTATTTATATGTGATTTTATTTTATTTTATTTTATTTTTTATCTGTTAGATTTTATGTATTATGTATGTATTATGTATAGAATTTATATACAGTTAAGGGTATTATTTTAATAATGAAACCCATAGGGAGCTTCTTCGTAAAAAGCCCAAGTTGCACTTGCCAGGTTCGTGAGATTCCTGCAACAAAACTTGCTTGTAATGTAAGAATTGGTTGGGGGGGGGGGGGGATATGCAAATTTGCCCACTTATCAATCAACACGGATAATCAGATCAAAGAAGATCCCACTTGCCAAGCCCGGGACGCTCGTAAGTGGTGGGGCACGTATACTGGTTACTCGTGGCGTGATTCCAAGGCCGTCCGATTTGAACCAATCGAACGGTCCTGCTTCAATCTGGACTGCAAGTTGGTTCTTCCCCAATTGCTATAGGCGACAGTTCACAGGTACGGAGGAGGATTTCCTCAATCTAATCCTCAACAAATAGCGATTAGAATCCTCGATCTGGTGGTGCTTGACGTTGTGTTCTGCTCCAGGCGATTGTAGATGATCCCATTCGGATGGACGGATCTCCATGCGATGTCTTCAACAAGGCTCCTGGACTGGTGCTGATGCCTAACTACTGCAGCTCGAGATCTGGTACCCACTACGGAGCTCGCGATTGAAATCGATGGCGACGATGGGTACGGTCTCCTCCGAGGATACCTCTAACGCTTTGAGGCTGTGTTGCTCTGCCGATGTTCGTCAATGTAGATGTAGCTATAGTTCTCTGATGAGGGTTATAATGATCTTTTCGTACCCCAAACATGGATTTGATCTATGATTCCCGGCACAATTATATGTCTGTAGATGGATGTTCTTATCAAAATGAAGGCAACAAAAATTGGACCCGTCGTGATGAAAACGATTTGCTACTCGATGAAAACGATTGTTTCAGGTGTTGCTCGACGATCGGATGTGCACGAGTTTCAAGCAGATCTTGAATCAGCTACAGGTGGAACTCTTCGTTCACGGTCTGACAGAGCCCGTCGTGATGCTGATCTGTCGATGTTCCTCTGTTGCATGATGCTCCGAAGTCCTGCAATATGAAATTAATGCTCGAGGTTGCCAATCTCAACCTGGCGTTAAGTTCTAAAAAAGGAAATGAGGAATGGAATAGTCGTCATTAGGTGATGAATATCCATTTCATCACTTTTATTCTATCATTTTGATCTTAAAAACCCTATTAAATGCGTGTAAATACCCTTAATTTAGGTATTTTAGATCGTGTAAATAATGTAAAAAATACAATTTTAATGCCAAAATTATCGAATAAAGAAAAAAAGAAGAATAATAAAATATTGATAATATTTTATGATCCAAAACCCCGAAACCTAGGCATCTTGATGACTAGGTCGACAAGAAATAAAGTAGGGGAGATAAGGGCAAAAATACAATAAAATTCCCTTTTATTTTATTCATTTTCCTTCATTTTTGGAGCCTATTTTTAGTTCCACTTTTTATACTTCAAATAAAGAAACTTTGAACATAAAAGTTGTGGATAATTAAATATAGAAAAATACAAAAATTTTTTCACACAAAAATAATACACAGAGAACAAGTTATGATCTGAATAATTTCCAAAATCCCAACTTCCCACGCCCACATCTCTCAAATAAAAACTCAAAATATATCAACATTATCTTTAATTGTATATAACTTTTAATAATCTATTTAATTAAGGTGGTTTCATATTTTTTGGAGTTACGGTGTAAAAGTTAGGTTTTAGACCCCCTATTCTATATCTATAGCGATTAAAATATTCATTTTATTTATTATTCATTATTTTTGTAATTTTATATTTTTATATTTTTATAAATATTATTTATAATATATGTACATATTAAAACATGAATAAAACATTAAATAAAATACTAAAATACAATACTTAAAGAAAACACATAGGCAAAATACCTATATCTATACCTATATAGATAATGCATATATTTATTTAATTGTATATAATACACCAAAAAAATAAAATAAATATATATTTAAGTGTATAAAATTAATTTATACATTTATAAAATAAAAAATTGAATTAATAAAATCAAAAAAATAAATACAAAATAAAAATAAAATACTAAAATATATAGATGAATATACCTATATATAACCCTCAAAAAGTAATTTGTAAATTTAAAACCCAAAAAAATAAATAAAAATCATAATAAATTACTTTATAAAATAATAAACATTTTTTATTTTATGACCTAAAATTAATAAAATAATTTATTATTTTTAATTGAATTTACAAATATTTTTTGTAAGTTTTTTTCTAGTTGGTCCACGTGGACTAACCAGGTCATCCCGTTCGTTGACCTTGGTCAACTCTCTGACCGAGGTCTACTCCCTGTCAGAACATCTCTTCGCCTCGATTTCTCGAATTTTTGGAGGATGCATCTTGCACCATTTCACGATGCTTCCTTGATGACTTTTCTTCCTCGATATGTGGCGATTCACGCCTAAGCTTAACATCGGGCTTTGGATCGTTGCATCGAGCTATATCTTTCGTTCTTCGAGCCTCCCCTATTACTGTACATAAGCTAAACCTTCTCTTTATTTCACCTTTTGAACCCCTTTCTCCCTAGCTGAGAGTTTCTCTGAGTTGGTTTGGACTCAGGCATGTGACAGGCGCATCCCCATCTGCTTGGAGCAAGCTCCGGTGAAGGCTTTGGAGGTCTCCACCACCTTCGTCAGCCACCGGTGTCGAGGTCCCCCATATTGCAGCCTTTGGCCACTCGAGGTCCATTTTTATTGCATTCATAGTGTAGACTTGGCCCTAGGTTTATTGAGCATCTTTAGTTTATCGTCTAATCTCATAATTTAGCTATTAATCCCCCATTCGAAGTTCGTCGGAGCTGAGCTCCGGTGAACCTTCTCTCGCGCTATTCCATGTTCCATCCACCCTCGTTTGCCCTGGGAACCATCTCTCGTTGTACGTGATCTTTCCTTGTTGGTCCCAGGCACCTAAGGACCCTCCAGAGGGTCGTTATTGCAGAAGTCGAAGCTTCCTGGAACCTTCCTCCTTCTCCAACCTCGTGACGATGCTCAGCTGTCTACTCGCCATTTTGAAGCTGCCTGCTACTCGAGAAGCCTCCCAAGATCCCTTCCATGCCATTCAAAGCGAAGAAGGTGACTGAAGAATGGAGCTATGTCAAATTCAAACTCGCTGGCAACGAGTTCCTTCTTCGTTCTTCCACCATCGCCCAAGACCGTCGGATTGGGGGTCGTTCTTCCAAGGTTACAGGGACCATCAGATTGTCCCCGCTCTTCACCGTCTGATCCGCCTTAGGTTTGAGCTTTTTATAACTCTGCCCAGCCTACTTTTTTATTTAATTAATTGTATTAAATCTATAATCTATCGTTATATAATTTTTGTAAAATTTACAATTATCCCCCTTAACTATTCCTATTTGCATATAGGTCCTCGACCACATCACCTCACATGCATGCGCGCATGAGGTGCGTGGCTATTTTGTAGAGGACCCCCCGGGGTTTTGTTATTTAACTTTAGTCCAAGAATTTCTTATGCACGTGAAATATTGTGTGAAATTTGCACTTTGGCCCTAGACTTTTAGACTATTTGCATATCCCAAAAACATAGACATAACTTCTTGTTGCATTATTCTTTTACGTCATTAATTTTATTTTACATTTTGAAGTTTTTTATTAGTTATAAAAAAATCTATTTTTGACCCTATTTGCAAAAGAAAATACATAAAAATTATAAAATCTTTTTGAAAAATTCCAAAAAAAATATATTTCATATTTATTTATGTATTTTAAAACTTCAGACCAAAAATCACTAAAAATATAAAAGAAAACTCTAAAAATTTGAAAAATCCTAAAAATCTTTATAAAAATTTATAAAATCCTTAAAACTCCAAAAATTACATTTTCTATTTCTGAATTTTCTTTATTTTATTATCTTTATTTAAAAATTAATTTGGAGAAATTTTGACTCTATTTTCTATATTTAATTTCCATTCTAATTTTGGCTACTAAATTATTCCATGTTTTAGGGTATTTTTGTCTTTAAAAATATATAAAAATTAGAAAAATTTCTTTAAAAAACAAAAAGATAGTAAAAAATTATTAAAACCCCCAAAATATTTTGTTTTTCTTATTTTTGATCATTTTTGTGAATTTTTATTCTAACCCTAGCTTAAATTGTATATTTATACTATATATAGCCTTATATATATTAAAAGAAAAAGAAATATAAAAAAAGATAAAATATAAAAAGAAAATACAAAATCAATAAAAAAAATCAAAATATAAAAATATAAAATCAAAATAAAATAAAAAATTAAAAACCCACAAAAAGAGCACATATATAGAATATATCACATTCACTTTTGTGCATTAATCTGCTTGATCTATCCTGCTTGTTCCCTGTGTTCGACACTATACACATACTTGCACCTATATAGATCTTTGTTGTAAAGTTATAATAAATTTTAGCTCCGCACATTTATTTTCATTACTTGATTATCTGTTGTGGGTTAATTGTTGTTTTATCCGGATTTCATGTGGTCAATTCGACGAATGTGTTCTCACCAAGTGTGGAACATACGACTGCTCGATTTTTAGGTTACAGTAGGTAATCTGATCTCCAGGCATGTATGATTGGAGGTGGATAGAGATGTGGATGTGATGATTGGGAGAAGGTTTTGATTGAATTCTGATATGGATTTCAAACATAGAATAGAGAGAAATAGAAGGATAGAGAGGAGAAGATAGAATGGAAGCGAATCTAACCTAGAGGACGGGATGATGAAGATTTGATGAACGCTGGTGGTTCTGGAGTAGCGACTCCAGTGAATCGTAGCCTCGACGTGACAGCGTGCAGACCGCGGAGGTTTTGTGATGCGGTGGAGTAGAAGCTCACGCCGGCGACGCGATCACACCACCTCCATTCTCGTGACGCTCGACAACGGAAGTGGCAGGAGGCTGTCACCTCTCCGAATCCTTTCTCTCTCTCTCTCTCTCCGGAGCTTGAAGGTGGAACAGAGAGTCGCAAATGGCAGATGCCCATCGACAGGGTGTTTGGACGAGCTTATATAGAGAGGGGGGGAGCTAGTCATCGGCCGTTAGTGACGGGAACAATGGTGGTTGGGCAAACGGCTGGACAATGGCCAGCCGTTTGAGCAGTTGGGAGAGGAGAGAAGGAGGTGTGAGCGGAGGTAGAACGAGGAAGATGAAGAGATCGGGGAAAGAGGAAGGGAGGTGAGAGAAGGGAAAGTAAGAGAGAGGAGAAAATAATAAAATTAATAAGTAATAATGAATAGTTAATTAGTTACTTAAAATAATTAATAATTAATAATTAATTAGTTAATTTAAATAATTAATAAATAATTAAATTAATGATTGAATAAAATAAATTAATTAAGAAATAATTAAGTAAATAATTAAGTTGTTAGTTAAGACTTAAATTAAATAAATAATTTGTTTAATAATTAAGTATATAGTTAAATAATTACTTAAATTAATAAATAATAAAAGATAAATAAAATAAAATAAATAAATAAATAAATTTAATTAATCAAGTATTTATTTAAATTTAAGAGTAGAATAATAATATAAATTATGATACATTGTACAATATACCAACATGGTCCCGAAAATCGTGTTTTGCATTGTAACTCTGATTTAGCAAAACCAATATTATTTTGTAGATAATTAAATATTAGGAATTGTATGACTGAGTTTGCTGAATTCGGAGTTCATACCACCGAGTTATGAGGTCTGTAATATTTAGGTAGCGGCTTCGAGGCTTCGGGTTTTTTTGGCATTTTGACTTAGTTGTATTTTTATATTTTTATATACATTTTTAGAAGATTTTTGGAAAGAAATTTAAGTTAATCAGATTTCTGGTTAATTAATTAAAAAATCAGGGAAGTTTCTACATATAGTGCATATAGATAACGGGTCTCAAACGTTAAAACTCACCAGTTTTATTCGAATATTTTTTTGATATTTTTATAAATAATATTAAGTATAAAATAGATTTCAAAAGTGAGTTTGGTCTGTATGGAGTTTTCTATAAATAGTTATGAAACTTGGAAGCCAGCTTTTGCGGCTTTTTGGCCCATTATGATATTTTATTTTGTGATGGATTATTTTTCTGATATTTTTATAAAATAATATGTATTTTTGTAAACAACTTTTACAAAAGAATTGATTTGATTTGGAATGATATAAATGATGAATAAAATAGGTGAAATATTTACAATGTGTAAAATGTATAAATTATATTTTTGATCTTGATTTTCTTGATATTTTTATAAGTTAAGATCCTTATCTCCCCCTGCTTATTTATTTTGTCAACCAAGTCAATATTGACCTGATCTCGGGGTTAGGATCAGTCTGTATATATTTTATATTTACTGCCTTCTTTTCTTTTCTTTTCTTTTTATTTTTATTCTTTATCTAGGTAAAATAAGTGTTAAATATACAATATTAACAATTGTGGTTAAAATGATAATTAGTTGGAATTAGTGATTATTTACATGTATTTTACCAAGGATTTTAGCCAAAATGAAAGAATAAAAGCGCTGAGTCACGGATTCATCATTCCCCTATACTTTACCTTTGCTAGTCTCTTAGCAAACAATTATTCTATAAATAAGTGCAAGCAAAAAGAAAAATAAAAAAAGGAAAATAAAAGAACTTAGAACCTGCTTGTTTCTTTAAACCGAATATCACTTCACCCAAAATCCAGAGCTTGAATTCAGACCTTTGGATTAATAGTGTGTCGGGACTCTATTAGAATCAAGTGATTTAATTAATGAGGTCTAATTACGATCTATAGGTGCAGAAATGTAATTAGGGTTGGGCTTTAATAATTACATCACAAGGCAATATAAAATCCTAAGCTAAGGCTAAAATCCTCGAGAATCAAAAAAAGAAAAAAACGATAAAATAAAAAATCCGGCGAAAACCGCAGATTTAAGCCTCGACAGCCCTCAAGTTCCACAAATCCTTATCCAGGTTCACTTTCAACAACCAGCTTAGATCTACCTATTCATCACGCAAACATTTTAACTTTGAAAGTAATTTGTACTATGTGTAAAGGTTTTAGCTCTTTCCGCTCTAGAGAAGTGAAGAAACCATCCATCCAGTTATACACTCCCATTGGGCCCTCATCCAGCAAATCAATCCTCGAGGGAGGGGGGGGGTATTTCCTTCTAAGATCAGGTCGTGATGTGTCTACAATCGAATTAAGGGAGAAGATAGAAGAAAGAGAAGAGAACTAGGGTGTGATCAGTGTAATCACATCTCCTGTGAAGCCTGGCTAGTTTAGCCAAGTCTCCGCTAAGACATGCAGGCTTTTCTGAAGCTCGGACCATTGTGGTCATTTTTGGTATTTGGTGTATTTGGCTTCTTTTTGGTAGAGATGATTGTTGCACTGCATAGGTCTTTTATGCCCCGACGGATATAACATCTTTTCATTCCGTCCATTTTTTGGGTCTTAGAAAAATTATGCCAGCAGTCCTCATCCGAAGTTTTATTTCAACCCTAATCTCTCCCGCCTTTAGACTTCATCACAGCCAGACAAGGATGGAAACACACCACTGAAATGGATTGCCCTTCGCAACCCCATGCATGTCGAGCTAAATGCAGAGGGCATGAGTTCAAAATTGATTCAAATGGAGAAGAGTTAAACGGATGACACCAGGTGTCCTACTTAGGCACTGTCAAGTTGAGTTCTGAACATGGTCTCATGGAACCCAAAGAATTAAGTCAAAAAGACCTGAAGAGTCTCAATTCCAGTTCCTAATAAAATCCCTTTAGAATTAAGTGGATTAAGGCCTAAACTAAGCTCCGTCGCCTGGACTTAGATCCATTCGGTTCAAGAATCAAACTTGTTCTGAAAAATGCTAATGAATGCAACATTTTTATGAGGTATATTTTTTTATTTAAATGTTTTATGTGATTTTTAAAGACTTTTGTAAATTTTTATTGAATTTTAAAAAGTTTTAATTTTTAGGGGTCTTTTCAGAAAGAGTTAATGGGTTAATTTCATTTACACAAATTTTACACGAATTTTGTACATTTTACAAAGGATTTTATACAACATTTATATATAGAATTATACAGTTTTATACAATATTTTACAAGGGTTTTATTTACAACTTTTTAAGGATTTTATCACAGAATTTTATAACATTTTTATATACAAATTTTAAGACATTTTTTATAAGTCATATTTACGATTTTCTTGCGGCTTTTAGAAATTCAAAATATACACCCATACTTTTAGAGAGCCATATTATTAAAAATACAACAAAGTACGGGTTATGACTTCTAAAGTATATATAGAATATATATATGTCACCCCCTATACTTAGCATGAACTATGTCCTCATAGTGACCAAAGTAGCGGCAAAGGAAGACATAACTCGGGCTAAGTATAGATTGGTGAAAATAATCCTATACTACAATGATTCTAAGAATAATGAATAAAAAATAGAAGTCGATCATCTCCTCTATACTTAAGATCAAGTGATCCTAAGGATAGCAAACTCAAAACCGAAGATGATCGAGGTCAAGAGAATGTACACACTCAACGGCTCGGCTTGTCCCCCCTATATTTAGGATAAAATATCTATAAGTATAGAGAAGAAATCAAAAGGTGAGGGACAAATGAGGGAGCAGACAATACAAAAATGACGACGATCAAAAGATGACATGAGCAATATTACCCCCTATACTTAGGGTAAAGTGAACCCTAAGTATAGGCAACAATACTTAGGATAAAGCACATCCTAAGTATAGTAAAATTCTAGATGAACCTAAGGGTGTAAGACAAACAGAAGAATGAAAGAATAAAATCGAAAACACTTAAGTACAAGATGAACGAACTGTACAAGCTCAAGAAAGCCAAATAGTGGCCGTCTTGCGTGACCTAAGAATGATGAAATGCACAAGATTCAGGTCTACATCAGGATCATCCTCAGAGATATCATCTGAATCAGAGAATCCTTGAACTATGTCGATTGGTGAGGAGCGGCCTAGATGGTCGAAAGGATGGACAGAGCCGACCTCTGAATGTTGCTCCATGGTCTCTGACGTAGACACAAGAAAGAGGTCAAACTCTACTGCGATTTGATCAATCTCCTCATCAACTAAGCCCTTATCCAAATATGCGTGAAAAAAGGCTCAACAACTTCGCTACTGGAAGGCTCGAATGAAGCTTTTACAACCGAAATGGGTTCGGCCTTTAAAGTACGTGCCACCAACAATTTCGTCTCAATGACATAGATACTGCAGATCTCATCAACGCATCTCTAGACATGTATACTCAGATCACCAAATGATGTGCTCTCCAAGTTTTCCTTGCTATAAAGGAAATATCGGGTCTCTATAGAGTCGGAAGAGATATGACCATGTCGGGTCTCAGCTGTGAACCCACATGCCTCTGTGTCTGATGGCTTAAAAGCACATTCATCTGCTGGCAGAGTCTCTATCGGCTCGGAGCACGGCTCTGTGCTGCTGGGAGGAAAGGTCACACTGTCTGTCCCATAATCAATAACGGCCTTGGCCGAACGCAGAAAAGGCCGACCAAGAATGATGGCAACATCTTGTGATGGTACTGATGAGTCAGAGTCTAAGACAACAAAATCCACAATGAATATTATGCCTTGTACCATCACGACAACATCCTTAAGTATACCCTTTAGTCTTTTGACTGATCGGTCTGGAAATTGGAGAATCGTTCGGGCTCGTTTCAGAGTGCCTAAATGAAGAGTCTCGAGAAGATGGAGAGGTAAAATATTCACTGATGATCCACTATCTAACAATGTGTGCTCGAAATCATGATCTGAAATCTGATAACTAACAAATGGTGCTCCCATGTCTTTCTTTTTCTTCTTGGGAGATGTGTGCTGGATGGCGCAACAAGTGACAATGGTCAACACTTATTTTTCAGAGCAATGATTACATCTCTTCTTCCTTTTCGGTGTGGTATGTTGCTTCAGACATTTCTGAAGAAGAGGAATGTGGACCAATGCCTCTGAAAGAGTGATCTTGATCTGAATTCGATCCAGCATCTCTTTCGTGAATTTTGAATCTTGGATTTTTTAAAATTTTCTGATTTTCTCCATTCCCTAGATTCATAGCATTTAGGAAGGATATATGTACATCCTCCGTGTTAGTCTATACACTCGGAGGATAAGATGGAGAAGAAAATCTTTTTCTAAAATAGGGACTCGCTTTGTGAAGCGCAGATACTCGAGATTCATCAGAAGAGTTAGGAATCTTGTCTTTGTTACTTTTTCTGGATTTTATTTTTTCCATTTTTTATAATTTTTTGTCTTCACTATGAAGAGAATCAGACTCTGAATGTTCACATGCACCATTGTCGATTGTATGCTTCTTCAACGACTCATGTGAAGAGGGAATATCTGAACTGATTTCTGCTCTGTGACAATGCTAGCGATAAAATCTCTGAAGGTGTCCTTCTGTTCCCTTTGATATGCAGTCTGCTCATGGATTAAATGGACGAAATGATCGAATGCAGGACCATATATATCAGGACTTTCTAAGTAATATCCCACATCCATTTCGGGCTGTTGAAGATATTCAGAGAAAGCAAATAAGTCCGAAGTGAATTGCTCCTGAGGTTGTTGCTCATAGCACTGGTCGTGATGTAGAAAGTGAGTCGATTGATATGTCGGTTGAAACATCACATGTTCTCTCTCTGTATCTTGGAATACCTGAGGAATAGGTATCCAAGATTCCTGAACTGGGAGATATGGAACCGACTCATTCTCCGGCTGAAAACTCAATGGAATGTGTCGGTCTCTGAGAATGAAAACTCTCTGCTATTGGTTCAATGCCCATCCTAAATTTTGCATCAGTATCCATATCAACTGCTTGATGAGCGATCCTTATATCAACGAGAGGTGGATCACATCTAAGTGGTCTATAATCTCCTTCGTGTATTGTCTTGACATCAGAAATCTCTCCGAAGAGATTCCAAAGTGAATCCTCATCGAGATTGCGGTATGAACTGCCACACGAGGCATCAACCAATGCTTGCTGATTTGTGGTCACCCCTATATAGAATATCTGAACTAACTCAGCTCAGGAGATTTCATGATCCAGAAATCTCCTCAGAAGAATCTGAAATCTGAGCCACATATCCTGGAATGGCTCGTGAGGATCATGCGCAAATTCTCTGATAATTTACTGCATAAAGTTTGCTCGGCTAATGGGGTTATATTTCCAAAGAAAAGTTGTATGGAGGGTACCCCAGTTGGCTCGCTCCTTTCCCAATCTCAGAGCCATCTCGCGACTCCGTCCCTGAGTGTCTTGGGAAAAGGTCTTCTTCATGGCATCCTTAGGTGTAATATATGAGTAGAATCGAGTGCTGTAAATCTCCTCGAACTCATAAAGATGCTCATCCGGCTCCTCGTACGGCTTTCCATGAAATTTCGGTAGTAGTGAAACAAAGTATGAATTAATCAGGAAGATTGGTAGCTTCGATGTAGAGACTGACTCAGCTCCCGAATAAGATACACGCTGCTCCATCCGCACTCCTGTCTCAGCAACTCATGGACCCGAATATCTCATTTGATCTGAAACTGGCTCATGGGTCTCAAACCTCTGCTCAGCTGCCACTGTTGTAACTGAAGGCTGACACGAGAGAAACGCAGGGAGGGGGATATAAGGAGATAGAGAAGAAACACGAGAAATGAAGGGAGGGAATACTTTGAGGTTAGAGTCGCACTCGGAGAAGGAAAAACAACTCGACTCAGGTTCGAGACATGAGATGTCTCGAACCGACCTAGATGATTGGGTAGATGTGCCTGGAAGCGCTGCTGCAAGAGTAAGCCTAAGAGATCGTCTACCCATCATCGTGATGAGACAGATGACTCCTGATCGATTGATTTATGTGAAAGATCCGAGTCCTGAAAGATAGGACACCCCACAAGTCAAATGCAAAATAAACCCCGAATTCACCAACTCAACCCTGATGATGACCGTAAAAGTTCAGTTGTTTATCTTTTCAATTTTAAGGTTATTTAGCAAACAAGTCTTCTCACAGATTAGCGAGTTGATAGGTGCCCGAAACTTCCTCGAACTACTGTCCCGAGTTCTTACAAGAAATAACTTATTCTCAGCCAGTATGGGAGTAAGTGAAGGATATTGAGAATCTTCAAGCGCATCATGGAAGCGTGACGATCGCATCGAATACGATCGGGGCGACTAGTCGTACTAGTCACAAGGTGCAACGGAATTTAAAATTTTTAAATCAAATGATGAAACCACATGATCACGAGAACACTTCTCCGATCGATTCATCAATCCACAAAGTATAAGGAATACCTTTGAAGCGTGGTTGCGATCGCGAGATCCCAAACAAGAGATCCTCCTGTCTCAAGTACGATCCACGAAGAACACACTTGCGGGCACGATGATGAGTCGCGTACCTCCCGCAATCCTCGATGAAGATCCAAGAAATAGAGCCCCTGATTTCGTCAAGCGAAATCCGTCGTCTTCCTCTATAGCAAGTAGCCACGAAGAAGAAAGAGATCCTCGAGTCGTCGAAGGCGAAGGCGAGAACTTCTCTCCTTTCTCAACAATGGTGGTCGGCCACCCTTTGGAGAGAGAGCACGAGAATGGGAGGGAGAGAGAGAAGTAGAGTAGGCGTCTACTTGGTGTACCCTTCAAGGGCTAGGGCTACCCTCTTTATATACTAGTTTGGGATCCAATGGATCTCAATCCATGGCTCTCATGGATCCAACGGTCATTGTAATCCAAGAGCCATCCAACGGCTATGATTGTTGTTGGTTAAAAACCAACAACATTAATTTATATTAAATTAAATATGTGTTGAATTATTATCAACAAAATTTAATTAACATAAATTAATTTATCAAGAGATAATAAGTCAACAAATAAGAGGAGACAACAACCCCTCCTAAAATCAAGGAGGCGTCACCTATGACTAAGTCATAGGTGACGCCACCTATGATTATAGGTGGTTTTGTCTCCTTTTATTTATATTATTATTTCTTAATTATTTGCAATAATTATTATTGCAATAATATCCACCAAATTAATTCCAAATTAATTTGTGAATATTTCAATCATGCCATTGAAAAAAATGTGAATCATATTCACATCCCAAACTAATTTGTAAATTACATTTCCAATTAATTAACTAATGTGGATCCAATCCACATTAATAATTAACAAATGTTATTTACAATATTTCTCTCTCTCTCTCTGATATATTATAAATCTCATTTATAATATACGCAGATATTCTGGATATCACTATCCACGATCTGCTTATCCTTGATAATTAAATCCCATTTAATTATCTTGGACAATCATTCTCTCAACATGAATCTTATTCATATTATACTTGATAATTAAATCTCATTTAATTATCTTGGACACATTCTCACAATATGAATCTTATTCATATTATACTTGATAATTAAATCTCATTTAATCATCAAAACCTTCTTTCTTGGATACTAAATTCATCATAGGAATTATTCTTGAACTCCTTCAAGAATAATGTGCCTTCTCCGCAGATACTTGGAGATAAGGACAGGGCGATTGTATTGTTCCATGTATAGTGACTTGGATGTTGAGATCTCATCTCAAATCCAGATCTAACGGACCTCTCATAGATGCTTGATTAAATCAAGTCCGTATACTTAATCTTCTCATTGCATCTGAATCACATTCAGATCAATGTCCAACATTTGGACTAAGATCAGGTTACTTCTCTACTGAGAGGAGTCACTAAAATCCAGACCTGTTTCATCACTCCCTCGGACTGGAAGCATCATGGTTATACAATCGTTTATGATCACATCACCCTCAGGTATTCCCAATACCTGCACATCCTGCATACTGGAAGACCAATGATCAACCTGAAGATGAAGATCTATTTTATACTGTCTTCTTCAGGGTTCGATCACCAAGTTTCTCAATCTTGGTCATTGGGATTTGGTATCGATCATATGCTTTCCCAAAGCATATATCATACCTTCAAATTCTCGTCATGCTTCCAAAGCACGACGACCATGCATGGAATTTGATCGGTCCCAATACCTCATGAGTGAGCTCATGTCTTCCGGTTCACAAGTGAACCTGTATCATCCCTTTGAGAGGTCGTATTACTCATATGCCCTTATATGCACACCAGCTCGTCGGTGTATAGACCTTGATTAGGTCATCAACCTAATGGTCTGCCAAATGTACATACTCAGACATATAGTAACACATCTGTCTCTAGTCAGAGGATGTGTGCCTATGCTGTGACAGTGTTCAACATAGGACTTAGGTTATCTCGATCTCGCTAAGTCAACCCATTGACGTAACTAATCTGACACCTCCGAATCACTATTCCCATGCAGAGGACCTGCATCGAGAGGTCGGTTAGAAATCAGCCTATGCGAGAAAGGATTGCCATCTCCTACTCAGGCTGGAGATCATCTCTTAATAATCATTTGACGGTGCTTGATGAGTCCTCTATCTAACCCATTAGATATTCATCCAAGCACCAGCCTTTATGATTCAATTATTGAATCAACAACTATATGATCATCAACATGGCCATGGTACATAACCCTAATTGTAGAGAGGGACATATTATGCAAATTATTTATTTTTCATTTCAGATCAGGGAATGATATGTGCAATAACATTTATTGCATAATGGCTCGCCGTGGGCTCGCATGTCCAACAGTAAGTACGGACCGTTTCCGGCTACCCATGTTACTTGAGGATAGAGCCTTATGTAGTGTCCTCCAAACCCCCCATTATGCTCAGTAAACTCAGACCATTTTCGGCTACCCGAGAGTACCCATTGAAGATTAAGTGATTAAAAGTATGAACTAAGTAGTATTTTGAGAGAAGCCCAGACTCTGGCTCTACCTTACGAGTCATCTCTCACTCACAAATCTGGAGAGTGTACCTGCAATTCATTTGTAGGGGTTGCTTGCCTAAAACAAGTGAAGTCCTTAAGTTTTATTTTAAAGTCAGATAAAATTAGTAGCCCCTATTTTATTTCCAGTTATCACTTTTTTTGAGTATTTTTCAAACGAACGTCTAACGATATTTTTGTCCTTCTGGGTTTGGTCCTAAGTTACAAGCATCTAGGTTATTTGATCTAAGCAAGCATGTATCTACGAGTGCGTAGAGAAGGGAAAATCGAGAAAATCCTAACAAACACCTATTTTTGAGAAGCTACGGAAAACCGTCGAGAAAAAACGTGATGCCAGAAAACCGCAGTGGGTGCCCTGCTCCACCAGGAGTACAACCCTAATGAAACAGACACTGAGAAACAGAGAGAGGTACTAGTCAGGATGCCTTTACAAGGCCCCTTTCTACGAGACAAATTTTTTATAACTTTATTACAAGAAATTAAAGCTAATCAGCTTTGCGGTTCTGTCTCGTGCGGTTCAACCTGTAATGCACAACTCAGATACAAAAGGCCGCGATGTTAGAAAAAGAAAGAGGATGGCGAAAAGAAACCCCGAACCTAAGATCTAGGACTACCCTAGCTGCCTCCCCGACAACGACGCTATCTGAATTAATAATAAAATTAATAATTAATAATTAATTAGTTAATTAAAATATTTAATAAATAATTAAATTAACGATTAAATAAAATAAAATAATTAAGTAAATAATTAAGTTGTTAATTGAGGGTTTAATTAAATAAATAATTTATTTAATTATCAAGTATATACATAAATAATTACTTGAATTAATAAATAATAATAGACAAATAAATTAAATAAATAAATTAGATAAATAAAAAATTAAGTATTTACTTAAATTTAATAATAGAATAATAATATAAATTACTGTACATTGTACAATATACCAATGTGGTCCTAAAAACCACATTTTGCATATTAACTCCGATTTTTACAAAACTAGTGTCATTTTGTAGATAATTAAATAATATAAATTTTAAGACCGAGTTTGCCCAATTCGGAGTTCATACGACCGAGTTATGAAGTCCGGAAAATTTAGGTAGCACTTCGAGGCTTCGAGGTTTCTTGGTATTTTGACTTAATTATATTTTTATATTATTATATACATTTTTAGAAGATTTTTGGAAAAGAAATTAAGTTAATCGGATTTACGGTTAATTAATTAAAAATCCGGGAAGTTTCAACATATAGTACATGTAGACAAAGAGTCTCAAACGCCAAAACTCACTACTTTTATTCGAATATTTTTTCAATATTTTTAATAAATAGTATTAAGTATAAAATGGATTTTAAAAGTCAGTTTATTCTGTTTGGAGTTTTCTATAAATAGTTATGAACATCGGAAGTCGGCTTTTGCGGGTTTTTCAGTTCATTATGATATTTTATATTTGTGACGGATTATTTTTCTGATATTTTTATAAAATAATATATATTTTTCTAAACAATTTTAACCAAAGAATTGATTTGATTTGGAATGATATAAGTGATGAATAAAATAGGTGGAATATTTACAATGTGTAAAATGTATAAATTGTATTTTTGATCTCGATTTTCTTGATATTCTTATAAGTTTAGATCCTTATCTTCCACTACTTATTTATTTTGTCGACCAAGTCTATATTGACCTGATTTCGGGATTAGGATCAGTCTGTATATATTTTATATTTACAACCTTCTTTTCTTTTATTTTTATTTTTATTTTTATTCTTTATTTTGGGTAAAATAAGTTAAATATACAATGAGGTTATTGGGGTTGCCCCCTTGGGGCAGCCAACATGGCAGCCCCCACGTCATTTGCGACGTTTTTTTATTTTTTATTTTCAAAAAATATCACCATGTATATTCATCCCTATATCCCTCATATATGCCATTTGAATTTCGTCAGAAACAGAGACTCCTATGGCCTCCATCTAAACGATCATTTTTTAACGGTAACAAGATTTTTTAAATCAACACCATCTCAATGGAGGCCGTAGGAGTTTCTGTTTTTGATGAAATTCGGCTGGTATATAGAAGGGATATAGGGTTGAATATACATGGTTTTATTTTCAAAAAAAATAATAAAAAAAACGCCGAAATAGGGGGCAGGGCAGCCATGATAAATCCATATACAATATTAACAATTATGGTTAAAATGATAAATAGTTGGAATTAGTGATTATTTACATGTATTTTTACCAAGGATTTTAGTCAAAATAAAAGAATATAAGTGATGAATCATGGATTCATCAATTCCCTCACTCTTGATTATGACATTATCATTGGAAAGAGTTTAGGGTGGTATTTTATGTATAGAAAATAGTGAATGGCTGTTCTTTTGAGTGAGAAATGCAAAATAAAAGAGAAGAAGATTATGGATTTGGTGTTGTCTTTTAGAAGAGAATGTGAATGGAAAGGAAGAGATAAGTATACATATGTGGTTACATTTGGACTAATAATTTGGAGAATGATGATAGTAAAGATTGTTTAGGATGAGATTAGAAAGAAAAAGTTGAGAGTTGAACATACGAGGGGAAGGGATTAAGGTTGTTAGGATTGGAGTCAAATTAGGATTAGGAATCTTAATGGGATTGGAATCCTAATTCTAATAGTAGTTGAGTTGTATTCTATTTGTATTCCTATTAGGAACATGACTATGTGGTTGTAACTGGGCTATATATAGAGGAGGTGGAGGCAATTCCTCAGTACCACCACAAGAACAATGTGACCCCTAGAGAGGAGAGAGAGAGAGAAGAAACATATGAAAGAGCAAGGGAACGGAAAGAGTTGTTCTCATTCTAATTTATAGTGATCCCTCTTCTGTAGTGGTCGCAAGAGGTGACTGGCCATCATTATATTTGGTTGTTCTTTCTTTCACGTGCTTTCGTGGTGGTGGTCGATTGCGCATCCGCATCCGTATCTGAGGGTTCATCAACCGGTATCTAAGAGGAGACGACATCGACTCGTGTTCCCATCAACTGGTATCCGAGCGGAGTTGGTACTGATTTTGTTCCTAACAACCGTATCAGAGCAGAGTTGGTACCGCTTCCATTCCCAACAACTGGTATCCGAGCGGGTTCACCATTGTTGAAGGGAAATGATGCGATGGATCGGAGTGAGGGTCAACGAGATGACGCGATGCAACAGAAGCGTATTCCTCAAAAGCTGTGATATGGTGGTCTCTTGGATCAATTGACTTGAGGATAGAAGAGCGACAACTTGCAAGAGATCGTGCAAGGTGGCACGTTAAGGGCACCCAACGATGGGTGCATCACCCAAAAGCAGTGAGTTCCTGCTAACGAGACTTGTAGATGACGATGATGGACTAGTGCAGACCCAAGATGATAAAGAGATAGTGATGGAATGCAATTCATAGGGGAGATTGTTATGATTAGAGTCAAATTTAGGATTAGGAGACCTAATGGGGTTGGAATCCTAATTTAATAGTAGTTGAGTTGTATTCTATTTGTATTCCTATTAGGAATAGGACTATGGGATTGTAACTGGGCTATTTAGAGCGAGTTGAAGCATTGCCTCAACACCACCATAAGAACAATGTAACACCTAGAGAGGGGGAGAGATGAAGAGAGAGAAGAAAGAGATGAAAGAGCGAGGGAACAGAGAGAGATGTACTCGTTCTAATTTATAGTGATCTTTCTTTTTCGATGGTCATGAGAGGTGACCGATCATCGTTATATATGGTTGTTCTTTCTTTCACATGCTTTTGTGGTGGTGGTCGATTGCGCATCCACATCCGTATCTGAGGGTTCATCAATCGGTACCTGAGAGGAGACGATATCGGCTCGTGTTCCCATCAACTGGTATCAAAGCAGAGTTGGTAATACTTCTGTTCCCATCAAAGGTCCCACGTGGAGTCCCATCAATGGTCCCACATGGAGTCATCGATCCTTAATCACTCATTTCCAACTGTATGATCTATCATAACATGATCGTATTTATACTGCAAAAAAGTCAAACATGGACAAAATATTTAGGAATTTGGACGATGTGGTTGCTTATATCAGAGGTGAGGATTTCCTTGAAGTAAATATTTTGTTTACCATACTTCTTGCTGAGTTGGTTGTTTATTAAATATTTATATTTTTATTAAGATCATGTGAATATCTTTGTGTTGAGTTAATATTAGGATACATGAAAATTTATGGGAATCATTTATATCAAAAGATGTATTTAAATTTAGAATAGAGCCTTAGAAAACCAAAACATTAAAAAACACATGGAAAAAGAAAAGAGAGGGAAAGAAGTGGAATTTTGGGACTTTGTTCCCTACTGACCAAGGTAGATCCTTCATATCGAAACTCATGCTATAAAACAAGATTAGGTGGCCGACCGGATATTAATCAGTGATAATTCACAAGTAAATTACACGCTTGGAAAATAAATAAGAAGGAAGGACTGTGGGGATAGTCACTTGAGAAGTGAGAACTTCTCGCTCCATCCTAGTAATGATCATGTGCTATACACTCGAGGGTTAACGAATCAAAGGACTGCTAGTTGATTAGGGTACCTGCTAGCTACATGTAATCTTAAACATTAGGGAATTCCTGAGAGGAGTTACACCATAATAACAATAACAACAATCGCAATAAAGATTATGAAGATTGGTAACTAAAGAAAAGTGGATGGTGAATAATTATATATGGAAGAGGGAAACAGAGAAGAAGAAAGCTTTATACCATCCACAGATATAAAACTATCACTTTTCATCCTAGTTATGTCTTTTTATGTCCTTGCTGAACATTTGCTCACATCCTTAGTTGACAATCCAATTCCGATGATGTCCAAGACTTGCATTACCGTGTAGAAATCCACTCGACAACTTCGATGCCAACACCATCTACGTTCTGCACTGGCGCACCTGACATTTCCACTCACCATCATGTCCATGACTCCTCGAGACGATAGGGAGCTGAGCATCCTCCACCCCCACCCCCCCACATCCAATGGAAAGAGACAGAATACTCGTCACGCTTCTGAAATCATAACAGTGATCAACAGTCTCACATCGAGTTTGAAAGTAATGATCCATTACCATTGTCAACACTAGCCACCCCATGATGAAGAATGATCAAAAGTTGATAACTTTAGGAAGAAACTTTTGTTTGTTTTTGTGGTTGGCAATTGGGGTGTAATTTTTTGTAACACATTATGATATTAACTTGATGCTAGTCTTGTATAGCGAGTAGTTAATTTAATTTAACTTTTGGAAGTACTTCTTTTTCTTTTTGCACAACTAAGAAAACTTGATGGGAAATTAAGTGTTTATAGAAGTGCATGAATGTATATTAAGTTGTACATATCTCCCCATATGTCTTTTTGTATGTCCATGTTGTTTTGTTGTGAAGTTCGAAAATAAAACGTGCTATCTTCTTGTATTTCGTTCCGTGGTCAATTGTTAGGCAATGGGTTATAATCATCATAAGCTGATCAAACCTGGTCGTACAAGGCATAGGGGATCGGGGCATGACACACCCCCTCTTTCCTCATTGGAGCTCTGCCATTTGGTCAGAATTCGTCATAGAGCCACCACCGTTATTCATGAAGTTGGTTGGATCGAAGATCCAAAAGCACCATCATATAAGGAATCTCATGATCACGTCCCCATGTTCTCGTTGAGACCGGGACATCGAGAGTGCACCGCATGAGAGGAGATCCCGAAAGAACATCATCATAGGTCATAAATCTTTTATACAGATCATTGATCAATCAAACCTATACAACGTGGCCTTGAAATTATTACTTCTCACTATAATCTGTTTGGCATATCATCGTCAACCATCTAAATACAGATCATTGTAGTTGAATAACATATGGAACAAAGAGGTTCATGTTCATGAATTCAAGCCATCATATTTTGTATTCACTACAACAAAATGGCTTTCTGGCGACTAAACTGTGGCGACGGATAGATGACTTCTAGCGACGGAAGTTGATTGTCGAGTCAACAATCCATCGCCACTAATCCATCTCCAAAAGTCACGTCGCTAGAGACTGTGGCGACGGTGGTCTGATGCTATATTTTATTTGACAGATATTTCGTCGCCACAGTTGGAAATACATATGACCTGTAGTGACGAAATTGTCCGTCACCACAACCCTAAAAATCAGGAATAATTATTCAAATGGTACATATTTTGTCAATGAGAAATACCATAAATATCAAAGCCAATATACATACATGATAAGGAGTTGCCAATGAGAAATATGAAAGCTGTTCGTGTTCCCATTTCTAATAGTGCATGTCCTTATGTACATTTTTTTGAGGTCACCTTATATACAATTATTCACATAAATAGATTACAACAAAGAGAGAACATAGAGTAGATAGCAACTTCGTATGATCTAGAGTAGCAAAAACGTAGCCTCTATGTCATCACTGTGCACATGTAGCCTCGCTATAAACTTTAATGTTGCAGCTGTGTCGTTTTGATAAAAAAGGAGAGACGATTGATGCCAATGCCAGCAACCTTTGCATCATTTGTCTAAGAATCGTAATGAAATGCACCCAGTTCCATTCTTGTTGAAGTACTAAAAGGTGAGCTGGATATTGCTTTCGCTCTGGCAATCTTCACGCGGCATCATCGCGGCGATGAACTCCATGAAGTCCTTGTTCATGTCATCTTCATAAGAGAGGTCATGCTGCACATTAAACCAAAATCAGAAAACTCTGCACACAAGATGGCTCCCACTATAAATGTGCCTCCAAAATGATTCTAAATTGTAACAAATTAAGACAATGTGCACGCAGCTAGCAATTGGTAACAAGAACTGAGAGGCAAGGTGATCAAATACCATCCACAAAGTGATGGGCAGAGGCATACTCTGCTGAATCTATTTGCAGTCTATCTGCACCCCATGCTAGTAACGCTTGAATAGAATCCAAAGATCCAGCACGAGCAGCGAGGTGAAGAGCACTGCTTCCTGGATACCTACAACAATTATGAACATCTCTAAGATTATTCATTGCTGCAAAAGGGATTCAGTATCACTACGAAGAACAATGCCAAGAATGTTACCCATAAGTGCCAGTTGAAGCATGAACAAGTGCCCTGATATCCAACAATGCATAAACGCAAGCTGACTGCCGCTGCTTCGCGGTGAGATGAAGTGGAGTTGCTCCTTTGTCATCCTTTACATTGACAAATCTACTGAATCCCCTGCAATTCAAAGAGGTAGAGTGATTATAGAGACAAAAAACCATCTGGGTCGATCCAAACAAGCATAAACTTGAAACTAAACTAATCATATGCTCATTTCCATGAACACGCACCATGAATTGGCGATGAGACTAGAGCGAGCAGTGAATAGGATTGCTTGCAGGCAATTCAAATGCCCATAGTAGGCCGCATAGTGCAAGCAAGTTCTCCCGTGCGATGAATCGAACATCAGAATCTGAACAGCACCGACAATACTTTCATCCAAGTCTCCACCATCTCGATAATAAAAAATCATTATAAAATGCGATAAAAGGACCAAGAAGGTCTCTCAGATCTGTTCCTACATACATTAGCGCCGGCTTGTATGAGCCTTTCCACACAAGAGATCTTCCCGTGCATTGCAGCCAACATCAGCGGCGTCTGAAATCAAGACAAGAACAAAAACCCACAAATTAACACTCCCAACTAACTACAAGGAAAGGAAAAAAAGCAAGAAATTTTCATTCCATACTCACCTGCTTGTGACTGTTCAACATATCCGGCTGCACTGATTTCTCCAGGAGCATCGAAAAGACCTATCAAAGAACACAACATAGGTTCCCATCACTCATATCATAAGTAAACATAAGCATCATAAGTAAGCACACCAGGATTCCATAGTTGTTGTAATTCATCAATGAGAGGCTGTAAATAAACATCTATATCTTTTCCAGGTGACCTTTTACTCGGAATTAAGAGAGTCAAGATAAAATTTTGTTGTTTCATGCATAACCATGGAGGAAGATTATATGGTATATAACAGGCCAAATACTATACGCATTATTCATATTTCTGAAAGGGTTGAACCCGTCACTTGCAAGACCAAGGCGAACATTACGACAATCACTGGCAAACTCTTGAAAAGTAGAGTCTATAGACTTCCACGCTTCTGAATCTGCTGGATGCCTCAATAATGTATCCTTGACTCTCTCATCCAAATGCCATCGCATATGTCTAGCCATATTTTCATTCATAAACATCCTCTGCAGTCTTGGAATTAAAGGAAAATGACGTAATACTTTCACATGTACTTTTTGCCTTTTCTTATCATCTTTAATTTGAGCTTCGTATCTAGAAGTATTACAATGATCACATTTTTCTTTATTCTCATAATCTTTCCAGAATAGCATACAATCATTTGGACAAGCATGTATTTTTCTATAACTAAGACCTAATGCGTGAACCACTTTTTTAGCTTCATAATAGGATGATGGCATATTCTCAGAACCGCTCGGAAGAATATCTTTAATAAGAGATAGCAGTTCATCAAAGGACTTGTTATTCCAACCAAACAATACTTTTAGATGTAACAATTTAACCATAAAAGAAAACTTGCTATAATTATGGCATCCATCATATAGAGGCTCAACGGCATCTTTTAGGAGCTTGAAAAACTTCTGTGCATCCACATTAACAGGTTCTTCTTCCAAGTTTTCTTCTTCGATAATGTCGTCAATTAGATCATCATTAATCTCGTAATCATGCATTCCACATGTATCCTTTAGTACATCATGTATATTTTCATTTTCGAGCACACGTGGAGCACTCATATTTTGTCTCTGAAATGATTCTCCATGGTGTACCCATGTATTATAATGGAGAGTAAATCCTTTGACTACTACATGCTGGAATATTTCTTCAGGAGTTATATTGCATCTATTGGAACACTTCATGCAAGGACAAGGATAGATTCCCATTGAATTGCCTTTGAAGTTCTCAACGACAAATTCAATAAATTTTTTGACACCAGATTGAAATCTTTCATTGTGATGTCTGAATTGGGAATAGAGTACATCCAACTCCGATCAGATAAGAAGTCCATCATCCTAAATTTAAGTACAACAATTTTTATCAATATGAATACATAAATTATTTCATTCAATGACTCGATGACGAGAATAAAGAAAAATTAATTAATGGTCCTAAAGAGAATAGAGAATTAATTAATGTTCCTAAAGAATTTGGACGATACGCAAAATGATGATACTTGGAAGCAAACAGAATAAGCTTTTATGAGGGTATTCAACATTATTTATATAGTAAAAGTATATCCTAAAGAAAATTTGACTATAATAAAATGTGTATTTCTTACCCACTATCTTCACGCTCAGCCCTTCGGTCATGACCCTTCAGTCTGCATGTTTGCTATCTGCTCAACTACTGTCGTTTTGCTCCAACCACCCACATTCCTTGCACTTCATCAACAATATCAAAATCCAAGTAAATCTACTAAGCATACATGCATTTGGCAATAAAATACTTCAGTTGACTTGGAATTTAAAATGTTCAACTACAAGTTAGATAAAAGTTTAGTTACAGCTATAACAACTTCAAAGCAAGACAATCATTGAACATGCCACCTATGCATTGTTGTGGATGCAATGTGTTCCATAAGCTAGTGGATAACCTGAACCTTTTCCATGAGATGAAATGCTATGTAAACCCAAGTTTTCGCTACAAAGGTGATGCACCCTTTAATTACTGGGGTGAGGATGATGATAGCGATGAAATGTTTCCCATGAAATGAAGCATCGCAGATGGGACTTCGTGAGGTACCTTTGTAATCTGTACATTACTAGTCTCATTTACTGTCCTTTGATTAGGCATAAATTCTGATGACGTTATAAAAAACTGTAACTTTACATTGTCTATGGAGTTAGACTTGTAAATACGACTTACGCTTATCATGGGTTATTCATGGAAATTCTGTATACATGTTGATGTGCCAATGCCTTCTTTGTTACTGTTCAATGATCTGCCTTGTAATTGCTTTAACATCTTTCTTTTCGAGGAAATGGCAATTGTAAGATTCTAGACTATTCAAGTGGGTCGATTGCTGATATTATTGCTTTTGTACTGCCTAAGGCACTGAACAGAGTGATCCTACTTTACATCATGACGATCACAACCTACGTAGGACTAAGTCTCTGCTAAAGGGTCAAGATCACAATTTGGTTCTTGAAGAGAAATCTTGATGGCAAGATCCTATAAGAGTTGATGGATGGCAGGTGCCAATGAGGAAATTCACATGTACAATTCAGAGCAAGAAGTTATAAAGCATCTCTTATTCCATTATCCATTTGACTAATTTGACATGTACATATTTCATTTGCCGAAATGTTATTTGCTCAACTTTGCCCCATTCAGGCCAAACTGTATGGAGTTGCCACTCATGAAATATTACCTTTCACTCATAAAAAGAAGGGGACCAGAGGGAATGCAAAGCAGTCTGTTCCATTCAGGTCAGCCTGTCCATGGAGTTTTCACCTAAGATATATTAACTTTCAGTTTAAAAAGAAGTGGTCTCTAACTCTATTATGGGGAATGCAAAGAAAGAATGCTCCTCATTAACAAAACATTTAACATTCGTAATATGGTATAAATGTCAAAGTTCATCTGATACTCTTCACCCTCCACTTCTCCTTTGCAAGAGTTGATGATTCTTTTCTCAAGCAAGAGTTGAAGTTATTACTTCAGTTATATTTAAGACAATAATTTAAGCGTATATTCATGACTTTATTGCAATTATAAAGCAAATGCAAAAAATGTCTTCAGAAATTTTCATTTGGATTTACAAAATGAAAATAACAAAGAAAACATCATAAATAAGAAAAATAATCTAAATTCAAGAGCTGATTTGTAAGACACTAAATTCGAACTCCATATACCATTTTGCACCCAAAATATTAAATGTACTAAAAGGGTTTTAAACACAGAATTTCAAGATTCACAATGTCAAACTATTTGTATTATTGCTTTTTAATCCTTTTTTTTCATTCTTGCTCAATCCTCTCAAAAGAAACCAATGCTAATAAGAAGTATTACTTGCTTGATTCTTGGTTACAAGGAAAACCCAAGTAAATAACATAGCATCGGGCTTGATATTCTGATTGTTGATACGCCTTGAATCTTATTTTTTTAAGCAGTCCAAAAGGCAGCAAGTGGCATCCAAAAAATGTCATGCTTACATAACCTAACAATCACCCAAACCAAGCCAAGGTTACGAGAAAATATTAACCAAGAGGTTTAACCTCTGCTAACAAACCCGATAGACCGTGATGCATCTCCATAGAGGGAATGTTTCGTCAACCCTCTGGACTTTGTGAGAGCTTCAACCCAAAAGACAACCTTCATTTTGCACATTGCAAAGTCAGGCTCTCAGACACCTTGAATCCTAACTCGTTCAACCCACCATTGTGCATTGCATGTAAAGCAGGATGTTTTATAACTTCAACACCCACCATTGGATGTTGATATAGCAATATGAAGCATACAGATCTTCATTTACATACAGATATGCATGAAGTGGATCTTCATTTACATCCGAGAATCCGAGAGATTCTAAGAATGCTGTATTTTCAATACCCATCATTTCTAAATGAAGAGATGCTGGAAGTGTTGCATACAAGGGTATAGACTAAAATCATGACGTAAACTTCTTTAGCAACTAATTACAGCATAAATCAAACTCTCCGGCTCATGATGTCGGTCAATCCATACTCTAATACAAATAATGGACACAAAAATACTACAATATAAACTCCTCGCCAATGTGAAGAAAGTATTTAAATATGAATGTTCCAGTATTTACAGCATAACTCAAAAATAATTAAGAATATAGCAGAATTTGCAAGGGTAAGCTTTGGACAATCATATCATATACCAATGTTTTTTTAGTTATGAGGGTGTTAGGCTAAATAAAATGACAATCTAAGATAACTTTTTGCAGCGCAAACCAAACTCTCCAGCTCAAGACGGAGGTTAATCTGCACATTGTAGAGAGATACTTAAAAATTCAAGTTTCCGCTACATGTATGGGAATTTTTGTTTGCTAGAAAGGTCGCAGCAATAGTCAAAATTGGTGGTCGCATAATATGAAAAGAGTTTAGCAAAAACAAGTATGATTGTTGGTCGCATCATATGAAAAGAGTTTAGCAAAAACAAGTATGATTGTTGGTCGCATCATATCGATGGAGTCTAGCAAAACAAGTATGTGATATGCAATATGAGATATGCAGATGTGTATATAGCTACTATGCTCTCAAAATTTCAGTCACCGAACAAATGACTAGAATCCCGGTGCATAAGCCCCCCCCTGTGGGAACTGGGAAAGGGTCGGACCAATTGGGGCTTATTGTATGCAGTCTTCCTGACCTAACATTGTTTCTTCTAAAAGAGGTTCTGTCAATAAACAAACAAATAAAGCATTCAAATGAGCTGTGTAAAATTTATTACCTGCTATTCTCGTGTTCCATCCTTTGATCATGATCTTCAAGTTCTATAGACGGTCCACTTCGTGCACGCTCCAGCCACGGATCGCCGCCCTCAGTCTCCATGTTTGTTTTCCGCTTATAACCTCTTCCACCGCCTACTGCCATCGTGCTCGACCCAGCCACATTCCTTGCAGTTTTCCCTTCATTCCATCTACCTTCGCTATTCGTCCTCATCGGCATCCACTGATGATCATCTCTACCATCATCCAGTGCCTTATTTATCCAACCACTACGCACGGCTCCCATGCTTTCCCAGCCATCATCATTCCAACGATCACCAGCCTCCAGCCCCACCGTTGCTCTCCATCCTTCTCCTCTCTCACGACCCACAATCCTTGTATTCCACCCACCACCCAACGACCTCATGCTCTGCCCTTCATCCCCGATGTGCGGATCATCACCCTCCACCAACACCCTTGCCCTTCGCTCTTCACCTTTGCCACAACCCACTGTCCATCGCCTATCTCCATAAGCCTGCGACCATTGATCATCATCACCTCTACCTGCACCTCGCTAGCTTCTGTCATCTACGCCTCGATCCGTCCACAAACTATCGCCGCTGTGACATGCCCATTGTCGATCATCATAATGCCGAGACCATTGATCATCGTCACCTCCACCTTGCCGGCTTTCTCTGCCTCCACCTCGGCCTCTTCCTCGATGCCCTCCGGCATCACAAGTGACTCCACCTCGACCTCTTCCTCGATGCCCTCCGCCATCGCCACTGCCTCCAAGCTCTGTCATTTGAGAGAAGTCGATTGAGGGATTAGGGATTTCGAGAGTAGAGAAAGACACAATGACGGCCGTTTATCTTCTTATATATATATATGTGTTTCTAGGGTATGGACACCATTTCATATAAAAAATAAAGGCATGTGAATCGCCTACTCTAATTCCAACAAGTCTGGGGGTAACATTATTATTTCTCTACACGTGAGGTACTCGTGAAATGCTCTGGCCGTGCGTGCATTCGTTCATTGTGATACTATTAAAGGAAATTTTCTCTTAGACCCATATTACGTGCAATCTTTTGTATAATTTCAAGATTGTTTGGTAATTTTCCCTTAAAAATTGTCTGTGGTGATAGTTTATCCGTCGTTACAAGTCATTATAAATCTGTCATCACAAGGCTTTTTCCTTGCAGTGATTAAATAAATTAAAATTTTATTTACAGGTGCAAGTGATAACTGATAAGATAACAATAAAAAGAGGGGATAACTGATATTGTAGAAGTTAAGAAGGGTACACCATTATATTAATGCATGGAGTAGCATTTATGGTTTGTGATATTTACGATAGGTGATGCTAATATATTTCAAGCTAAGGGCTTTCATACCGATGTTTTTTTACGACATAAAAATGTATTACCATATGGTACTATATATTAGATTAAAATCTATAGACAAAGATCATATATTGGGATTTTAAGTAAATAGTATGAGGACTTTACGTATTTTAGAACAATTTCCGGCACTGTTGATGAATGAAACCAATTCAGATTCCAATAATGATGCATATAATAGAGTTGATTCTCTTCGGCCGTTTCGCATAGTGTTTCACCCAAATCATATAGCAATCATCTAGATAAGCAAGATTCTTATTTCTTTTTTTGTATTCAATTGTTAATGGAGAGATAGTTAAACTATTTAAGCTTATTATAAAAAATGATAGTTCACACTCATCAGTAACCAATATCATCAATCGAAGGAATAATGATGGTGAGGGTCCGAGTATCGTTTCTATGATGACTTGATTACGTACGCCAAATAATTTTGCCTTGCCATCTGTATTAATGTCGTATTGTTGGTTATTATTAATATTATCATCCCGTGTGTCAGACTTCACGTTGATTGCGTAGATGGAGATAGGCACTACAAGTAATGTACTCTTGGGCCTCGAAATCTTGAAGGTCGTGACTCAACAGACGAGTTGGGTTACATGTTGCACCTAATCGTCCGATTACATTCGGAATCACTCAATAGAGTTGGTAGGTGACGAGGTTAGTGTTCTTGGTTTCACAGTTATACATTGATCAGAATTGGGAGTAGAATTAGGTGTGACCACATCGAATTTTGATATGAGTGTTATGATTGTGAGAGGCGCTCATGGGCATGGTTTGAAGTTGGAGATTTGGATTACGCATTTCTTGTTCCAGTTTGAACAGAGGTCGTTGGACTTTACCCAAGATAACTATTGAGTTTCCACATAGTGGAGGCCCGCAAGTTTCATATTGGCATGCGCTTGTTTGTGAGAAATATTATATGATCGACTATCAATTTTTGCATTATACCACCGCAGACTCTGACCAATGGATGGAATCTTAAGGTTAACGGGGAAGTGTTCTCAAATGAATATTAAATTAATAAATGTAATTAGTGAATATGTATCCAATATAAATTAAAGAAACTTCATAGAGGACGCTTATCATAGCAAACACTCATACTATCAAAGAGAGTTGTGTACATTTTCTTTATTTATCATATACTAGTGTCTAGCATATGTGTCGTTTCTGGCCAATTGCTCATAACATTACTCTTCGTGTGAACCCAACAAATATAGCTGAGCAACAACCACAATAGTAGCAATTTTGGAGAGATCGAGCTTTCCATCGTCATACTTGCACTGGATAGGGTGAGTATATCTTAGAGTAATTTATTTGCTTCCGTAGTTTTTTTGTAGTTTCTTTCAAAGATAATGTATTGAGATACTTGAGAGCTTTTGTTATACATTCTACAGTTATATTGTGTATCTCAAATTGTGGACATGGACTTGAAGTATATTATTAATGAGAAATAATGAATGTTGATTTTTTCATTTCATAATTTTCTCCATAGTTGATTTAGTGAGTACCATAGATCGGGGATAAATTGGACCATAGGTCCGATACTCCTGTCCCATTGGTTTAGTAGCAGTTAGGGCACGGTGTTACAAGTATAAGGTCCTATTTATAGGCCTATGAGTTTTAGAGATGTTAGGGCTCAATAGAGCCACTGGATCTAAATCACGAATAAAATCAACCTTTAAAAATATTCCGGAAAGGTTGCTGATCAATGAATCGAAAATACTGACCAACTAGAATTAAAAATTTGATCGATCGGTTCAAAAATGTTGATCGATCAGTTTCATAACCTGAGACAGAAGTTGATTGATATGTTAAAAAAGTTGATCAATCAAATGACAGAGTAATTGATCAATCCAAAAGTGTTACTTGATCAGTTTTTAAATAGTAACAAAAAATGATTGATCGAATGACTAGGGTTAATTGATTAGTTTGGGTCTTTTATTTGAATTTTCCGAGTATGTGATATGTGATGAATCCCTATTCCTCGCTCTTTATTATTTTATTTTAGCTAATTATCTTGGCAAAGCATCATGTAAATAGGTGTAAATACTATAACTTAGCAATATGCATGTATGTGTCAATGTTACATAATTAGCATGTATTTGTGCAAAAATAAAAGAATAAAGAATAAAAAGAAAAAGAAGAAAGTATTTAGAATAAATACTGAGTGACCCGGACCCCAAGAGAGGGCCAAGCATTGGCCTGATCATCAAATAAAATAAGTAGAGAGAGAGATAGGGCCACTCTAGCTTGAATATATGTATCATGTGTGTACATAAATTATTTTTATCAAAATATAAATAAAAATATGTTTTTACTTCTTTGTATATATTTCTAAAAATAAAATAAAAATAAGAAAAATACAAAAGGAAATAAAATCTCTCTCTCTCTTACTTGTACATAATACATGTATATACAATCCCTTGTCTATTTACTTTATACCTATAAATAAATAATAAAAATAAAATAAAAATGTTTTTATACTCCAAAAATTATTTTGTAAATAAATAGAATATAAAAATTGGGGCATTTTTGTAAAAATAACAAATTAAAAATAATTGTACAAAATCTATAGGTGTAATATACCTGTATATAATATAATATACATGTATATAGAGTGATTTATTTTTCATAAAAATAAATAAAAATCACAGGAAAAACCCTTGAAAAATACCAAACATTTTTTATTTTATTCATTTTTTAATTTAAATTCATTTACTATTTTTAATTTATTTATCTTTCATTTTCCTTGCTATTTTGTCGTGTAGCGGGTTTTGTCCTTATTCTAGCCTGCCCGTGATTAGTCCACGTCTGAATGTTGACTCGGGTCAACCCTCTCTTCCAGGGCTTGACCCGACCCGATCTCTCTACCGACCTTTAATGAATCTCGTATTCATCATGCTAAAAGCCGCTAATTAAAACCATGGCTTAACCATCCCAATAAAAAATCACCTTTAATTCTTTGTTTTTATCTTGTATTATATTGTTAGAAATCTTAATGAACCATTCATTAATTTTCTAATTTAGCGGGGTCCACTAGATGTTAGAATACTATCTGAAATTTATCCATCATAACTCTCTATGATAGGTTTATTTCAGAGTTCATGTTTATTTCCAACCTTTAGAAATAAACTATGAGTGTATTCTAATATCCAGGTCACAGAGACATTCTCTAAGACTAAGGGCTCCCACTGAAAATATGAAGTCTATTGATCCAATGGAAATTGTTGCAACAATTGCGTCACCTCCAACATGGATGACCATTAAACCTTAAGATCAAATTTCTAATATTCTAACACATATGCAACTAATTGCAAGTGTCATTAGAAGATTGAGATACAATTATTAGACTTTATCTTATCAAATAAGTAAGTTAATATCAATGATTATATGTAGAATAATCTGATGTACTATCTGTTTCCTTCTCTAAGGATTCTAGATAGATTTGATAGTCATACTATCAACACATCAACTTATGCAATATTGGCATTCATCTAACTCTTTGGATGTCATATGGAAGTCAGAGAAGTACAGTCAACTCTTTGACTCACATTGTGCTTCATGAATCGAAATTTGATAAATTCATTAGGTAGCCGTGTCCCTGTGATCGATCTTGGTAGACTTGCCAAGTAAAAATAATCCACAACATTCAAAGGTCTGTGGTGTTTTGATCGACCGAATTCGCCTCCTATACTACAATAATTATTCATTCTTAAAGAGGCAAATTTCGCGCTCATCAACCTTCTTCTCGAAATTCCCTAGGTCGGATCGCGCATCTGTTTGCCCTGAAACTTCGCCCATGTCTTCCCCATGGATCCAAGATCCTCACAGATCCCTAGGGAAGTGTGGATCTTTCTCGGTTCACGCTCCCTTACCTGATCTTTCCAGCCACTTGGGACTACTATAAAATCTTTCATCCGCCTCTCCAGGTCAGCAGCTCGTGCCTTATTCCCTCTCGATACCCTAGAAACCTTCAACGTGGTGACAACCGTTTGAAGCGCCTCTTGGTGATTGATTTGATCCAGTGACGCCGACGCTCCCCCTTCGTGGTCGGAGATCTACCACGAGAAGCCTCCCTCGCCTTCCGCTGCTTGGTCGAGGCCATAACCCTGACGGCCATATTCGCCTAGAGTTGAGGAATTTATTCCGACCTTCAGGTGAGATTCTTATCCTCCGCCTTAGTCCATTTGATTCCAATCTTTCATTTGTTCTCCACCTTCGCTCCACCAGCTCCGACCAGCTGGTCGGAGCTCCGTCACCCACTCCCAACCGCTTCGATCGAGCCACCCGCTCACCCTCCAGCTCCTCCCGCAACCTAATCACCCTAATCTTAGCATCTAGCCAGGATTAGGTCCAAGATCTCCTTCTACCGTGTTTGTCGGAGATCGAACCCCATTCACCCCTGCTTCTTTGGTTTTCATTCTCAATAACCCAGACCGGAGCATAGCTCTGAGTTAGAGCTACTCGTTGCAGGTCCTGTTGAGTGCTGAGAGCCTCCAGACCACCCTCTCCAGAGCTCGCTAGAGCAGCTCCAGGTGCCTTTCGCCGTCACACCAATCCAGTCGTTGGAGCTCCCATCCGAGTCGTTCACCTGACGCGGACCCGTCCCCCGATCACTCTAGTGCTTGCTGATCTTCCATCGGGGTTGAGGATCTCGTCCTTGGCTCCGGTAAAGTTCATCTGGGCATTGTTCTTCCAGTTGGGTCCTGCGCCGTTGGATCGACTCCGCCCTCCAGATCCCATCCTGAGCATCCATCCATCCGATGTATCAGACCGTTAGATGTCGGATCTAACGACCCCGTATGCTCCACATCCACGACCATCTGACACCGTCAGATCTGACACCTGACGCCTGCAGGGTCGCACGATCTCGCCTCACCAGCGGCCGACATGTGGCCAACCATGCGCGACTCACATGCATCGAGGGTATATTGCTCTTTTTCCCTTACGTTTATTTTAGTTTATGTTTTAGTCTGTAAAATAAAAGTAATAGTTGGACCTTTTTGCACAATATCCCTGTAGTTTCTGTGATTCGCGTTTTAGTCCTTCCAGTCTGGAGGCACGTGCTCGGACACGTGCATATTGGTGTATTTGCACTTTTCATCTGGAACTTTTCCTGTGTTCATGTTTGAATAGATGTTTTTCTGGAATTGCATTTAAACCCACGTGGACGCTGAATTGACGCATGTGTGGAATTTATTGGTGAATTTGCAGTTTGTCCCCCAGACTTTTTGTACCTATTATTATTTAGTCTCGAAAGTTAAATAAATTGCATTTAGGTCCCTGTAACTTTTGTGTTGTTTTTAATTAAACAAATATCAAAACTACTCCAAAAATTCCAAAAATTTTAAACGTAGCTCCCACTACTATGTAGTATTTTTGGTAATTTTTGCGATGCATTTTGATTTTATTAGGTATTTTCTAAAAATAAAAAACCCTAAAAAGTGTCCCTGTCTATTTTGAAAAATCAACTAAAAATAGAAAAATACCTTTAAAAATCTGAAAAAATTTATGTGCGCTTGTTTTGTCTTGTTTTAATTTCTTTGTGATTTTCATTGCATTTATTTTTGTAAAACACCTAAAAATTGAAATAGATCAAAAACCCTATAAAAACAATAAAAATTCATTAAAAATAAAAAAAATGAGTTTTCAATTGTAGGTAGTGTTAATTTTATATTTTCATAAAAAATTTTTGTCAGGATTTAGGCATTTTAGATATTTTTAAAGTGCCTTTTCATCTCGGCTGCACACTGTTTGTAGTTTTCCTCTCTTTTTTATTTTAAAAAATTATACAAAAATCAGAAAATCCCCATAAAATACATAAAAAATCTGAATATTTTAAAAAACTTAAAAATATGTTTGTTTTGAATTATTAATTACTTTAGGCCTTTAAATAATTGCTTAAGTGTGATTTTTATCTTTTTTCTTTATTTCTTTTCTTAATAGAAAATCATAAAAAATTTAAAAATTTAAAAACTACCAAAAATACCTTTATTGCTTGGATTACCTGACTACTTCATAGGTTTCATTCCATGCTCCTTGTGTTCGACCATGGTGGCTATACCGGTTAAATAACTAGCAAGACCGCTTGCCTCGTTTTTATTGTGGATTGATTTCGTTGGTGGTCTACATTTTCTCATTGAGCCCGGTTCGAGTGGTTGAGGTCGTAACGACCTTTGATATCACTTAACCTTAGTCGCTCGGGTCGCTCATCAGAATGGCGCCGTTGTCGGGGAGTACGACTTAGTAGTCGGTTTTTCGTTTTGATTTTGTTTTTATTTTATTTGTCTTAATTGCATTTTCTTTTCTTTATTTGCTTTTTATTTTTGTTCTTATTTATTTCTCTTTATTTTTATTTTTATTTTTTTTATTTTTGATAACTGTGATCTGACCAGTTTTTGATTCTTTCTTTCTTGCGAGGGTCCCGACGAGCGAGGACGGCTATCTTAGGATCGCCAGAGCACCCGAGCGAAGTAGAGGCGGCTCGTTTCTACATCGAGCCGCAGGAGAGCGTAGGAGAGGAGCAGAAGACTCGGAGGACTTGCAATTTTTATTTCTTTTTTTAGTCACTTTTATTGTAATAATACATGACTCAAACACTTGGACTTGGCAGATTATCAGAGTCTGTTTCACCGAGCACCAGTGTGCTCAGGCGACCTCACCACGGTTTTACGCTGATTTTGATTTTTTGAATTTCCTTCTATTTTGATTCTTGAAGATTTTGACCCTTAGACTTTGGATTTTATCTTGATTGTAACGTAATTAATTAAGGTCCCATCCCTAATTATATTGCATGCACCTATAGATCGCTAATTGAACTTAATTAATTAACTCACAAAGAAAAAAAGCTAATCTTGTCACCTGAGAGGTCACGTGCCGCTAGAGGTCGTATACAGCGCTGGCAGGATCCATTGTGACGGACACCAATCAGCATCAGAGACCGGACTCCGACCTCTCTTGTTGACCTATTAGCTACTGTTCTTCTCGAGTGGAAATTTTCTGTCTAAGGACGATTTCTTCTTGTATCATATAGGTAGTTTTAATTCTGTCTTTTATTTTATGCGCGGATCACCCTGCATGTAGAGTGCTGGCGTCAGGTACACATTTCTGACTTTACTTGCATCATTGTGTTTGACCGTGCATCAGCTTTTTCGACCTTTTCCCTTATTTTTGGACTTAAAATAACCAAGAGAATCGGAAAATTCATTAGGAGTTGTTTGATTGAAAAATATTTAAAAAAGGAAAACCATAAAATTGGGACTGCTAAATGACGGGTCGCTAGATATGTTGTTTAATTTGGGTTCATTGTAATACGTGTACTTAGCGAATCAATCAGAAGCGAGAGAAGATCTCTGTGAAGAGTGTCTCGGCTTTAATTTATATCCCGAGCACGTCCGGGGTCGAACACAGGGAGGCAAAGAAACAACTTTGGGGTTAATTTGAAAATTAAGATTTATATTTCCAATGTGGATTTTTTTTATATTTTTTATGTAAAAAGAATGCAAAATGCACAATGCAAGTGAATTAAGATACTAAAAAAGCACACAATTAGGCCGAATTAATTTTAATAAAAAATAAGTCCAATTTAGCCAAATTGTATTTTTTTCTAGAATCTTAATCCAGTAAGGAACACAAAACATATTTTTTGTATTTTTCAGGGTTAAAATGCAACAATGAAAAATGTCCACTTTTTATAGGTTTTTTCGCAATTTTTCACATAAACAGTAAGCAAAAATTATGAAAAAAATTATTGAAACATAAACATGACACAAGGAATCTACATTAATATTTTTGGAATTTTTTGACAAAATATGAATTGTTTATAGGTTTTTAGTGAAAACAGAGTGACAGTGAGTAATTAATTCTTAATAAATCCATAATTACAAATTAATCAAAATTTGAATTATCTCAAAAAGATATTTAAATGCTCAATTCAGGAGAGTTGAAATTTTATGAAAAAGATATATATATATATATTTAATTAAAAATCAAATACGAAAATAACTCTATGATTTATTTCAGGTACGAGACAACTCGATTTTAGATGAAATTTGGATAGTAATTCAATCAATTACAAAGGAATCATGTCTAAGTTTTGTGGAATTTGTAAAGCAACTATGTGTCAGATATAAATTTAAGATCACGGAATGGGTAACATATGAAGAGTTTCAATTAGACAATTTTAATTAATTACCCAGAGATTATAAAAATATAAATAAATATCCACATGGTAGAGAACTAGTTGCTCAACATAAAGATATTTTTCATTGAATAAAAAGATGCTTAATTCAAGTCCAAATTAGCACACAAACACCGTGTTATGCCTACAAACTGAAATTAAAAAAATGCAATGCAAATGATGCACAAGGTCTCTTTTGCAATTACATAAACTATGAAGGAAACAAATGCAATATATACAATAAAAAAAATAAAATTATTGGACCTTCTTCTTCCTGGAGATAGGGCACGACGGTGGAGAACCCAGCACGGGAATGGACGGGGCGGCACCGACCGCGTGCGCGGCGGCGAGGAGGCCGATGACGGGGCTCGCCGCTTGTGGAGACGAAGCTGTCGCTCGTCGGCGACGGGCCGCATGTGGCACGGCTGAGGAAAGCGGGCACACACAGGGGCGTGGGGAGGCGGTGAGGATGGGGCAGCTGTGGGGCGCGAGCGCGAGCACCGTGCGCAGTCGTAGAAGCGGGCGGCGAGCCGCGCACGGGGCCGCACTGTCGGAGGGCGAAGTGGAGGAGGTGGCGGGTGGCACCGCTGCCCGTGGGAGGAGGGGGGCGGTGCCGACCTGCGGCTTTTTTATGTTTTTATATGAAAATGCTGTTGTACTAAACGGGAAAAAAACTTTTTTTGTTTTATGTTTTTTATTTTTTTGCTTTTGTTAATAGGGGATGTACATGATGTGAAAGAAAAAAATGATGGTGTGATGGTGGTGGGGATGGAAGGGATGATATGATGGTAAAAAATAGCATAATGAAATAACAAAGAAACAAAATATTCGATAAAATAAATTAATAAGAGAAATTCGAGGAATACTTACCTGATTCTTCGCCAGATTGGCGGAGCAGCTACGCTAGACTCCTGTCGTCACCTCGATCCGATTGGCGACATAAAATCGGAGAGGCTATGCGAGCTCGATGGGGAACTCATGACGCGACGATGGTGGTTGTCGCGGATCTCGCCTGAAGGAGGTCGTTGTTTGAGGAAGATGATAAGCCGCTGTCACTGATAACAGGCCTGAAGGCTAGGGTATAGGTGCTAAATATAGGTCGTCGCGACCCGAGCGATCAAGCCGTGTCAATCAAGAAAAAGATCGAACCGCGAAACGAGTCAAAAATCAAACAAGGCAAAACAAGCGGTCCTAGCTATGATATTAACCTGGTATAGCTCCCAGGGTCGAACACAAGGAGCACGGGTTGGCCGTAGGCCTACGAAGTAGTAAAAATGAACTAAAATAAAAGAAAATATTTTTTTTAGTGGTTTTTGTTAATTTTTATATTTTTTTTTGGATTTTTAAAAGATTAAGAAAATAAAAGAAAAGAAATAAAAACACACTTAGGCAATTTATTAAACACACCAAAAAGCAAGTAAAAATTCCAGAAAAATTGTTTTTATGTTTTTTAAGTTTTTAAATGTTTTTGGTGAATTTTTGATAATTTTCTGACGGGTAAATTATTTTCTAAAAATCAAACAATGCAAAACAGGGAAGGTACTGTCCAGCAAGGCTTAAGACCCAAAAATAAAATATTTTTGGATCTCAAAAAGCCCTGAAGGTAATTTTCCTGTATACTAGGTAGAATAAGGAAAATTTAGGCACCTTAATTATTGTTTTTGGATTTTTAAATTAATTATTAGAATTTTTATGGATTTTTAGGGGTTTTTCAATTTTTAGGGTTTTTAAGTGATGAAAAATAGCCAAAATTGGCTAGAAAGTCAAACAGCAAGCAAACAACAGTATCTAATTTTTTTAGAATTTTTGGTGGGGTTTTTATATTTTTTTTGGTAATTGTAAACCTAGACAGTAGCTAAAAAGGCTGTTTTTGAATTTTTAAAAATACTAAACGAAATCAAAAATGTCCTCAAAAATCACTGAAATTCCTACACCATGGCAGGAGCCACGTGTCAAAATCTCATTGGATTTGGAGGTGGTTTGATATTTTATTCAAAAATGCAAAGTGGGCACAGTGCACAGGGACGTAAGTGCAAATACCCGAGAATCTGGGGGCCAAGGTGCAAAAAGCCCAGCAAGTCACGCGCGTGGCGCGTGGCTGGGGCACTCAGGGGCCTATTTGTAAGAAAAACCAAGTTCCAGGGGCTTTCGATAACTCGTACCAAAAACCTAAGGACTCGGTTGCAATTTACCCACTAATACACGCACATGTAGAAATAAAAATGCTCACAGGGGCACAACTGCAAATACCAAAAAGTTTCTATTCATTCCATAACAACCCAGATCTACAGGATAAAAGATGTAAAAAGCCCAAAACAACACGTGACGAAGCACGTGGTCACATACACACAGGGGCATACATGCAATTAAAACTAAGCACCGGGTCCTCAATGCAATTTACCCTACGTAAATAAAGTTCTAAAAATATTTACAGGACTAGAAATAAAACGACAAACTAAGAGGGGGCCCTAAGTCATTTACCCCTTTATTCGTCGACGGCCAGATGCGCGCCACGTGGAAGATCGGTCGGCTCTGGTGCGTTGGCGCTCTCCTTCGTTGTCTCTTGGGCTCGATCGACGGCTGAGGCGAGGCCACGTGGGTGATCTGACGGCTAGGGCTCAGGTGCCTCTCTCCTCTGCTACTAACGGTCCAGATGAGATCCTCTGGATGATCAACGGCCGCGGCTCCTCGAAAGATGGACGGCTGAGATCAAGACTGGAGCGGAGGCCTCATCGGACGGTCCTGGAGGATGATGGAAGAACTCGACGCCGGCGAACTTCACCGGCCTCCTGCGTGAACTGCACTCCTCCTCAGCTGCTCCTGATGATCGGAACGGGTCCGCGGTGAAGTCCTGCAGCTTGTGGTACCCTCCGATGGCCCAGCCGAGCCCTGGAGGGGCTCCGGCGAGGCTGGCGGCGCGAAGGAGCTGGCTGGAATGTAAGGGGGTCTCAGACGACTCCCTTTGGACCTGCAAAGCAAACCAACAGCTTCGCGGGTCGAGGGCAAAATGCCTCGACCCAAAGAAGCGAAGTAGGGGTGATCGGTGCGGCGGGGCGAAGGAGCTCCGGCGAGCGACAGGTGGTGGAGCTTGACTCCCAGCTCCGGGGCGAGCTGGGTTGAATGGGAGTGCGAAGAACGTGCGTGAGGAAGTGGCGAAGGTGATGGGGTGCTCCGATGATCGAGATATTAAGCGAGATGGCCGGAATCAGGGAAGCACGTCGGAGAGCGGATTTGGGCGAAATCGGAAACTACACTAAATGGGTAAGCGAAATGGATACCTGGATGATGCGGAAGACTGGGCTGGAGCTTAGCTAGCTCCTGGTCCTTGCCTCAAGGGCCGTCAACTCCCGAGGCTCGAGCTCCGGTCAGACGTCGGAGCACGGCGGCGCTAGGCAGCCGGATCGATGGTCCGAGCACCTCCCCCTCGCTGCGACACCGGCGGATGCAAGCTGTCACCTTGCTGGTTGCGATGGAGCTCACTGGAGAGAGAATGGGGAGCCAAAGATGGCGTGAGAGTGCGGCGGAGCTCGGCATATATAGTGCTAGGGGTCCGGGAAGAAGAGGATCGGGCGAGCTTGGGAGCGCGCGGATCCCGAGGGGGCGGCTCCGGCGAGCATGCCGGATGCAAGAGGGACAATCCGGACCCGGGGCTTGATGATTTGGCGGTCGGATCTGGTGGGGGAAATGGGAAGAAGTCGGGTCGAAACCCAGATCCGCGGCTCTGGTGGTCCTGGGGGAGGTGTTGACCGGGGGTCAACAATCCCCCGTGGACCAATCAGAGGCCGCCAAGGCTGAAATTTTTATTTTATTTTTTTGGGCCTTTAAATAGCCGAATTTCCAAAAACTTAAAACATAAAAAATGTTTGTTTTAATTTTTTCTATTTTTTTGTGATTTTTAATTAATTTTTGGAAATTAAAAATAAGGTATATACATAGTAGCTATACATAGGTATATATACACTATATTGATTTTTGATTTTTGATTTTTAATTAGTTATTTTTATACATTTTTATTCCCATTTTATATTTTATTTATTTATAAGATAAAATGAGGAATAAAAGACTATTTTTATTTTATTTTTATTATTTATATACATGGGTTAATTAATTAGTTATATACATGGTATATACAAGATGTTTTTGTATTTTTAATTTTGTAATTTTTATTTGATTTTTGTTTTAATTCTTTTTATTTATTTTATTTACAAAGCATAAAAAGGAATATTTACAAAAAGTTTTGGAAATAAATAACTTCATTTACAAGGTGAAATAAGGTAAGGGAGGTGGTCTATGTACATGGTGAAGGGTTCTTTTTTTAGATTTTTAATTTTTAACTTTTTGATAGCTTCTAAATATATACAAAAATATATACATGTGTATTTTTGGATGAGGAAAATATTATTTATTTATTTACATAATTATTTACACATGAGCCCCTATCTCCCTCTACTTGTGGCTTTTATGCGGTCAGGCCCATGCTGAGCCCTCCCTTGGGTTAGGTTGCTCAATATTTATTCTAAATATTTCCCTCTTTTTCTTTTTCTTCTTTATTCTTTTATTTTTGCACAAAAACATGCTAATTATCTATTTTTACAAACATACATGCTTTTGCTAAATAATCCTATTTACACATATCTACATGCATTTGCATAGGTTTTTGTAGCTAAAATATAAGAATAAAGAGTGATGAATGGGTATTCATCACCACCGACACCACGTTCCAAGCTCTCTCCTTTTTCTATGAGAATGGCAGATGGCGAAAAAATGAGGATGTACAAATAAATATAAAGAGAAGAGAAAGAGAGGTTAGAATGGTGGTGGTGTTGAATGGGAGGTTGGTGGAAGAATATGGAGTGGAATGAGAGTTATTAAAAATGGTGGAGTTGAATGGAAGTTGGTGGTAGAAGAGAAGTTATCGTATAGAATGTTAATTTAAATAAAATACAATAAAAGTAGGCTACTAAAAAGGGAGAATAAAAAATAAAAAGAGAAAAAGTGGAAAATTTACAAAAGAAGACAAACAATATGTACATTTTTTGTTTGCTTTTCTAATATATATATATATATATTTGTCTTTTTAATAGGAGATATTTACAACAGAAAAATACAATAAAATACTATAATCAAAATACAACACAACCATGATTTTTTTATTTTTAGTAATTAGGAAAGATAAAATAAAAAATGAGGAAATAATGAATATATACATAATATACAATGTGCATCTAGGTCCCAAAATCCAGCTTTTGCAAACGAGCTCCGATTTTAATAAAACCACTCCCGTGGGATAGATAATTTTCTAACTTGATGTTTAAAAGTGATTTGGTGAATTTGCAGTTCATACGGAGCGGGAACTTGGCCGGAAAGTTGGACTTTATGACTTTTTTGTCTTTGGGATTTAGGAGCATTTATTTGAGGTAAAATTTATTTTATATTTTTGTATTTTTATATACATTTTTATGAACAAGTCAGAGAAAGAATTAGCCAAAAAGGAGTTGAAATAAAATTATTAAAAATACATGAGTTTTGGGCTATTTATAGGTGAAAAACTCCTTTATTTTTGTGGCTTTTTATTATTAATTTATTTTGTACAAACTAAGATACAATAATTAATGTGTTTTATTTACAAGAGTCATTTTGTTAATTTATTAATTTTATGAACATTTATTTGGGATTTTACTCGGGGATTTTGCTAAGATCAAGATATTGAGATGATGACTCGCGGATTCATCACTCCCCTATACTTAAACTTTGCTAGTCCTCGAGCAAATAAAGAATGAATAAGTTGGAATAACCCCTGACTGTGCATGTGAATACAAGACTTGATCCGTTCAAGAGCTCTCGATTTTAGAGATCCTAAAATTCTAAGCTCAACCAAGCTCTAGTCAAAAGGTATCCAATTTCCCTAATCATCAGACTCTCTTTGTATACATATATAGTAGGGATATGACTTAAGTGTTGACTGCAATTATAAGAGTAGAGTCGCAACGTCACCCAAGGTTTCGGTCCAAGAGACTCTCCTAAGAACCCGATCCTCAACACTAGGGAATAAATCATTTCTTGCATCCAATCCACCATCTCTTTAGTTGTCAGACTTAAAAGTGTAGATGGAAGGCCAGTTGATGGAGGGCATAGGATCGTGTCATTTCTTCTCTCCCTCTCATTGGAACAAGGATCCTCTCGAGTGCCTTATTACTCAACGGATTTTTCTAGTGTTGATCAGTGCGTCCGTCAAGAGAAGTTGGAGTTGTCTGCACTTGTATTCCTGGGAGTACACCGAGGTGTGCCTTTTTTGAGTATCTATCGTACCTTCTACACCCAGACTTGTAGCATTTACGAAGCAGAGCCCTTTTTTGGTGCAAGCTCGACTCCTGGTCCTAATAGCGGTGGTCCAAGTGGACACATTGAAATGGTTGGGAGCGCTCGCCTTTGGTGGAAGCTCTTTGATAATTGACTTTGTGTAATGAGAGCTTTTCTTTAACCTTTCATTGCTTTGTAATATTTTTGGCTAGCTCCACTGCTTTTACCAAGAGTTGGCGCACACTAATCACTATTTTTTTATCACACCCTGGCACATAGGTAAATATCAAGAGATAGTACAAGAACCATGTTCTCATACTGGCTAAAGATGCTGACACTCAGGTTTCATGAAGCCTTCATTGATTTTATCCCATCCTCAAGTATCATCAAATCGGGTCCAAACTCAAATCCCTCATGCCAGTTCCTCAAGTGAAATCTCAACTCATCTCATCATAACTACAGTCGTGTATGTGAGGTGCTGATCATATTCTTAAGGTAGAGACTAAGCATGCAATATAGCACACAAATCTTTCAAAATAGGGAAATGTGAATAATTAAGTCAAGGACCCTAATGACCAAGGCTGGTTAACTCAAAATCTCAAGACCTCCTAAACCAAGTGTTCTTGATCATCACAAGTCTTGTGTGAATGTGTAAGTGTCAGGGGTTAAACCAACTTATTAGTGAGTTTTTTTTGTGATTTTTATTTTGTATTGTTTTTTTTAAAGGAAAGGAAGAAAGAAAGATGTTTTTTCAAAAAGTTTTTTTTAGAAAAACACACAAGTTTTTTTTTGAAAAACATAAAAAGTTTTTTTTGAAAGCAAATAAGGGATTTTTTTGAAAAGTTTTTTTTATTTTTGAAAAGTTTTTTCAAAACACTTTTTTTATATTTTTTATAAAAGAAAATATTTTTGAATATTTTTTATTTTTTGTACCTCTTATTTATAACAATTTACCCATAATCCCTTATTTTAATTACAAATAAGTCAAAGTGCGAGCTATAGTAAAGTATATATGTAATATATACAAACCCCCCTATACTTAACATGTGTTATGTCCTCATGGCACTAGGTGACAAAAAGCCATAGCTCGTACTAAGTATAAGTGTGTGAAAAGAATAGAAGTGAAAAAGGAAAAAAGAGTGTAGATAATACAAACGAGCATCGGCCCCCTATACTTAGGCTCTGGTCAGCCTAAGTACTGTAAAGAACACTAGAATGGGGGACCGATGAGAATGGGAAAGAATATACAAAAAGAAAATAAAAATAAGAGATGGAGCAAATCGGGTCACTCACCCCCCTATACTTAGGATCTAGTCATCCTAAGTATAACCACAAAATGAAAATGATACAGAAATGGGGCGAGTAATGCAAATTACAGGGGAGGGAGGGGAATAAAGGAAGGAAAATCTATACAAGGAGGAGTGAGGATGTACAAGAATCAAGAAGGTTTGTGACGGACCTTCTTGCGTGAACGAGGGGGTGGGTAGTATACATATATGTCACTGTTAGAGTCGTCCACAGAGGAATAATAGTGAGGTGTGGGAAACGTCCAATGAGGGTCGACACACGGCTGCGTGCTCAAATATGACTTCAGAACAGCCGAACTGAGCTCACCCATGTAGATCACCTCATCCGGCCCTGATGAGGATTCCTCAGAAAGTTCCTTCTCTGGTAAGTCGAAGGCAACTTTCTTAGCTAGTTTTATAGAACCTGAAGCATCAAGAGGAAGAGGAGATTGATACGTCTTAAGGAGTTCGGGGGAACACCTTAAGGAATCAATACCCTTCTTCTTCTTACCAGATGACCGACTAGAGGATGGAGCAACCGATTTATCAAGATTGGTCAATTTGGTCCCAGTTGTCTCTTTTGGTGTAGGTCTTGGATGTGGTGTGTGTGAGGTACTGACCAGAGGTTCATCATCAGATGAGTCACCATATGCATTGTTATACTCCTACAGGGTCAGCACACGTCTCTGGTAAGGCATTGTGCTCTCAGTTGGCTTGGCATTGATTGACTCATGCGTCAGATCATCTAAAAAGTCAAGGAAATTAGAAATGATCATGTCCGACTCAAGGGCAGCTTCTGGTTGTGAGTCCTCTCTAGAAGCTGTCACGATGGTGGTGTTGCAAGCAGTGGGTGGTGTGGAGGTGTAGGGAGTCTCTGAACCAATGGTCGTCTGGATAGTTGGTATCTCAGGTGTAGTAGAGAGACTGGACTCAACTGTCTCTCGAAGGTCACGACTGTCAACGACTTTACGGGTTACCTTGGAATATCGTGTGTCCTCAAAGATCGGGTGAGGTCAGATTGCTCCCAATGCAGAGAAATCGATCTCCCGAGTCTCACAATCTATAGTTGCCTTAGCTAAGGCTAAGAACGGCTTCCCAAGAATGATCAGAGACTGGGTGAACTCTCCTCGGTGCTCAATATCAATGATCGTGAAGTCTATCTCCAGTAGAGCACCTTGGAAAGTAATAATGACAGAAATGGTTCCTCTCGACTGTTTAATGGACCGATCCGCCAACTGAATGATCTCTCTTGACTTCTTGGCAGATCCGAGTTTGAGCTTGGCAAACACGGAAGTCGGGAGGATATTAATCGATGAGTCATCATCTATTCTTGCATGGGTGAATGTGGTATCTTTGATTTCACAATCAAATCTAGGCAACCGCTTTACTCTGCGGCTCTTGGTTTTTCTCCCTATCATCAAAGATGTGGCCATAGACACTATATGTCTCTCAGTCCTTGTTTTCTTATTGCCCGACCTTTTAGGCATCAATTTACTTCTCACAAATCTTTTAAGTCGGGAAAGTGTTCAATGGCCATTATTAAGGGAAGCTCAAAAATCAACTTTCTATCCAATGCTTCCCTAAGTGCAGGATCCAATTTTGTAGATTTGTTTTTCAATTTTTATGGCATTTTCTGATTTTTTTTTTCATTTTTTGATCTTTTTGATAGGTGAATGAGGAATAGGAGAATGTACAGACTCAAGTTTGGAGGAAAAGTGGTTAGTAGAAGAGGGAGGTAGAAGGGACTCCATCTGTATATGACATGTGGTCAATCCGGTGTCTTCCAGGTTTTCAAGATTCAATCCACGAAATCCATGATGCACATTCCTACCTGGACTCTTGATCAGTATAGAAATATCATCCTCCAATAAGTTATCATGACACCTTATAAGAGAAGTCTTCGTAATTGGAGGATACTGCTGAGAACTCGGGCTCTTATACTCAACATACCTTGACTTAGGCGTGTAATACTGGGTTGAGTATGGCCCATCTATATGGCAGATGTTGGTCGGAGCCTCATAAGGTGGAGTTAGTAAATAAGGGGTCTGTAAATCAGTCTCATGAATCCAATCCCCTGTATATGTTGGCTCTCCGAATGGGTGATCTGAAGGCTGGTCAATGTTGGCTTGATCACTCAGGTCAATCAAGTCAGGAAGATCGTACGGTGCATACCTCTCCATTCGATTTGTCTGGTCGACCATGTTGCACCCTAAGGTTAAGTCGGGATGTGTATGGGTTAATTGTTGTTCGGTCCCAACTTGAGGTGAGAATGATGTCCGTGAGGTTATTGATTCTGCCAGTCATTCATCTCAGCAGTCGCTTGCTCTTCGATTTGTTCCTTGATTCCAGCAAGCAGACGAGAATATGGTGAGTCAATTCAGGGTGGATGTGGGCCAGGGTGGTAAGAATGTGGGGTAGTGAAAAGGATGAAGAAGTGGATAAGTCAGTCGGAGTTCTGACTTTGCGGTTGGTGTATGGGTATGAGGAGGAATAAGAGGGTAGAGATGATCGCAATATGGTCGAAGAAGGGTGACTTGGATATGATGACCAAAATTCTGACATCTTGGAAGGGAGATGGGAGAATGAAGCGGATCGAGGAAGAAAGCATGCAAGTGCACCGAATAACACACAAAACAAACAAACACTAGTGCAAATCCTCAATTTCACCAACTCAACACGTGATGGCCGTAAAGGTTCAGCCGAATAATCTACTCAATTTTAGTTGGTGATAAATACAATCTTGGAAAGATAATGAGCTGTTAGGTGCCCGTATTTTCCTACAGACTGACCCGATTCTTACGACTAGTTGGACCTACTTTCAACCAGTATAGGAGTAAGTACGGACCGTATAAATACGGCTACCCGTTCCTTGAGGACTAATGCATCCTCTAAACCTCCCACTCTGCTAAGTAAATCCGGACCGTTTACCAGCTACCTGTAGATCCTCACTGAAAAGTAGCTAATCGTCTAAAAAGAAAGAACCAGTAGTAAGTAAGAAATCCTGCCTTGGCTCTATCCTAGGGTCGTCTCTCTCTCACTTTCAAGTAAAACAAACAATGAGGGCTTTACTCTCCCAAAACAAGTGTTAGTTTTAGCCAATTTTTTTGGTCAACTCTAATTAGCAGTCCCGATTTTAAGTTAGGTTATCACTTGATTAATCCCTCAAACAAGGCACGCCTAATGATCAGTCAAGATTTTCTTTTAACCTAAGTTTCAAAAACCAAGGGGGAGGGAGTCGAGAAAAACTGATGCAAATAATGAAATCAATGATGCATGCCCAGTTCAGAAGACTTACGGTGATCCTCGTGCTCTACATGCAGGATGCAAGGCAGAATTGAATTTTATACTAAATGAGATGCAAATGAGAAAACCATTCCTAGACAGGCAGTTCTATTAGCGAGTGATGAACGGATTAGTTTGGACTGATAGCTCTACGGTCTAAATGCGTCTCGTTAAAAGTGATGTGTGGTCCTAAAAAAATTATGAGCATAAGAAATAAAATATTCTAATAAAAATATGCTCTAGAGCCGCGAGTGCAAGTCCTATTCTACATCAATCAACTACACGACCACAAGAGGGTCTAATGTACAGTCTGGATACAAGCGCGGGCTCTCAAACAAGAACCGCTATAAAGAGCAAATTACCTAAATTATTACAACACAATAATTACAAAAATGAAAAAAATTCCCTCAAAAATAAATTAAATATCCTCGCTCTTCAGCAGTTGGCGCGCGTCGTGTCCGTCGACCTCCGATGCACTCCAAGTCCACCGGACCCTCGCAAGGAAAAGAAAATTTATATTAGAGAGATAAACAATAAAATATATACAAAATGAGAAAAAAATAATTGCAAAAAAGATGGAATAAATACAAGTGGCTTGGGGATCAGACTACCCGAATAGAGAAAATCTAAATCTAATTTCTTAAATTAATCCCTAAGTCGTTTGCCTCCCTGACAACGACGCCATCTGACGGGTCGCTAGATACATTGTTTAATTTGGGTTCATTGTAATACGTGTACTTAGCGAATCAATCAGAGCCGAGAGAATATCTCCGTGAAGAGTGTCTCGGCTTTAATTTATATCCCGAGCAAGTCCGGGATCGAACACATGGAGGCAAAGGAACAACTTTAGGATTAATTCGAAAATTAAGATTTAGATTTCCAATGCAGATTTTTTTATATTTTTTTATGTAAAAAGAATGCAAAATGCACAATGCAAGTGAATTAAGATACTAAGAAAGTACACAATTAGGCCGAATTAATTTTAATAGAAAATAAGTCCAATTTAGCCAAATCATATTTTTCTAGAATCCTAATCCAATGAGGAACGCAAAACACATTTTTTATATTTTTTAGGGTTAAAATGCAACAATGAAAAATGTCCACTTTTTATGGGGGTTTTCGCAATTTTTCACACAAACAGTAAGGAAAAACTATGAAAAAACTATTAGAACATAAACATGACACAAGGAAGCTACAATAATATTTTTGGAATTTTTTAACAAAATATGAAATTTTTATTGGTTTTTTTAGCGAAAACAGAGTGACAGTGAGTAATTAATTCCTAATAAATCCACAATTGCAAATTAATCAAAATATGAATTATCTCAAAAAGATATTTAGATTCTCAATTTAGAGAGTTGAAATTTTACGAAAAAGATATATGTGGATTTAACTAAAAATCAAATATGAAAATCACTCTATGATTTATTTCAGGTAGAAGACAACTCCATTTTAGATGAAATTTGGAAAGTAATTCAATCAATTATCAAGGCATCATATCTAATTTTTGTGGAATTTTTAGACCAACTATATGTCAGATATAAAATTAAGATCACGGAATGGGTAAAATATGAAGAGTTTCAATTAGAAAATTTTAATTAATTACCAAAGACCATAAAAATATAAATAAATATCCACGTGGTAGAGAACTAGTTGCTCAACATAAAGATATTTTTCATTGAATAAAAAGATGCTTAATTCAAGTCCAAATTAGCACACAAACACAGGATTATGCCTGCAATCTGAAATTTAAAAAATGCAATGCAAATGATGCACAAGGTCTCTTTTGCAATTACATAAACTATAAAGGAAAAAATGCAATATTTACAAAAAAGAAATAAAATAATTGGACCTTCTTCTTCTTCCTGGAGATAGGGCACGGCGCTGGAGAACCCAACACGGAATGGACGGGGCGGCGCTGCCCGCCCGCAGCGACGGCGAGGAGGCTGGCGACGGGGCTTGCTGCTTGTGGAGACGAAGCTGTCGCTCGTCGGCGACGGGCTGCACGTGGCACGGCTGAGGAAAGCGGGCACATGCAGGGGTGTGGTGAGGCGGTGAGGACGGGGCAGCTGTAGGGCGCGAGCGCGGGCACCACGCGCAGTCGGAGAAGCGGGCGGTGAGCCGCGCTGTCGGAGGGCGAAGCGGAGGAGGTGGCGGGTGGCGCTGCAGCCCGTGGGAGGAGGGGGGCGGTGCCGACCTGCGGGTTTTTTTATTTTTTTTTTTGATTTTTATATGAAAATGTTGTTGTACTAAACAGGAAAAAAACTTTTTTTTATTTTTTTATTTTTTTGTTTTGTTAATAGAGGATGCACATGATGTGAAAGAAAAAAATGATGGTGTGATGGTGGTGGGGATGGAAGGGATGATATGGTGGTAAAAAATGGCGCAATGAACAACAAAGAAATAAAATATTAGATAAAATAAATTAACAAGAGAAATGATGAGGAATACTTACCTGATTCTTCGCCGGATTGGCGGAGCAGCTACGTTGGACTCCTGTCGTCACCTCGATCCGATTGGTGAAATAAAATCGGAGAGGCTATGCGAGCTCGATGGGGAACTCGTGACACGGCGATGGTGGTTGCCGCGGATCTCGCCTCAAGGAGGTCGTCGCTTGAGGAAGATGATAAGTCGTTGTCACCGACACCACATTCCAAGATCTTTCCTTTTTCTATAAGAATGACGGATGGTGAAAAAATGAGAATGTACAAATGAATATAAAGAGAATAGAAAGGGAGGTTAGAATGGTGGTGGTGTTGAATGGGATGTTGGTGGAAGAATATGGAGTGGAATGGGAGTTATTAAAAATGATGGAGTTGAATGGAAGTTGGTGGTAGAAGAGAAGTTATTGTAGAGAATGTTAATTTAAATAAAATACAACAAAAGTAGGCTACTAAAAAAGGAGAATAAAAAATAAAAAGAGAAAAAGTGGAGAATTTACAAAAGAAGACAAACAATATGTACATTTTTTGTTTGCTTTTCTAATTTATATATATATTTCTGTCTTTTTAATAGGAGATATTTACAACAGGAAAGTACAATAAAATACTACAATCAAAATACAACACAACCGTGATTTTTTTTGTATTTTTAGTAATTAGGAAAGATAAAATAAAAAATGAGTAAAGAATGAATATAGACATAATATACAATGTACATCTAGGTCCCAAAATCCAACTTTTGCAAACGAGCTCCGATTTTAATAAAACCACTTCCGTTGGATAAATATTTTTCTAACTTGAATTTAAAAGTGAGTTTGGTAAATTTGGAGTTCATATGGAGCGGGAATTTGGCCGGGAAGTTGGACTTTACGGCTTTTTTGTCTTTGGGATCTAGGAGTATTTATTTAGGGTAAAATTTATTTTATATTTTTGTAATTTTATATACATTTTTATGAACAAATCAGAGAAAGAATTAGCAAAAAAGGAGTTGAAATAAAATTATTAAAAATACATGAAGTTTTGGGCTATTTACAAGTGAAAAACTCCTTTTTTGCGGCTTTTTATTATTAATTTATTTTGTACAAACTAAAATACAATAATTAATGTGTTTTATTTACAAGAGTCATTTGTTAATTTATTGATTTTATGGACATTTATTTGTGATTTTACTCAGGAATTTTGCTAAGATCAAGATATTGAGATGATGAATCGTGGATTCATCACTAAACATACATGACCCTAAAAGACACCTCACCGAAAAATTTGTCTTGGGAGAGCAGTCCCCTCATTGTTTGGTTTGGATGAGCGAGAGAGTGACCCACACACTATGCTAGAGCCATATCCGACCTCTTTTCAGACTACTGGTTTCGAGTTAGTCATTCTCCAGTGAGGATCGCTCTGGTTTCTGGTAAAGCGGGCCGTGATATCCTTAACAGAGCGAGTTGATAGGGTAGCCAATAAACGGTCCGCAACTTGTACTGGCTGGGAAAGATCTAGCCTTGGGATCAGGACAGTCTCTTGAGAGCGTTAGATTCCTAGCAGCTCGCTTAATCTCTCTGATAGACTGATTTATCACCTAAATAAAATCGACAAGATAAAAGACCAAACCTTTACGGTCATCAGCTCCACGTTGAGTAGGTGAATTGGGGGTTTGTTTTGCCTGATCTTGTGTGTTTTCCAGATCTCATCCACCTTCACTCTCCACAGCACGATGATGGGCCGGAGGTCCCTTAGGCAGCCTTTGGTTGCACTGCTTTTGAGCACTCCGCCCCGCCTATCTAGGTTGGTTCGCGAGAGCCCAGACCCGTACTCCGAACACAAATTTGACTCCGCCCTGTTCCCCCTTGACCACCCTTCTACCAGTCCTGAGGTGCCTAAGCAGAGACCACAACATATGCTTGTTCATTTGACGGCACCTGAGTTTGGGTCTTTCGCCTTTGCAGAGACCCAAGACATGGCCAGCAGCGAGGAGCGCACTAATGGACCCGGCCAGACTCACACTTACGTACTTGATCAGGGTGCCATCAACAACACCCTGTTAGCCTCCCTGGAGACCATGCAATGTCAGATCAGAGACTAGGAGGCTTTCATGGTCGACATGCACAGGGAGATGGCGTAAATGAGAGCAGACAGAGAGGAGCAGAACATAGCCGGTGGAGGAGAGATTCCAGAGATCGGAGGAGGCGGAGGACGAGATCCAGATGAGCCAGTACTCAGCACGCCCAATGAGAGTGTTGCACAATCCTGGTGCGACTCTGACACATCGATGGATCCAATTGCCGGCTATTCTGGGAGACTTCAAGCTCCCTCCTCAGACCATTCAGTTACTGCCCCGATTTCATGGGCTAGCCACCGAGGAGCCGCACCTCCATCTCCAGGAGTTTGAGATGATCTACAGCACGGTCCACGATCAACTCATGGACGAGATACCATCAAGATAATGGCCTTTCCGTTCTCCCTCATCGACAGAGCAACCTATTGGTTGAAGCACTTAGGGAGATACATGACATCTTGGGAATAGCTTCAGATCGAGTACTTGAATAAGTACTATCCACTCGGCCGGACGAATGCAACGAGAGCCCTCATCAACAATTTCTCCATGCTTCCTAACGAGCAGTTTCATGAGGCATGGGACAGATCCAGAGAGCTCATTGACTGGTGTCCTCATCACGATATATCCAAGCCCAACCTTGTTCAGAGTTTCTTCTGTGCGCTGACACCGGAGTTGCAGGGGCTAGTGAACGCATTCTGTGGGGGTTCCTATTTCACCAAGGATGAGCATCAGGTCTGGTCCATCTAAGAGGAGATGGCAGAGAACTATACAGTCATGACCCAGACCCGCTTTTACACATAGGGGAAGCCCACACCACAGGCAGTGTCCTATCAGAGGATAGCACGGGTCGATGCCAGTCCCTCCACATCTTCAGCAGCCGTAGCACATGCAGAGTCGTCGACCGCTGATATGGGCATTATCAGCGAGAAGCTGGACTGCATCGAGATCATTGAGAAGAAGCAGTGCCAGGACATTTCACAGATAGATCAGATGGCACAGACGCTGAGTGACCTGAAGACCCGGATCATGTGTCTCCAAGAGGCACAGACGACTTCTCAGCCCCATCTCAGGTCACAGGCTGACCCCAGCAACAACAGCTCAACCCAGCCTTCCGTCCACTATAGACAAGCTCACCACATTCAGGCGGAGCCATTCCAGAAGCCGCAACAACAGTATGTCCATCTACCACCATCTCCGTACACTCAGATGGTGGTCTACCAGCCGGATCAGCCCCTGGCAGTCCTTCCCCCACCCCCTTACGAGCAGGAGTCGTTGATGGAAGTTAACGGGATTTGGTATGACCGACCTCAGCTTGGGATCCGTCGAGACCATCCCAGATTCTGACGGTCGATCGGAGGTGCCTCATCCCAGCAACAACCTCCAGTTCAAGGTGGGCAGTACATCCAGCAACAGCAGCATCCCCAGTTTCCACAGCCACAGCCACAGCCATAACCACACTACCAGCATGGTCGTCGTCCCTATCAGCAGGGACAACCGTGGAGGCAACAACAACAGCCTCAACAGTATTCTCACCAATATCCCACTCATCCTTCCCAGCAGTAGCAGCCTCACTTCCAAAGAGGCAACCTGTCCAGTTCTCATGGGCCAACCTATGAGAACCCAACACTTGATGACTTAGCCTGTCTGATCTCCGAGCAGCTGGCCACTTTTAGGCGGGAGATGGACGAGTTCCGTCTAGAGATGAGGGAGATCGTGAAGGGAAAGGACGCCATACTAGCTCAGATCGAGACGAATCCGGACAACTTGAAGAGGAAGTCTGAGCAGGTACAGTTTACAGAGGTTACCAATCCTAGTGACTCATTAGGTGATATTACTGCATATACTTTTGATGCTGACTTTGTTACACTTAGGAGCGGTAGGATGCCAGCCGACGGTGCCTCGTCTGAGCAACGACGCCATGCGGACTCAGGAGCGCCCGACGAGGAGGAGAGCGGTGTTGATGCCGCTCATGATGATGTTGATGACGGTGGTACTGATGCCACCAAGGAGGTAGATACAACCGACGATACTGAGGCCGTTGCTTCACCAGATACAGGAGGTGATGTTGATGCCACCAGACATGTTGATGTTGAGCTAGAGAGCGATGTTGATGCCGCGAGTCCAGATACCGCAGGTGGTACTAAGGCCACCCATTCTATTCCTGTTGCATTTCCGTTTGTTTCTGTATCTCAAGACTACTTAGAAAAATCCAAAAAGATTAACAAAGGAAAGGGTTCTTTATTTGCGAGTCCATCTGCGATGCCTGGAGATGTTTGTATGGATTCTGTTTTGTTTCAGCAGCAGGGACCAGTTCCTAGCCCTCTATCTAAGGAGGGCCCAGCCATCCCCTTCTCTCAAGCACTCCGCTTGGCTAAAGGGAATAAAAAAGAAAATCCAAAAAAGAGCCAGCAGTTAGAGTTCAGCCATCAAATGATAGAAAGATTTCAGATTCAATTGACTCTACAAGAGGTACTTGAGCACATCCCTCTCTTCCAGAGGAACCTTAGAGAGAAGACCACCATTCGTAGGAAGAAGAGGAACCATCATGCAGAGATCCATGTGCTCACTCATGCCACCTGCTTCACTATTCAGAACAGTCCGCCAGCCAAGAGGCCAGATGCAGGAGCTCCCTATGTCAGATGTCATATCCATGAGCAGAGGTTCGATCAGACTTATTAGACAGCGGTTCTTCCATCAACCTACTTCTGGCAGCCTTACTCGACCGATTCAAGTTTGACCCTTCGACAGAGCAGGACAATCCTTCAGTTTGTTGATAGATCTGTCAAGAGGCCGAAGGGGTTGTTGAAGGACGTGGTCGTCACAATTCAGGGACAGAAATTCCCCGTGGACTTCGTTGTATTGGACATGGAGATCCCTGAGTATGTGACTGATACCCCCATCATTCTAGGATGCCCGTTCTTGGCCATAGCACGGGCAGTGTCCGATCATGATAGCGGGAAGGTATACTTTTGCGTCGAGGATAAGAGTATACAAATAGAGACGATCGATGAGACTAGAGCACGAGATTCAACCTGCTCGGATCAGTTCAGCGATTCAGAGCATATGACAGAGGCAGAGCGAGACATCCACCATGAGTGCGATTTGGTGATTACAGATGATGAAGCCACTTGGTCAGATCCCTTTTCACGAGCCATCCGCTCACATTCAGATGCCACAGATCCACAAATTCCAGCAGAGGAGAGCTTGGAGAGCACACTCTTGGCAGAGGACACATTCGAGGCTGCAGACCATGTTCAGGATAGCGAGGCAGTTGATATTTCTTTTGATTCAGATTCAGATCCCTCGGAGTCAGATATCGGTTGGGTAGAGTTTGATGAGTTGATAACGTGTCTGATTCCTACAGAGCCAACATCTACAGTGGAGACTGATCTGATATAGAGTACATATACACTAGCAGAGTAGTCTTCACCAGATTTCGATGATCAACGAGAGTTCTCCCATGCAGATTTGGTTGCCTTCCCTCAGACCTTTCAGAGGCCAGATTTGCCAGCTCCCAGTTGCCCAGAGCTGAAGCCCTTGTTGCAGTCGCTGAAGTATAGATTCCTTGCGGCGAGCATGAGATGCACCCAGTCGTTATCTCAGTAGATTTGACTGGAGAGCAAGAATCTCGTTTGATGGAGGTTCTTGAAAAGAACCACAAGGCGATAAGATGGAGTGTAGCTGACCTCTAGGGGATAAGTCCGGCCCTGTGCTCCCACCATATCTATCTCGAAGAGGACGCCGAGCCATCACGTGAGTTCCAGCAATGACTGAACCCAAACCTTCGAGAAGTTGTCATGAAGGAAATCTCGAAATGGTGGAGCGCTGATTTTATCTATCCCATCTCTGACTCCAAGTGGGTTAGTCCATTACATGTGGTGCCCAAGAAGACGGGCATCACAACAGTTGTGAATGAGTATGGAGAGGAGATAGCTACCCGGGTACCCACTTCTTGGAGGGTCTGTGTGGACTACAGACGACTGAACCAGTCCACCAAGAAGGATCATTTCCTGCTGCCTTTTATTGATCAGATTATAGAGAGGCTAGCTGGAAAGAGTCACTGCTGCTTCCTTGACATGTACTCCGGTTACAATCAGGTGGCCATTGCGCAAGAAGACAAGGACAAGACTACATTCACTTGTCCATTTGGGACATATGCTTTCAGACAGATGCCCTTTGGTCTATGTAACGTCTCGATGACATTCCAAAGATGCATGTTATCCATCTTCTCGGACATGGTAGGTGAGTGCTTGGAGGTCTTCATGGATGACTTTTTGGTCTACGATGATGGGTTTGATGCTTGTCTTGACTGCCTAAACCGTGTCCTTCAGCGATGCATCGAGGTCCATCTTGTATTATCCTGGGAAAAGAGTCACTTCATGGTGACTCAAGGGATGGTGCTTGGTCATATCATCACCAACAGGGGTATGGAGGTTGATCCGACCAAGGTGGATAACATCAAGAAAATTAGTCCACCGTCCAACCTGCGACAGTTACGGTCTTTTCTGGGGTACGTTGGTTTCTAACGACGATTCATTCATGATTTCAGCAGGATTGTCCGACCGTTGATCGATTTTCTAACCTAAGACACCTTCATTGTAGATGATAAGTGTCTTGCGTCATTTGAGACTCTCAAGAGTCTAGTTGTTGAGGCTCATGTCCTTCAGCCACCTGATTGGTCTCTCCTATTCGATATCATGATGGATGCCTCCGATTTTGTCGTAGGGGCTATGCTGGGACAAAGGAGGGATGGAGTGCCATTTGCCATTCACTACACTAGCCGTACATTGGATGCCACGCAACGTAATTATACTGTCATCGAGAAGGAGATGCTAGCCGTAGTTTTTGCCATAGATAAGTTCAGGTCATACATCATTGGATCAAAGGTGACTATCATTACTGACCATACCGCCATCAGGTACCTCATGGCAAAGAAGGATGCCAAAGCGAGACTGACTAGATGGATCCTTCTACTCTAGGAGTTTGACATTGAGATTAAAGATAAGCCTGGAGTCAAGAATGTGGTGGCGGATCATCTCTCCCGATTAGAGCATCTTGAGGAATCTGAGCTGACTGATCCCATTTCTGAGACCTTCCCAGATGAGGCGATCCTTGCTATCACCTCGCTCCCATGGTACGCCGACATTGTGAACTATCTTGTTGCCAAGAAAGTTCCACAAGGTTGGCCCAGGCAGCGACTTGAGACCTTCCTTGCGAAGGTCAAGTTCTACCATTGGGAGGATCCCATCCTTTATCATGAAGTAGGGGATAGCGTCCAGCATCGGTGCATTCCTCAGGAGGAGCACCATAGCGTCCTCACATACTGCCACAAGCTTGAGGCAGGAGGACATCACTTTGGGAGGAGAATGACACAGAAAATGCTCCAATCCGGCATATGGTGGCCTACCCTCTTCAAGGATTCTAATGAATTCGTGAAGAGATGTACTGACTGTCAGAGGATGGGCACTTGTGGATAGTGTGACATGATGCTGATGCAACCAATTCACTTCTGTGAGGTTTTTGAAGCATGGAGCATTGATTTCATGGGTCCATTCTCTAAGAGTCCAGGATTTGAGTACATTCTGTTGGCCGTAGATTATGTTAGTCGTTGGGTTGAGGCCATCCCCGCCCGAACCGCAGATGCTAGGACTATTTGCATATTTTTGAGGAAGAATATCATTTCACGGTTCGGGGTACCTAGAGTTTTGATATCTGACGGGGGGTCTCATTTCGTCAATGACAAGGTAAAGGCCCTTGCTAGCGAGTTCAGCATAGACCATCGAGTAGCCACTCCATATCATCCTCAGACGAATGGTCTTGCGAAGTGTCGAACAGGTAGATCAAGACGATATTACAGAAGGTAGTCTGCCCAGATCGAAAGGATTGGTCACATCTTTTGGACTCGGTCTGGTGGGCATATCAGACATCCTTCAAGAATCCTTTGGGTACATCTCCTTTTCGCTTCGTTTATGGCAAGCCATGCCATTTACCTGTTGAGATTAGGCACAAGTCACTTTGGGCTGTCACAGACATATTATTGGATCTAGTGAGTGTAGGAGATAAGAGGAAGGTAGAATTGGCAACCCTGGAGGAGATTAGAGATTCAGCCTTTTCGAGCAGCCTACAGTATAAGGAGAGAGTGAAGGAATGGCATGATTCTCATATCAACCATAAGCAGTTTGAGCCAGATCAGAGAGTATGGTTATGCGATGCTAGGCTTAGATTATTTTCAGGGAAGTTGTAGAGCAAGTGGAAAGGATCATACCTGGTCCGAAAGGTACATGACAATGGGAGTATTGACATATCCGAGATGTCATCTGAGTTTACCTTTCGTGTTAACGGGCAACGACTCAAACCATATCCAGATCATGAGCCACTGGTCGTTGACGTCACCCCTATTCATTTTGCATGAGATGTGGTCTTTGACTCACATCTATTGCATCTCATGCCTGATTATCACTGTCTTCCTCTTTGTATAGATCCAGATGTCCATATCATCTCATTCTTCAATCTAACACCCCATTTGCATCTTATGAGTATGTTATACTTAGGGTGTACTTTACCCTAAGTATGGGGGGGTGTAGACTTTTGATTTCTCTTTTGATTCTTTTTACCTCTGTTTTATTGCCTATACTTAGTGATATTTTACCCTAAGTATAGGGGAGGTAGACCATGTACATTCTTCCACTCAGATTTCCCTTTATGTACAGTCTACTATACTTAGGATTACTTGATCCTAAGTAAATGAGGAAAATCGATATCCTTTCATTCTATTCTTTGATTCTTCGTTGTAGTATAGCATTCCTTTTCACTTCCCTATACTATGCATGAGTTATGTCTTCTTCATCGCTCTTGAACCACTATGAGGACATCGTTTGAGCTAAGTATAGGGGGTGTCGTATATATTTCATATATACATTAGCCATAACTCGTACTTTGTATGAGTGTGTTAACAAATAAAATGGCTAAAATACTTTATCTAAAAATCATAAAAATTTAAAATTTTTCTTGTAAATAAAATTCCTTCTTGCACATACATAGCTATGTATAAAAATTATTTTTGTACAAATGTTTGTAAAAATGTTTTGTGTGTAAAATTTGTGTAAATATTTTGGTATCAAAATTATGTATATAGTACAAAATTTTTGTAAAATGTTTGAAAAACAAAAGTTTGCAAAAACCCTTGCGTAAATGTGTGTAAATAGTTTGCAAAACTTTTGCATCCATGCATTCATTCATTCAAACATTTTTAAAAAATTTTGCACATTTTCAAAACTTTGCATGAAAAGATTTTTGTATATACTTGTATAGTTATTCTGAATCATAGATTGCCATTTAAACTACCCTGGAATTAAATTAAAAAATGGAGCTTGGTTAAGATCTTAATCCACCTAATTCTAAGAGGAACCTTATAGGGCTTAGGGTTGAGACTTTTCAAGTCCATCAGTGACTTAATTATTTGATTCTACTAGGCTATGATCACATGTCATCTTGATGAGCCTAAGTAGAACACTTAATAACGCACACATGACTCTCATAGACAATTGCTTTACTTGCACCAGCACCTTACACATAGCTCTCTACGGATGAGGTGGTGAGGAAGCAATCTTCTTTGTCTTGGGGGGGTAGCATACGAGGATAGTACTTCTAGGCGGAACCTCTCGTCTTCTTTTTAGTGAAGGAAGTGCGTCTCAACTTGGTTTGGCGGCATTGAGGTCTAAAGATAGGAGTCGTAGGTTGCAATAATGCTTCAAAAGAGGGATAGTCTACTTGCTCAAGAGGAAAAACTCCTTACGTATATATGCTGCACCATGTAGATATGTTGTACACATGCACATCAAAAAAATGCAAAAGAAAGAAAAACTCCAAAAAAGTGGTGGGTCTAATAGAAAATGAAATACCCACCGGAGTGTATATAGCCGAATAAAGCGAAGCTTGTGTTACCCATTCTCATCTCATGAAGCTTGCAGCAGGGAGACTTAGCTACACTGATTGGGATCCCAGGGATACATAACTACAGTGGTCATGGTCCATTCTCTTCTTCCTCCTCTTCTTGAGCCAGTTGAACTTGAACTTAGAAGGGAATACCCCGCTCCTCGAGGAAAGAGCTGTCAGACTAGGGCATTAGAGTTACCTTGTTGGGGGGGGGTTGTTACTTTGCCATCTCTAAGGTAGGGAGCTACATATCACTTACACAGTACAAGAAAGGATTCATGATCATTAGAGTCTGTGTATGTAGACTTGTTCTGATCTGGATTATTGAGGAGTCTTGACCATAGATTAGTGGAATTTAGAGGTTGTTGAGTTTTAAACCTAAGTTCAAATAAGATTCCGACAAACTAACAATCCAAAGGTCTGACTGAGCTCCATACTTCAAGTTAATGAAGACATGTTTAATAATCAATCTTGATTCTCCTTCTTTTTCCTTTCTCTTTCCCTTTTCACTTCTTTTTCAAATAAGTGTTTGTTAAGGGACTAACAAATATAAAGTATGGGGGGGTGATGAATCCCTATTCATCACTCTTTATTCTTTTATTTTAGCCAATTATCTTGGCAAATCATCATGTAAATAGGTGTAAATACAATAACTTAGCAATATGCATGCATGTATTAATATTACATAATTAGCATGTATTTGTGCAAAAATAAAAAAATAAAGAATAAAAAGAAAAAGAAGGAAGTATTTAGAATAAATACTGAGTGACCCGAACCCCAAGAGAGGGCCAAGCATTGGCCTGATCGCCAAATAAAATAAGTAGAGAGAGATATGGCCACTCTAGCTTGAATATATGTATGATGTGTGTACATAAATTATTTTTATCAAAATATAAATAAAAATATGTTTTACTTCTTTGTGTATATTTCTAAAAATAAAATAAAAATAAGAAAAAAAAAAGGAAATAAAATCTCTCTCTTACTTGTACATAATACATGTATATACAATCCCTTGTCTATTTACTTTATACCTATAAATAAGTAATAAAAATAAAATAAAAATGTTTTTATATTGAAAAAATTATTTTGTAAATAAATAAAATATAAAAAATGGGGTATTTTTGTAAAAAAAATAAATTAAAAATAATTGTACAAAATACATATGTGTAATATACCTGTATATAATATAATATACTGTATATAGAATGATTTATTTTTCATAAAAATAAATAAAAATGACATAAAATCCCTTAAAAAATAACTAACATTTTTCATTTTATTCATTTTTTAATTTAAATTCATTTACTATTTTTATTTTATTTTTCTTTCATTTTCCTTGCTATTTTGTCGTGTAACGGGTTTTGTCCTTATTCTAGCCCGTCCGTGATTGCTCCACGTCTGAATGTTGACTCGGGTCAACCCCCTCTTCCAGGGCTTGACACGACCCGATCTCTCTGCCGGACCTTCTTCTCGAAATTCCCTAGGTCGGATCACACATCTGTTTGCCCTAAAACTTCTCCCGTGTCTTCCCCATGGATCTAAGATCCTCGCGGATCCCTAGGGAAGCGCAGATCCTTCTTGATTCATGCACCCTTGCCTGATCTTTCCAGCCATCTGGGAATACTATAAAATCTTCTCAGGTCGGCAGCTCGCGCCTCATTCCCTCTCGATACCCTAGAAACCTTCAGCGTGGTGACAACCGTTTGAAGCGCCTCTTGGTGATTGATTTGGTGCAGTGACGTGGACGCTCCCCCTTCGTGGCCGGAGATCCATCGCAAGAAGCCTCCCTCGCCTTCCGCTGCTTGGTCGAGGCCACAATCTTTCATTTGTTCTCCACCTTCGCTCCGCCAGCTCTGACCAGCCGGTTGGAGCTCCGTCACCCGCTCCCAACCACTTTGATCAAGCCACCCACTCACCCTCCAGCTCCTCCCGCAACCTGATCACCCTAATATTAGCCATCTAGCCAGGATTAGGTCCAAGATCTCCTTCTACCGCATTCGCCGGAGATCGAACCCCATTCACCCCGCTTCTTTGGTTTTCATTCTCAATAACCCAGACCGAAGCATAGCTCTAAGTCAGAGCTACTCGTTGCAGGTCCTGTCGCGCACTGAGAGCCTCCAGACCACCCTCTCTAGAGCTCGTCGGAGCAGCTCAAGGTGCCTTTCGTCGACACGCCAATCCAGCCGTCGGAGCTTCCATCCGAGCCGTTCACCTGATGCGGACCTGTCCCCCGATCACTCCAGTGCTTGTTGATCTTCCATCAGGGCTGAGGATCTCGTCCTTGGCTCCGACGAAGTTCATCTGGACATTGTTCTTCCAGGTGGGTCCTGTGCCATTGGATCGACTCTGTCCTCCAGATCCCATCCTGAGCATCCATCCATCCAATGTGTCAGACCGTTAGATGTCGGATCAAACGACCCCGTACGCTCCACGCCCCCGACCATCTGACACTGTCAGATCTGCCACCTGACGCCTGCAACGCCGCACGATCTCGCCTCACCAACGGCCGACATGTGGCCAACCATGCGCGGCTCACGTGCATCGAGGGTATATTGCTCTTTTCCCCTTGCGTTTATATTAGTTTATGTTTTGGTTTGTAAAATAAAAGTTATAGTTGGACCTTTTTGCACAATAGTCCCCGTAGTTTCTATGATTTGCATTTTAGCCCTTCCAGTCTGGAGGCACGTTCTCGGACACATGCATATTGGTGTATTTGCACTTTTCATCTGAAACTTTTCCTGTGTTCATGTCTGAATAGATGTTTTTATGGAATTGCATTTATACCCCTGTGGATGTTGAATTGACACATGTGTGGAATTTATTGGTGAATTTGCAATTTGTCCCCCAGACTTTTTGTGCATGTTATTACTTAGTCCCGAAACTTAAATAAATTGCATTTAGGTCCCTGTAACCTAGGTGTGTTGTTTTAAATTAAAAAAATATCAAAACTACTCCAAAATTCCAAAATCTTTACACGTAGCTCCTGCTACTGTGTAGTATTTTTGTTAATTTTTGTGACACATTTTGATTTTATTGGGTATTTTTTAAAAATAAAAACCCTAAAAAGTGTCCCTGTCTATTTTGAAAAATCAACTAAAAATAGAAAAATGCCTTTAAAAATTCTGAAAAAATATGTGTGTGCTTGTTTTGTCATGTTTTAATATCTATGTGATTTTCATTGCATTTCTTTTTGTAAAGCAACCTAAAAATTGAAAAAGACCAAAAATCCTATTAAAATCATTAAAAATTCATTAAAAATAAAAAAAATGAGTTTTCAGTTTCTATAGGTAGTGTTTGTTTTATATTTTCATAAAAAATGTTGCCAGGATTTTATAGGTACTTTAGATATTTCTAAAGTGCCTTTTCATCTCGGCTGCATACTGTTTGTAGTTTTCCTCTCTCTTTTATTTTTAGAAAATTATATAAAAATCAGAAAAACCCCATAAAATACACAAAAACATCTGAATATTTTAAAAAAACATAAAAATATTTTTGTTTTGAATTTTTGAGTATTTTTAGACCTTTAAATAATTGCTTGAGTGTGATTTTTATCTTTTTCTTTATTTCTTTTCTTAATAGAAAATCATAAAAAAATTAAAAATAAAAAAACCACCAAAAATACCTTTATTGCTTGGATTACCTGACTACTTCGTAGGTTTCATTCCGTGCTCCTTGTGTTCGACCCTGATGGCTATACCAGGTTAAATAACTAGCAAGATCGCTTGCCTTGTTTTTATTGTGGATTGATTTGGTTGGTGATCTACATTTTCTCGTTGAGCTCGGTTCGAGTGGTTGAGGCCGAAACGACCTTTGATATCATTTAACCTTAGTCGCTCGGGCCGCTCATCAATATGCATGATGCATGATATATTTTGAGCCTCTTTACAACACTAATAAAAAATGAATTACATGATTCAATAAGCGAACAGTCTTCATCTTTGTATTAAGTTTGAGTTCTTATCCTCGATCTCCTTATACTTGAGTTTCTTCTCGGACCGTTAGTTTCCTTGCTTTTGACCTAACTTCAAGAAAAATACATAAGTTTTGTTATCAAAAACCTGCTTGTTAAGAACTTTTTAATTTGGATTATAACTTTCCAACATTTACCTCCTTTTTTGATTATGACAAAATATTTTATATGTTTGCAGAAAATAATAGCATCCGTGTTTCAAAACTTTATAAAATTTTACTTTATAATGTGATTTTTTTGAAAGTACTTTTCCTCTCACCCATTTTGATATTATCAAAAATACCTTACAAGGTACCTAATGTGATATTAGCTGGGCTCGCTCTTTGTTTGAAAACAATTAATTGAAGCTCCATATAAGTTAGAGTCCCTCCTTAATCTTTTCTTAAAGGCTCCCTGTAACAATAAGAATCAATGGCTTATGGCTAATGCAATATATGCAAGACTAATTTAATAAAAAGTTTAAGAACTCACTCGGAGTTCTTGATAGCGGACTTCTGCAATCTTGACATCTTCTCCATGTGGCAACATCCATTCTTAATTTTGCATTTGCTAAATTTTTGACCTTAGTGAGCACCATTTTCGGTGCTGATATTGATACAATCTCCTCCATTTATTATTTCACTTCCTTTGATCTTCGATACTTACAATATTTTCTATTAGTACTCTTTCTTTCTGGGATCCTTAAAGGTTAGATTTCAATGTACCTTTAAATAACCAAAATTTTCTACTTTTCTTTTTGAACTAGAAGCATATCTATCTACTCCTTTTCCTTTTTCAACATTAGGAAGAGAGTTCATCTTCCTTTTTATTCTCCAATTTCTTTTTCTAAAAATATATTTTTAATTATAAAATTATTAAGATCATTTTTAAGGAATTTGTTTTCATTTTCTAAAACATATAAATCATTTAATAACCGAGATTTATCAACAACTCATTGATTGTTATTTTTTTAAGAGAACTTACTTCATATCCATGTTTACATTACTTGTCTAAAAATATTTTGAGAACTATTATAAAGTTCATTTTGTGAAACTTGACTTACCTCATCGTCTGAGTCAGAAGTATCAGATCTAATCAATCCGGTCAGTCCTATGCATGCACTTTCATCTTCTTCTTCATTGTTTCTTGAATCGTCCCAAGTCACTTACGTAGCTTTATTTTAACTTCTTCCCTTTCTTCTTCTTGAATCTAAAATTTTTCTTTAAATTGAGGAAAATCCTTCTTTATGTGACGTATTGTGTTGCATTGAAAGTACTTTACTTCTCCTTCTATTTCTTTCCTTCTCTTATGCTTCGGAATATTGGGTGATGAATTCAATATCACCATCATTATCTAACTCTTCCACTATCTCGTCAAACGAGATACATGCTCGAGTTTAATTTTTGATAGAGCATAATATGCAACACTCATCGCCTTTGAGTTGAGTGCCATTCATTATAGCATGTGTCTTCTCCTCTATAATCTTGAAATTTTTTCATGTCATGTTTTATATGGAGAGATTAGTTGATTGAAGGAAGATCGTCTTCTTCGTCTTCGAACTTGATTAGTTTCTATCGTTGAAATAAGATAGACGGATCGCTGACTTCACTCCAATGCACGTACTAAGATTCATGGCATGCGTATGCTCGAAATTTACTTCCTTCACGCAAATGAGGCTATGAAACCAAATATGGTTTCGATGTGGAACAGATCATGTATTTAGATCGCTACAATCATTAAATTTTCAAAAAAGAAAAGTGTTGCATAACACTTTAATTACGAGATAACAACTAATTGATCAAATCACAAGTGACACAACGATTTAACATGGAAACCTTCTAGGAGTAAAACCACGACCATTGTCTCTCGAGTTGGGATTTCAAGCCGAACTAACCTGGTAGTACATATGTAAGACCGTGGGGATCCACTATGCAATAAAAGTTATTGACAACTATTTCATTCTTTGGATTACAAAATTGTATATACATTTACAAGGTCCCTTATTACAATTTGGTGATGTACAACATACATCTTGATAATAGAAGTTGTTTATCGAAAAAGTTAGATCATAGAGGATGGTACAGGGTTGTAGATCTAAAGAGTATAATTGAGGACAAAACCAATGTTATCAAGTGATATTCAAGAAAAATCTACAGTCTGAGAAGAGATGGTAATCTTCTCTAAAGATTGATATTTAGTTGATACTCTTGATGCAAGTCCCCTACATAAGAATAGAGATTCATAGGTGTCAGCTAAGTCAGATCAAGATGTTGACTAAAGTCAAAATTTTGACCAAAGTCAAAGTGTTGACATGATGAGATCGAGATAACTAAATACATGTATTGTATGCTATCACGAACATGCACACATCATTTGATTGGAGGCACATATACAATTATATATCTTGGTATATGCATTTAACAGACCATAAAGTTGATGGCTTGATGAGGTCTGTATACCTACAAGCTAGTGTGCATATAATCGAATATGAGATATATGATCTCTCAAAGAAATCATAGAGAATCATACTTGCTCAAGCGAGAGACAGAGCCCACTCATAAAATATTAGGGTCACTATGAATTCAATCTATGGTAATCTTGTTTATGACACAAGATAATAATTTATGAAAGTAATATATTTTTTGGGAAGCATGATTAATATTGTCATCCAATGATCGATTGAGAAATCTACTGATAAACCCTCAAAGAGACATCCAAATATCGGTTTGAACTTCGGATTTAACGAAAGTCTTCCATTGAGGATGCTTGAGTATTGATAATATTATAGGTTGATACGATCATAACATCTTATACCATGACACCTATATTTTGAGGGAATGATGGAACTGGGCAGATTTTAGTGATTCTTCTTTTAGGATATATAAATGAGAATTAATTGGATTAAATCTCAATTCATAAAACTAATTTCTAGATACACCGAGTTGGAAATTAATCTGAAATGGTTCGAAGTCAATTCGAGAAATGGTTCGAAAAACATCTGATTGGAATTACCTAAAGTAGTTTAAACTCGAATGCTATATGTAAATGTAATTTTCAAGTCACTATAAATGGCTTATATAGTCTCCTTGACATTATCCAGATATTTGTGAATGCTGCTCATGAATCCTGATTAGATTAGGAGTTGTACATTGAGATATTAATAAATATAATAATTGTTATCATCATATATAAATTGATAAGGGAATATGTGAATACCATTCATATTATTGGCAATCAACTAATATATATATATATCCATAATAGTTAATATTAACATGAATGAGATTCATATTTAATTAGAACATATGTGAATGTGATTCTCATAGTTGAATAAATGCAAATTAGATTTACATTTTATTATATACTGATAAATTGGATTCATTTTTGGTTGGATGATTTTTATAATTATTCCATAATAGTTGATAGAAATTATTTCTTTGAATAAAATATGTAATTTCATAAATTAATAACCAATTGAATTTGAATTTGTTGAAAGAGAAATTAGAAGAGATAATATCAAAGAGGAGGTTTTTATCACTCGTGTTCTTCTTAATTGTAATATCAGTAATGTCCCTCCTTTTTTTATAATATCAGTTGTGCTTCTAACTTCTTACACATTCATAGTTCTGTTCTTCTATTAAGGTAAAGTAGGAGCACAAATGATATTACAAAAGGGTAAAACTATGAATTTTATAAGAAGTCAAGTACACCTAACTCCATCTATCCGATCTCCGTGAAATTTCACTCAAAAATTTATGCGAGCTGTCCATTGGATATCAGTGATTATTTTGCACAATCATATGTTGTCCCAGTAAAACCCCTTCAGATTCTAACGATTAACATATGTATAATCGATACCATCATTTACTAGATGTACATGAGCCATTGGCACTATTTTCATAAATTTTACTTAAAAAATGAATGTAATTATATGACATTATATAATATATCTTTGGAACCACTACCACAATATTGATCAAATTCTATGGATATATCATTATAAATAAAAAATAAACCACTAGAGTTAACGATACCGTTTATAATACAAAAGTTTGGGTAACAATTGCAGGTAATTATATAACGTGCACATATTAACTTTCATTCTATATAAAATAGTTGTAATCTTCTATACATGATACACATATGCTTATTTTAATATACTTGACCTATGCGTACCATACTGTTTAGATGTAGATGTATTTAGTATTAATAACTTTAAGTGTATCAGTACTTCTTTGATCCGAAATCTACCTCTCACAGTAGTTTAAGATCCGTGCTTATTTTGATTACAATGCATATACTCAAGAACATTACTAAAAAGATAATATTTAGTAAATAATTTACATTTAAGAAGAAGATTATATATTTAGATTTACAAACCCTTGCAAGGGTCCGAAATTCAACAAGGCATCGACAATTGTATATAAGTTGTGGTACTATGCAAGGCAATGCTCAGGAACACATGGTCAATAATTGTATAAAAATCAACAATAAAGAGGGATAAAACTTTAGTGCGTTTATATTCTCATGCAAATCATTTTTTGTTTAGCACTTTCTAACATAAATGAAATCCTCAAATTTAATCCTGATACATTCATTCCATCTTTCATTTTAACTATTTCAACTTATATACAAGTTGATTAACAAACTTTTTCTTAATCATCATTTGTTCATTAAGAACATGAACAACTAACAAATGATAACGTAAGAGGAAAATACATCCCGCAAGAGGGACTCTAAGGTCCATGAGACAAACACACATGAGAAAATCATAGACAAAAAGAGGAGGGGACCATAACTATATGGTTGTTGTTGCACACAACACCATGTCTTCGTTCTAAGCCGTCTCCAACACATTATAACCACTATGATAAGCTCTAAATCACAACCTTTATTAGATCTAACCCATAATAAAATCAGCAAATAGGTGGAGAGGGGGATATTATCTTACATCTCCTAACATGAGATCTGTGTGGAGGATGCCAAGTGGAAGCTCCTCTCCAAAAATGATGGTGATAGCCAATTATGGTGATCTCGACAGCTTTCCGACGGATATCCGATGAGTTGGGGAGGTGGAGGTGAGAGGTGGGCTTCTAGGGTTGCAAAATGGGGAGATATCATCTCAAAAAGAAGATTTTATATGCCCCTTAAATGGACTTGACAGATCTTTGAGTGGATCCCACCTAAATATTGTATTAAAAATTTAAGCTCGATCCATCTTCACTAAAATGGTCATATCTCACTCATCTGATAACCAATTTGAAAAATTAAGGATGCATTGGATTCCTGACGATGATACACATCCAACATTTCATATAAATAACACAATCGGATTAAAATCGTATTTTCATAAATTTTCTAATGAGATGAAACCATTTTATCATTGTCAACTTAACTAAATCGTGTAACTAAAACTCGGGGAACAGTTACTTCTTGCATCGAAGTCCATTAAGGATATAATGAAAAAATCCCTCTGGCAGTGCAATGATTGCACAAGTCAAAGAGAAGCGCGATAAGAAGCATGGAGTTCGAGAGGGTCTGGTCCAAAAGAAGAAGAAGGAAGATCCATGTGTTATTCAATCTTCTAAAGATTAAACACATTTGGCACCAAGATGATGGATGTCTGCTGCCACAATAATAAGCCTAGACACTAGAAGTGCAACTGTTTAGAATATCTAAAAACCTTAGAAAAGGGCGAAGGTATGGCTCTGACAAAAACATATTTATATTAAGGTATGGCTCCAGCAAATACACATCTATATTCGCACCTAAGCAGAAAGTTCTATTAACGGGGAAGAATTGAGTTAAATTTGACTAAGTTGAACAATCTATGTGCGTCTTGATTAATGTGAAGTGTGGCTTAAGATCGTACGAGCACAATCAAAAATAAAAAATGCTCTGAGAGCCGTATGTGCAGGTCTATCCTAATCGCCACTCAAGTCGGGCTCCACCCTCCCCGGAGAGTGAAACAGGCCACGATACACCACAAATAGAGTTCAATGTCTTTTTTACACACGCGAAAGTCCAAACGGACACCGCTATAAATGAGCAGAAAATAAAATATGCAGAAATTTAAAACCTAGACTCTACGCTCTCTCACGACTCGATTCGATCTTAATTTTATTGCGGTTTCTTCGGATGTCGGTGAAGATGCGTCGGTTTCTTGAAAAACCGCTCCACGTGCGTCGGGTACCTTGCAAGAAAAATAAGAGAGAGAATGTCAGAGGGTGACTCAAAAAATAATAAAATAAGAAAATAAATGCTGAAAAAAATTATGGAATTTACAATGAAAAATTCGGGGGTCAGACTACCCGAATTCGGAAAACCGAACAAAAATTTTCAAAACACAAAACTAAGTCGTTTGCATCCCCGATAATGGCGACATCTGACGGTTCCGGAAACGTCAGGTTTAAGATGTGTTTTTAATTGTCCGTGAGTTAAAATAACTAAAGTCGTTTAGGCGGCGATCGGAAACAGTCAAGAAATAACCACAAATTTTTGATCAATTTTAATCCGATGGTTTTTATGTTTATTTTACTTGGGCAAGTCCCAAGGTCGATCACAAGGAGGCAAAGGAACAACCTAGAAATATGTCTATCCAATTTCGTGTTCTGTTTTCAAGGCGGCCTTTTTTTGGATTTTTCAATGCAATAAAGGGATGCAAAATGCAATTTCGACCTATTTTAGGGACTAAAATGTAATCTTCAATCAAACAATGTCCGAAAAATATGAAACTTGGCCACAATGTAAATGATGATGAAATAAATGCACTGTAATTTTTTTGGAATTTTTGGATGCACTATGAATTTTTAATACGAACAGAATGATTTTCAATATTTAATTATAATAAATATTAAACCTACTTATTTTCAAGAGATAAAATGCGCTAAGATCTATCACTATGTGATGGATCTCAGAAAAATACTAAATCTCGAAAAATGTGGGTTTAATACCTATTAAAAATTAAACAATGAAATATGCAAAATGATTTTTACAGAGCAAGTTATGCATGAAAATGCAAAGATTTTTGAGCACAATGTTGACCAAAAATAACTCTACAATATGTGATTTTTCGGGGATTTTTAGAGCCACAGTTAATCAACTAGAAACTTCATAGCACAAGATGGGCAAAGTATGCTAATTTTCATCAAATAATTAATTAATGATCAACCACTGTTCATAAAAATATCCATAGTATGTCAAAATGTAGAGAATTATCTGAGAAACATCATGCAATTTTTTAATAAATAAAATGGTGTCTAGAAGAGGTTCAAAATCTAAGGGGAATATAGGGGTATGAATGCAAATGTAAATAAATAAATAAAATGAAGAAATATACAGTAGGGGGCCTAAGTACAATTACCTAGACTATGTGGGCGAGAGTGCAAATTACCCAGAGGGGCACGTGCGTGGCACGTGCCCTCTGGAGGCGGGGGGGTTGGCGGCAATATGGAGAAGGACCCGGGGGGGCGATCTACAATTTGACCACGTGGTCACGTGCTGAGCACGTGACCCGTGGGTTGGTGAAGTTCCCTCCGAGCGCACGTGCCTCGCACGTGCGCGGAGGGCCTCGGGCTCCGAGCCCGGCCGCTGGCGGTTTGGCGAGGCGGAGGGGGAGCCTTCTTCCGGCCAAGGCTGTGAAGGCTGGGGCGGAGCACCTGGGTACGCTGCGGTGGCGAGGGTGGTGGTGGACTCCGGCCGTTCACTGGCTGGTGGAGGGCCTACCCAGGCGGAGGAGGTGCTGATGGCCTGTCGGAGAAGGCGACGTCGAGGCAGAGGCGAGGCGTATGGGCTAGAGTTGCGGACGTGTCGAAGTCGGAGGCGAAGCGTCTGAGATCGGTGGCGATACGGAAGAGGGACGTCGGCGGCGTTGGTTGGTGAAGCTGCTGGATAAGACGAGGTCGGCGAAGCATTGATGAAGCGATCGCAGGCGATGAAGCTGCTGGAGATGGAGGTGTCGATGAAGCGGTCGTAGGCTCGACGGCACGGAGGTGGCCGGAGCGAAGGCAGCTCGCGCGAGGGCGGTGCACGGCAAGGCGTCGCCGCCTTAGATCTCGCCGCAATGGCAACTCACCAGCGCTGTCACCACCGTGAGGAAGGCCAAGGGGTAATCGGCGGATCTATCACCTCCGTTAAAGCACCCAGCGACGGATGAGGAATTCTGGGGGCGAGGTAGTCCTTAAATAGACGAGGGCGAAGAGGTCGACCTGCGGGAGATGCGGAGGTCGTTGGCGAGATCAGAGGAGGGGCGGCGGTGGTTGGTGTTGACCGGCGAAGACGGGGGGGGGGGGGGGGGGGGGCGGCCGTTGCGAGCGGCCAGCGGAGAAATCGGGGGAAGGTGCGAGGGAGGTTGACGAAAGTCCTCGGCCGTTCGATCGGCCGAGATCGAATGGCCGAGGACGCGACACGTGGCGGGCTTGAAAGGAGGATGGGGCGAGGTACGTGCGGAGCACGTGCCTTGGAGGCACGTGCGACGCACGTGCGGGCATTTAATATTTTTTTTATAAAAACGAAGATTAAAAAGCCCGAAAACGACTGACACGTGGCGGCCTCTGAGGCTGCCACGTGTCAACACCAGAAAAAACGAAAAAAATAAAGATTTGTAAAATCGAAAAGAAATAGTAAACGACCTCGGATCGAAAAAGTTTCTTCATGAAAAATGCTCGTCTCGACGAGATCTACAACTTTCATGAAGACATCAAAGCTAAAATTGGTCAAATGTAAAAAGTGAATTTTTGGGGTATCCCATGTACATAGAATACCTTGATTTTTGGGTTTTCTATTTTTTTGTCATTTTTAAACAAGATAAAAATCTGGAAAAATATAAAAAAATCAAAGATAAATAAAAGACACCTAATTCTAATTTTTTTGGATTTTTAATGATAACGAAAATATATGCATAAATTACAAAGTCAAAAGCCGCGAAAATATACAATGTACAAAAGAGGCCAAAAACCCAACTTTCACATACGAGCTCAGATTCACTTGAACTTAGTCTTGTTTTGAATGTAATTGAATGTGCATTAGTTCAAAAGTGAGTAGGATCAAATCGGACACTGGATGGGGAAGATATGTGGCTTTTAGTCCGAAAATCCTGAAACTAGGGTTTGGGTTTTTGGTCCACTTACCAGGGTTAGTGATTTTTTTGTATTTTTTTTATTCTTGTTAGAGATATGTACACAGAGTAGGTGGTTTTGGGTTATGAGGTGTTAGCATGGAGGAGTTAAAAATAGGGGAAGTTGGGCTATTTACAGGTCATTTTTGGCTTGGATTTTTGGCTTCTTATTTTATGCACAAATTAATGCTAAAATGCAATTCTTATGAAATCATGCATAAATGCTAATTATGCGAAATAAATGTAGAAATGCAGTTGATTTTGAGGGACTTGAGCTTAATTAATGTGACTTAGAGTGGTGAATCCGAGATTCATCACTGTCATAGCATAGGCACACATCCTCTGACCGGAGACAGATGTGTTACTATATGTCTGAGTGTGTACATTTGGCAGACCAATAGGTTGATGACCTAACCAAGGTCTATACACCGACGAGCTGGTGTGCATGTAAAGGCATATGAGTAATACGATCTCTCAAATGGATCATACAGGTTCACTTATGAACCGGAAGACATGATCTCACTCATGAGGTATTGGGATCGATCAAATTCCATGCCTGGTCGTCGTGCTTTGGAAGCATAACAAGAATTTGAAGGTATGATATATGCTTTGGGAAAGCATATGATCTATACCGATTCCTAATGACCAAGATTGAGAAACTAGGTTATCAAACCCTGAAGAAGACAACGTAAAATTGATCTTCATCTTCAGGTTGATCATAGGTCTTCCAGTATGCAGGATGTGCAGGTATTGGGAATACCTGAGGGTGATGTGATCATAAACGATTGCATATAACCATGACGCTTCCAGTCCGAAGGAGTGATGAAACAGGTCTGGATTTTAGTGACTCCTCTCAGTAGAGAAGTAACTTGATCTTAGTTTCAGTGTTGGACATTGATCTGAATGAGATTCAGATGCAATGAGAAGATTAAGTATACGGACTTGATTTAATCAAGCATCTATGGGAGGTCCGTGAGACCTGTATTTGAGATGAGATCTCAACATCCAAGTCACTATACGTGGAACAATACAATCATCATGTCCTTATCTCCAAGTATCTACGGAGAAAGCACATTATTCTTGAAGGAGTTCAGGAATAATTCCTATGACGAATTTTGTATCCAAGCAATAAGGTCTTGATGATTAAATGAGATTTAATTATCAAGTATAATATGAATGAGATTCATATTGTGAGAATGATTATCCAGGATAATTAAATGAGATTTAATTATCAAGGAAAAGCAGATCATAGATAGTGCTATCCATAATATCTGTGTGTATATTATAAATGTGATTTATAATATATTAGAAAGAGAGAAGCTTTGTAAATAGCATTTGTTAATTATTAATGTGAATTGGATTTACATTAAGCAATTAATTGGAAATGTAATTTACAATTTAGTTTGGGTTGTGAATATGATTCACATATTTTTCAATGGCATGATTGAAATATTCACTAATTAATTTGGAATTAATTTGGTGGATATTCTTGCAATAAAAGTTATGGAAATTTATTAAAAAAATAGGATAAAAATAAAGAGGAGATAAACACCACCAAAATGAGGTGGCGTCACCAATGATCTAGTCATAGGTGACGCCCCCTAATTTTAGGGGGTGATTTATTATCCTCATTTTTTGTTATCTTGTTATCTCTTGATAATTGATTTATGTTAAATTTAATTATGTTGATGATAATGCAACATATATTTGATTTGATATAAATTAATATTTTTGGTTTTTGACTAACAATCATTATGGCCTTTGATTGATACATAGATCAATCTAGTCGTTGATTCTATGTATGCCATGGATTGAGATCCATTGGATCCCAAACTAATATATAAGGAGGGCATCCCTAGACCTTTGAGGACACAATATAGAGCATGTCTCTCCTTCTCTCTCTCTCTCTCATTCTCGTCGTCCCTCTCTCTCTCTCTAAGGTGGTTGTCCACCTTGTGCATTGAGAGATAGGTTCTCGCCTTCGCATCGACTGCTCGAGGATCTTCATCTTCTTTAGGGTTGCTTGCTCTAGAAGGAGACGTCAGATTTCGTTGGACGAAATCTGGAGGTTCAAGCCTTGGAACTTCATCAAGGATTGCGGGAGGCTCGCATCTCATCATCGTGCCCGCAAGTGTCGTCTTCGTAGATCGGACTTGAGCCAGGAGGATCTCTTGCTTTAGAGATCTTGTGATCGAAAATACGCTTCGAGAGGTATTTCTAATACTTTGTGGTTAGATGAAACGATCCAAGAAACGTTCTTGTGATCATGTGGTTTCATTATATGATTTGAATTTTTTTTAAATTCTGCTGCAACTAGCGACTAGTCGCCCCGATCGCATGAGATGCGATCATCACGCTTCCGTGGTGCGCTTGAGGATTCTCCATATCCTTCAGTGACTGTGTCGGGTGCTTCGGGGGGGGGGGGGGGGGTATATCCGATCCTGTAGGGTCTGGCGATGCAACGTGGCTCTATCTAGGCTGTTGGATGGCCTCACAAGGGCGCCATCCAACGATACATGCACATTCTGGTCCTTCTCCTCCATCGAAGGGGTGGCATAAACAGGTCTCTGGCAGCCTTGCAAGGACTCCTCCTGCTTCTCCGAGCAACCAAGTGATCGATGAAGCTTCCTTTGGCCTTGGCGAAGAAGCTCGGACAAAGGAGAAGACCCAGTGAGGTCTCGATCGAATAGGCAATGCAAGTTCATCGGAGGCAGAGCTCAAAAACTGAGCTCCAACGAAAGTATGGCCATCGAAGGAAGAGGAGTCCTGCAGGTGTTAGTTCATAGTCGAAGCAGTGTGTGCAATTGAGATGGAGGGTGAACGGAGGGTTGTGGGGGTGAAGAAGGCAATGGCCCTAGTTGGGTTCTCCGTCGTGTTGATGGAGAAGCGGGAGCGAGGTGGTGAGGGCTTCTGGAGGAGAAAGACGGTGAGTGGGAGGTGGTGCGTGAATAGTGGATGTCTGATGGTGGTGATCGTACGGTGATTCGAAGGTGAGGGAGTGTATGCGAAGTGAATTAAATCGGAGAAAAATAGAGAAACAGATGAGGAAGAGATAATACCTGATTGGAGGTTTAGCTACGGGAGAGGAAGTGATCTAGGATGAGCACCGAAGGTGCTCGGGTCTTCGCTCAACCTGGGAGATCGCTCTAGGGAGCTCAGCGGTGCCTAAGGCAGCCGCGACATGGTCGGGGAGGCCATGGGTCGTCACTAAGGATAGATCATCATCGCCTCTTGACGTTGCCCCTCTGTTGTCACTAGGGAGGGTAGAAGCTAGGCCTAGGCCATTGATTGATGGACGAGGAAGAAGATGGGCGGAGGAGCGGAGTTTGTAGGTGGAGAGGCGGTAGTTACTGGTGGTGGTGGGGCAATTTGAAACGGCAAAAATGAAGGTTGTGAGGGTTTGTCGGAGACGTTAGTGGGTGCACGAGGATGGCGGAGCCTAGGCTACGTGGAGGTGGCTATTATGGAGGAGGAAGGTGACCAGAGGTACAACTAGAATAGGAAAAGGGCGAAGGTGTGGCGAGTTGTAACGACCTGGGAGAGGGGGTGTTGAAAGGTGGAAGAAGATGTTGGGACAGTTGGATCTCATGATCCAACGGTCTTGATGAGGGCACGGGTGGACGGGTTAAATCGGATCGATGGATCCGATCGAGCGGTTGCAGGAGAGTAGGAGATGGACGCTAGGGATGAAGTTAGGTGCGAGATCTGATGGTTGGAAAAAGCAGGGTGACATGAAGGAATTTGAGCTGCTAGATGCGATGTTATCATGCGGTTGAGAAGAAGGCGGGAGCGGGTGGTTGATATTGAATCATGAGGCTTGATCAGATGGCTGAGGTGGAAGCGCCAAAGGACGTATGTGATTGAGGCGGGGAGAGGGATCCAACGGCCAGTGGAGAGGCTGGATGGCGCAAGGAAGATGCAGCTATGTGGGTGGCCCAGAGGGCGCCACATGGCCCGATTAAAAAATTAGAAAATAGGGAAATTAAAGATGAATCAAAAAATAATTAGAAGTTGAATTAGAAAAAAGTCAAAACATGAAAGTTGTAGATCTCATCGAGATCTACAAGTTTTATGTTGGTCAAAAATCCAAAAGAGGTAGTTTCTACAATAAGGAATTTTTGCAAGCATTTTTTATGTTTAAAAACTTTAATTTTGTGGTTTGATTTTTTTGTCTTTTTAATTTCTTTTTAAAACCAATATATATACAATAATTAACCTATTTTTAGGGATTTTTAATATTTTTATAAAAATAAAGAAAATATTAGAATTTTATATAATAAATTAGGGTTAGATTATACACAAAATATATGTTAATTATATACAACATAAGAATAGTTAATAATAATAAACTAATTAATGTTTTTATTGTGTTGTTTAAGTTAGGAGAATAATAAATGGATTTTAACATGATGTATCTGGGATTCATCACAAAACTAAATCCAAACTCTAATACCATTCACTTTGTTGTTCCAACAATCAAACCCTCCCATAACAAAATCAAATCCCCATTACCATTTGCATTTTGTTCCAAATACCAAACCTTCTCCACGAATTTTTACAACCAAACAAGATCCCATCTTCATTCGTTCACAAGTACAAACCTTCCCACAGATTTTTGTCCATAAGCACTCCATTCTTTCAAACAAAAGACATATACCTCTCATAAACACCAAGATTAATCTCATTCTATCAGAACCCTAGAATAAATACCAAAATATTATATCCACAAATCAAATTAAAGTCATAAGAATAAAATAGAAAGTGAAGAAGTCTTGGAATGTGATCTTACCTTACATCTCTTTTCCTTCTCTTCTCCTTTTCTCTTCTCCTCTTCTTCTCTCGATCTTCTCCTTCTCTATTTCTCTCCCTCACTGTTTTGGGGCTGAAAGAGACGAAGCAAATGGGAGCCGAATGGCACCCATCACCCTTCCCCATCTCTCAAAAAGTTGGCTAATTTGAAGGTATGTCCCTCTTTTTTTCTATATTAATATTACTTTTATTCTCTCGTTCTAACACATACTTATAACATTCTACCCCTCTTAAGAAATTTTGTCCTCGAAGTTTTCATACCTTCGGCGATAAAAAATACCGGATACTTCGTACGCATCTCATTCCTGAGTTCCTGCATGACTTCTCCACTTTTTGATCTCTCCACAGAATCTTGACAAGATGCAATGTCTTGATGCGAAGCTTCTTATCCATTGTATTAAATAATCTCAAATGGTTGCTCTTTATATGTAAGACTGGGATCCAACTGTAAAACTTTATATTGGATCACATGGCCACTGTCTATAATATATTCCTTAAGTGTTATATGTGAAACACATTATGCATTTCAGATAAGTGTGGGGGAGCGCCAACCTTTACGTCACTGGTCATATACATTCGAATATCTCAAAGGGACCAATGTACCTTGGTTTTAACTTCCCTTTGATCTCGAATCTTTGAGTACCTTTCATAGAAGATATCCTGATGAGTATTGAATCTCCAGCATTAAATTCTACATATCTCCTCTAACTGTCATAATAACTCTTCTGGTATCTTTAAGTTGCCATCATTTTTTCCTCAATCATCATGATCACATCAGTAATCTCTTGAACCATCTCAGGTCCCCACATATATCTTCTCCTATTTCAACCCACCATAAGGGAGATGTACATCTTCTACCATATAGAGTTTCACATGGTGTCATTCCTATACTTGAATGACACCTATTATTTTAAGTGAATTTGATCAATGTGATATGCACATCCCGTATCCTTTTCATTCTAACAAGTAAGAGTGCAACAAATCTTCTAATGTTTGGATAGTTCTCTCACTTTGACCAGTTGTTTGAGGATAATAGGTGGTGCTGATGTTCAATCTTGTTCCGACAGCCTTCTGCAATTCTTTCCAGAATTTTGAGGTAAAATAAGTTATCCCTATCATATATAATCTCTTTCGGTACTCTATGCATGTGCACAGTCTCCTTGATATACAAGGTAAGTTTTTTAAGTGTATAACTAAGCTTGATGGGAAGGAAGTGTGCTGATTTGGTCAGTCATGTCCCAAAAGTATACGAGATAAACCAACTATAAAATCTATGGATATATTTTAGAAAATCCATGGATTTACTTTCCTACTACTCAGAAATTGGAAGTGCTTGACATATGCATGAAGTCCTTTGATATTTAGCCTTTACTTGTTGCCAAACCAAACAACGCTTACGAATTCGACAACATCTCTTTTCATAATCAGAAGTCTTTCTTTAAGTCATGGTACATCTTAGTACTTCCATAACATATCATTGATCTTGTGCCATGACCTTTTGACGGCAGATCTTCTTATCCTTCCCATTATTACATAATCTTCTTCAACTTTTAACTGCTACATCCCTATTCAAACTAAAATATTTGAGATGACCATCCTCCATCTTGTTTCTTGTCTTTTCCACATTTACATCTTACCTGTGAGAAATTAACAAATGTTTAATCAAGACCATTCTTTTCAATTTTCCACAGGAAGTATCGATCTCTAACTACTCACTTCTTCAGCATATCCTAGCTCAAGAACTGAAGGTGAGGCAATAATAAGGGTGGCTTCCGACTAAGGCATCTGCGACAATATTTCCTTTTCTGGTTGGTACATGATTGTGCAATCATAATCTTTTACTATATCCAACCACCTTCTTTGTCTCATATTCATCTTTTCGAGAAAACAAGTATTTCAAGCTTTTGTGATCGGTATATATTTCGAACTTTTAACCATAGAGATAATGTCACCAAACTTTTAATGCAAAAACGATTGCAACTAACTCCAAATCATGAGTTAGGTAGTTCTTTTGATGGATTACGCAACTTCCTCGAAGTATATGCCACTACCCGACCATTTCTACATAAGTACACATCCTAATCCTTGATGGGAAGCATCACTGTAAACAACAAGTCCTCCACTTCTCGAGGGGATGACCAATACATGGGCTAAGGTCAATCTCTTCTTGAGTTCTGAGAAACTTTCTTCGTATTCTTTGGTCTAAATAAAGGAATCTCTTTCCGAGTAATCTTTGTCAAGGACAATGCAATTTCAGAGAAGTCGTTGATAAATCTTTGGTAGTAATCATAATCCCAAGAAACTTCTAAATTCGATTACTATCTTCATATGTTCCTGATTCAAGACTGCTTCTATCTAATTTAATCAGATCCACAGAGATCCCATCACCTGACATAACATATCCAAAAAATGCAACTTCTTATAACCAAAATTCACATTTGCTGAATTTTTCATACAACTTGTATGCTCGCAAGGTTCCCAAAATAACTCGTAAATGCTCTTCATATTGAGATTCCTCCTTAGAGTAGATAAGCACAACATCAATGAAAATCATGATAAATTGGTATAAATAATCAAAATACTCCATTCATCAAGTCCATGAAAGAGGCAGAGGGTACTTATTTTTTATAATTGCTTTATTCAACTGACGATAATCAATGCATAACAGAGTGATCTACCCTTCTCTTCACAAATAGGACTGGTGCACCGTAGGGAGAAATATTGGGTCTGATGAACCCTTTCTCTACTAATTCTTGAAGTTGACTCTTTGACTCTCGTAATTTGGTTGGAGCCATACGATAAGGAGCAATAGATATCGGGTTGGTTTCAGGAAAATACATCTATCGTAATTCAATCTCTTGATTAAGAGGGAGTCCGAGTAATTCTTCCGGAAAGACATCTTGAAATTTCTGAAAGACCGAAACGATGCTTATGTCCTTTTCATCGTTAGATGGGAGAGTAACACACACTAATTATCCTTGACATCCACTATCTAGTAGTTATGTGCTTGCAATGCTATGATTCTACGCAACTGCTTATCCTCTAACTTTCTTATGAATTCAAATACTGATTCACCCAAAATGTTAAAGATCGCTTTTTTCTCGCGACAACTAAGGATTGAATGATGCTTTGATAACTAGTCCATTCCAAGAATCGCATTGAAATCCGCCATCCCAATAACTATTAAATTGACCAGTAACTTCGCCCTCAATTTTTAATTGAGCACCATTCATACATGGTATTGGTTATAAACATTTGTTCTCCAGGGATTGACATTAAGTATGATTCCTTTAATATCGGTTTGTGTTGAATCTTAGATGAAAATTCAAGAGATATAAATAAAATGTGTGGCTCTTGAATCAAATAAGGCATGCACAAAAAATTCATCAACAAGGAGCATACCTCGGACCATAGAATCAGATGCATTTGATTCTCTCAAAGAGGGATTATTAGCTCGTCTAGTGATCAGATTAGCATTTCATCCAGCATAATGTATAGAATGTTGGATTCTTGGCCTCCAAAAGGCTTAACTAATTTCAAGTATGAATGTGATACATCCTCATAGTGTTTGCTTGCTCGTTGATGCTGGACCACATGGGATGATAACGATAGTCTTTCCTTGACTGAATCATGTCTTGAAAGCATAACCATTATTTCTCAGTTCCTTTATGTGATATAATTTATTGTTGTTCGTGTTCATGAATCCTTGCCTTGTTAGCTACTTTTGCAACATTTTTTAACCTTAACCCTACAATGATGCTACGAATGGATGGCCTCAGACCTTGCTCGAAACATCATTTCTTCTCCTTCTTAGTAGGTACAAATTATGCTGCAAAACAAGCCAATTCTAAGCACTTGATTATATACTCATGATAATCATCAACCCTGCACATGTTAAAAAACTCCAACTTCTTCTACTCCCTCCAAGTCTCAGGGTAGTATTGCACACTGAAGATCTCAAGGAATTTATCCCAAGACATATGATAGTCTTCCTCAATCCACAACCGCTCTGCATCCCCGTCAAAATAAAAGGTGGCAAAAGAGACCCAAGAGTGTTTGCGAGTTTCATGAATCCGAATATCTTAATCATCTTATGGATCCAATTCTCAGCCACTGTAAGATCACCATCTCTGGTGAAAGATGGCAGCTTCAATCTTCAAATGTTTCAAATCATTTGCCATGAACTTCATCTTTTCATTCTTTTTCATCCTTCATCAGATCCCAATGGATACTTTGACAACTCTTCCTCTTCATAACTTTTGTCGGCTTCCTCTTCAACATCATTTAAAATGTCTTGCAAATTTCGCACCCTTCTTTTGGGCTTTTCAAGTAGACCCTAGCTTGGCTCTTCTGCATCTTTTTCAACCCTTGCTTCCTCCTCATGTCTATCGGGTACAATATATGGAAGTCAAGACTCCAAGTCATCAATCATATTTAGTACACTCTCCATAAGTTGTTGCATATGTGTCCCTCTACTAAGACGACCTCCACCAGCATTTGCATTTTGCAGTCTCCTCCTCTATGGCATTTTCTAAAAAAATAGTTTTTTTTATTAGGATAATATTAAGAATTTTCTGATGCTATGTAAATATCTACTTTAGAGAGTACAAGATTTCTAGAACTCTAATGTATTTCAAATTCCTAGAGAGATTCGGGCAACCTGGCTCTGATACCACTTATGTTATGTCATGATCCCTTATGCCCGATACAACCTATTTGATCGACACGTGATGATTATAAACTTGCTGCCCAACAATTAACTATGAAAGATATACAATAAGATGGCATATTTGATTTCAAAACTACCAAAAACAACATGGATATAAAGAAAAAACATATGGAGAGGTATGTACAACTGAATATATATCCACAGACTTCCATTAACTCCTAACTTTCGCATCAAGTTTTCTTAGCTATATAAAAGAAGTGCTTCCAAAAGTTAAGATAAATTAACTATTCGCTATGAAAGACCATCATCAAGTTCATATCATAATGGGTTACAAAAAAGTTACACCTCAATAATCCTACAAAAATAGACAAAAGGTTCTTATTAGTTATCGACTATTGATCATTCTTCATCACATGGTGGCAGGTGGTTGACGATAGTAACGGATCATTACTTCCAACCTCGATATGATATCAGTCATCACTGTTATGGTTTCTAGAAGCATAACGAGTATTCTATCTTATTTCCCCTGGATGTGGTATGGGGGTGATGCTCAGCTCCCTATCATCTCGAGGAGTTGTGAACATGACAGTGAGTTGAAGGGTCAAGTGCACCGATGCAGAATGTAGTCGGAGTTGGCGTCTGAGGCAGTCAGATGACTTCCACATGGTAATGCGGGTCTTGGCCATCACCTGAGTTGGGTTGTCAACTAAGGATGTGATAAAGGCTCAACTAGGACATAAAAAAGACATAACTAGATGAATATTAGCAGGTTCTATGGATGGTGGAAACATTCTTTTTCTCTTTTTCTTCTTCCATATATAATCATTCTTCATCCACTTTTCCTTCATTACCAATCGTCATAATATTAGTTGGATTGTTATTATTGTTGTTATTGTGTGACTCCTCTCAAGAATTTCCTAGTGGTTAAGAGTACATGTAGCTAGCAGATATCCTAACCAACTAGCGGTTTCTTTGATTCGTTACCCTCAAGTATATAATATATGCACATTATATAGATGGAGTCAGATTCATCATTTCTTGAGTGACTATCCCTAGAGTCATTCCTTCTCATTTGTTTTACAGGCTGTAATTTACTTGTGACTTATCACAAATAATGTCCAATCGATCACCTTATCTTGTGTTATATCACGAGTTCGATTCGAAGAATCTACCCTAACTAGTAGGGAGCGAAGTCCCAAAATTTCTTTCTTTTCCTCTTCTTTTCTTTCACCATGTGTTGTTTTGTATTTTAGTTTCCCAATGCTCGATCCTAAAAATCAAATGCATCTCTCGATGTACATGATTCTGTAATTTTTTTCTATTTATCCTAATATTTATTCAACACATAGGTCTTCACATGATATTGAAGTATAAGTACTTATAAACAACCAACTCAACAAGAGGTATGGTAACAAAATATTTACTCAAGGAAATCCTCACCTTTGATATAAGCGGTCTTGTCATCCAAACTCCTGGATATTTTGTCTGAATTTGACTTCATTATAAGTATAAATAGGATCATGTTATGATTGATCACACAATTTGAGAATAAGTGATTAAGGGTCAATGACTCCATGTTGGACATTAATCTCTTCCCCTCGTACGTTCAACCTCTCATCTTTTCTTTCTAACCTCACCCTAAAACAATCTATGTTATCATCATCCAAATTATTAGTTACTAAATGTAACCACATATGTATACTTATCTCTTCCTTTCCCTTCACATTCTCTTTAAAAGACACCACCAACTCCATAATCATCTTCTCTTTTGTTTTCCATTTCTCACTCAAAGAACAACCTACCGGTGTTTTCTTACTTTAAATACTACTCTAAGCTTTTTTGAACAACAATGTCATAATTAACGAGGGATCATTGGTACTAACAACATCTACAAAGTTACAAGAAATAAATCATCATGTAGAAACTTACTAACATGCAGTCCAGAAGTTTGAGTATACAATTTATTATATGTATTACATGCAAAACTAAATCCAAATTTTAATACTATTCATCATATTATTTCAACAATCGACCCCCCCCCCCCTTCCACGACAAAAATCAAATCCCCATTACCATTCATATTGTATTCCAAATAACAAACCTTCTCCACATATTTTTATATGAAAATAAGATCCCATCTTCATATGTTCTAACAATACAAACCTTCCTACATGTTTTTTCCCTAATCACACCATTCTTTCAAACAAAAGACCATATACCTCCATAAAAAAAAAAAAAATCGCATTTCTTTATAACCCTAAAACAAACACCAAAATATTATATAATAAATCAAACTAAAGCCACACGAAAAATAATAGAAATGCAAGAAGTCTCGGAATGGGGTCTTACCTTACTTCTCTTCTCTTTCTCTTCTTCTCATCTTCTTCTCTTGTCTTCTCCTTCTCTATTTTTCTCCTCACCGTGGCGAAAGAGATGAAGCAAAAGGGGGCCAACTGGCACCCATCGCCCTTTCCCATCTCTCATAAAGTTGGGTAATTTGTAGATATGTCCATCTTTATTTCCTATATTAATGTACTTTTGTTCTCTCCTTTTTAACACATCTATTTGTAAGAGGGTGGGTGGTCAGGATTTAAAGAACCCATCCCTCTCAAATTATCTATGAAATAATTCAATTTCGAGTTCTAGGTCAGATCCACATTAGGTACCAAACTACCAACTTAAGATGTCAATATATTGAGCTTGAAAGCTCGGATTTTGATGTTCTTGGGCTCTTGGAAAGGCTTCAACAAGCACTACGAAATATGACAATTATTTTTATTTTTTGGATGTTAGACGTACTCTGGATTTGAAAATCAAAATTCCAATTCTAACATAATAAAAACTCTTAAAGAAAGTCTTAATACTCGAGACATTAATTCTAATTTATAAACTGTAACTAGAGTATTTATCGAAGCACAAAAATCTTGAAGAGAGAGTGAACTCATAAAAATCTCAGAAAAAATTTGAATTATGGGTTCCATGATCCTACCTCAAAAAAGTAAGGGTATTTCTGATCCGCCTCGAGCTCCCATATGGCCTCTTCAATATTTTAACTATGCCATAAAACCTTAAACAAGGGTTGTTCTTTCATCGTAACTTCTTTACCATACAAAGATTTGCACAGATACCTCATGATAAGATATGTTCAATTCGATTGTCGTCTCCTCATAGATGATCATGTGCGTGGAACTTGAATATACTTTTGCAAGTTAAACGCATGGAAAACATCATGTGCAATTGTCTTATACGGAAAAGGCTGATTGGTATGCCATCTCACTAATACGGACCAAAATCTAGAAAGAACCAACGAAGCGCGGTACCGGCCTTCCCTTGACACCGAATCTTTTAACCTTTCATTAGAGGAACTTTTAAAAACATGAAATCCTCGACCTCAAACTCGAGATTGTGAAGCCTCTGATCGACGTAACTCCTTTGACAGCTCTGCTCAATCATCAATTTCTTCCTAACTGTCTCTATGACTCTTTCTGTATCCTTAATGATTTGAGTAGAATGCATATCTCTATCACCCACCTCCTACCAATTTAATGATGTGGTACATCTTCATCCATAAATGGCCTCGAAAGGAGCCATACCGATATCGAAATGATAATTGCTATTATGAATGAACTCCACAAAGGGAAGGTGATCCTTCTAGATCCATGACACTCAACTACACATGCTCGGAGTAGGTCCTCAAGTGTTGAATAGTCCTCTCTGATTGTCCATCCTCCTTCAGAAAATGGTGAAGCAAGTCCTCTAATTTTTTATTTTTCTGCTGACACACACAATTCCTATCGCATAATCCAATATACGAGGTAGGTACAGTCACATTATTCGAGGTGTTGTCAAATGGGTGTCACTCGCTAAGTGTCATGAGTATGTCTCAAGTATGTAACCACACTGCGATGCCTGTTATATTTGTTCACTTGCTCAAGGCATATGACATAGCATTTCTTTACTCGGATTGTAAGAGATCGTATAATCTTAGTCCTTTAGCATCTTCATCCATCGTTTTTGCCCCATATTATGTTCGCGTTAGTCAAAGATGTATTTGAGGCTTTTATGATATGTAAAAATCTTGAATGTGACCACATAAAAATAATGGCACCATATCTTCAATGCAAACACTATGGTCTCCAACTCCAAGTCCTATGTATGATAGTTCCATTCATGATTCATTAGCTATTGTGATGTGTATGCCATAATGTGGTCATGCTACATCAACATTGCTCCCAAACTCTCCTTAGATGCATCGGCATACACAATGAAGTCTAAAGGTACTTGATTAATTTTCAACTTATTCTTAGATTTATTCATTAGTCAAAATTGATTAAAAAAACAACACCTTACGCCTCCACCTAGGACAATTTCAATTAAAAAATAACGTAGATTCCGTTGTAGCATCAATGTAACCATAGTTTTTACAAAGGACGGCTCACCGTCAAAGGATCTTGAGAAGAAATCTGCCATTGTTATAAAAGATGTAAATCACACAAAATTTCTTGAAACTTTACACCCCGTTTTCAATATCTTAAACTAAAAAAAATACTGTTGTAGTACTTGACCTTTAAGATTTGTTTGATAAATGTGGCTCGAGATTAATGAATTCGAGTGATCGTTTAGTCCTTCCTAATCTTATATCACTTTCGTTAAAAAATCATCGAGATAAATCTCAAAGATCGAGTTACTTTCTTAAAATTTAGATACTACATTGAAAATTAAGTGTATAATGTGGTGACTTTTGTATAATTTACTATAGAAAAAAAGAGTAAATTACACCATTTTACTTTAGAAAATTAAGCGTATGGACGCTCAGGTCAAAAAGGCATAAAAAAGGGAAGATAGTGGAGTCTGTCGCATGAGATGTCCCGTTGGTCAAAATCTATGGAATCCTGTGAGTCGACCACGTCATACGCCATTTTACTCATATGCCCCTCCCTCCCTCTTCAACATATTATTATTACAATATATTATTATTATTATTATTCATATGGGATACCATGTCCAATTCCCTTTTTGGGTCTGTTCGCTAGTTGGAAAAGAAGCCATAGGGTGTATTTGGTTCGTGGGTTAATCCAGGGGTGGATAACCCGGTTTTGTGTTTGTGTGTTTGGTTGGTGGGTTAAGGGTTGGAGGGTTTGTGTGATGTGATTGTATTGGATTTGAAAAAGTTGGTAGTTATTATGATATGATTGTATTGAAATTTGAAAAAGTGGGTGGTTGTTGTAATGTGATTGTATTGAAGTTTGGAATAATGAATAGAAGTTGAGTATTTTATGATTTTTAGATGATATGATGGTATAATATATATTCTTTTTGATAGGAAGAGAGTGAGCTCCACTAGTGGATTAAAAGTGGAGGTTTTGGGGGGTTACCCACCAAAAGTGGGGGTAACCCCACAACCAAACGCACCCATAAGGAATATAAATTATTACATTAGAGGGTTAAGAAGGGAGCACAACATCGACCGTCTATGAGGGACAGCAAATTTGAGTAATAAAGAGGGGTAATGACCTTATACCTCTCCCTATCCTTCAATGAGCATGGCATAAAGAATTATGATTAAACCTTCTGATTAGTACTTCTAAACAAACTATTATGTGTACGTCTTTTTATGCCTCATTCCTTACATTTTCGTTTGGCTTCATTTCATCTTCTATCATAACTTTGTGGAGAATTATTGATAAGAGATTTTTGGTTTTATTTTGAATCTTCTTGTTTCGGAATACTTACTCCCTTTCCATATTTCACAGGTATTCACTCTTATTATCCCTCCTCCTAAAAACGATGATTGTTGTCTCTCGTTCGCACTGTATTCTACAATAATTATGATTTATTGTACGATAACCACGTCTTATTTTACAATAAAGAAACGAGCAACCGGAATAGTATTATACTCTTGTCCCACGAGAATAAAATCCTACAAAGAAACGAAAATCGAGACTAGATCTTTTTCTAATCCCGCATTCTTATTCGACCATGCAATATTTTCGTTCTTTTGGGTAATATGGAGAAGAAATTCTCGGATTCCTCTTATGATCCCCTTCTCCAAATTATTACTTCTCTTTTTTATTCCATAAATAGTCTACGTCTTCATATTTCTCTTCTTCAGATAATCACTGTTATTTATCTCTCGTTTTACTATTTGTTCTATACTATTTAGCACTTATTCTACTAATTGATACTTACTTACAATTATTGAAGTTGTAACACCAAAACGAGAATCTTGAATAACTTACAATTATTGAAGTTGGTCTTTTGGGAATTAAGAAGGTGGAATAAAGAATAAGGGATTTATTATGTAATATCCTGGCCCTCAAATATAGTCTCACATCTGAAACTGAAACAATAGATAAGCTATAAGTGGTGGGATTACTACTTGACAACTTGAGCTCAAGCATTTTTAAGTGGTTGTCAACGAGTCTATTTGGACTCGAACCCAACAAGTTATCTGTACATGTTTTACTCGTTAACGGATCAAAAACCTAAGCCCATGACGTTACAATTGGTATCAGATTCAATTTTCCTCTGATAGTAGAATAATTATTACCCAAAACGTGCAACTGTCAAAGTCACTAGGAAGAAGTGATGGACCATGTCACAACAGAGATGTTGTGAATATAAGTGGGGGAGGTTGTAACACCCTATCCTCCAAACATAATCTCATAATGGAAACTCGCGAAACATAAGAGTGGGTTATAAGTGGTTGGGAATAATTGACAACTTGGACTTAAGCATTTTGGATGGTTGTGAACAAGTCTATTTGGGCAAGAATCCAACAAGTTGTCAAAGTCACTTTTACTCGTTAACGGACTGGGACTCCAAGCATGTGATGTGACGCTACATATTCACTACTTTTTTTTGTATCAATGGAATAAATGTAGATAGATTTATTCATACTACATGTTTGATCATGGCTAGCCTTCAATTGTCGTGGGACAAGTGAACTTTATCTCATGATAATTTATCTTAGTATGAATTGTCGCATCGTGATTACATTGTTTGTTATAATTCTTTTTGCAATACTCATCTCTTTTTTATTCCTCAAACCAATCAAATAAGAACATTGGATAAAGCCGGCTTATCCCAACCTGCACATTTTTTCTTATCCCTTAATTGAGCGTACCCTTGTTCTCAAGAATAATAAATAAACGATAGTTATTTTGAGATAGATCTTATCAATGGAAGATAAATCATAATAATTGTTTAATAGAGAATGGATTTCCTTCCCACAATAATTGCAAGTAAGAAAAGATGCATTCATATGGTGGATAAGGGATGCCAAATAAGTGAAATTTATCCCTCGTTCTTGTTCAATTGGTTTGAGATATAAGAAGAAATAAATACCATAAATTGAGATATAATAGATGATATTAGGTTTATCCTAAGAAAAAATATGAGATAATATAGAAAATATAAATTGACTCTTTTTTTCTCCCTTCCATTTATCAGAGTAAATGACTTTATCTTAAAATAAGTTAAACACAATAACCGATCACATGATTGGTATCTCTATTTAGAGTGCTGTTCAGTGTCCCTCAAATCAAATGAACAAGAATAAATGATAAAATATTCATAATATTATTCCTTATCCCACCAGGCCCTCGAGTTGAGGTTTATGTCTGGATCTACACTTTGAGTGATGAGTTCTATTTTCTTTTTCATTTCTCATTTGTTATCAGCTTGTCCTTCGAGAGCTCCTTCTCTCGACGATCGACTCATGTTAGCCAAGGTGATTTTGTTCTGTGATGGGCAACGCTAGTCTCTTTCGTCATTGTCTACGTTGTTCATTCTTCTTTTCTTTTCCCTACTATTTGCTTTGTACTCCTCTTCGTGGGAGGTCTTTGTACTCCTTAACATGAGCTCAACTTTGTAGTGTTCCAAGTCCACTAGAAAAAGTGATCGACCTCATTTATCCTTTGTATCTAAGTAACTTTAATGGCAAAGATATAGGCGAGCAGATCCTTTGCAGTACTATAGAATCTGCAGTAAAATTGTGGATCACCAAAGCCGCTCGATCTTAATCAAGCATTTCGCAAGAACCTGTACTTTTGTGGGCCTATACCGTGGAAATTCGTACAAAACGCTCGATTAACATCGAACGACTCGAGCAGTCCCCTGATTTTTCAATAGAGTCTGCGGTACTGCGTCGATATGCTATAAAGATATAAAAGAATACAGCAGTTTTCACCATAACAAAATAGCTTGTGAATATGTTAATATAAAATATGATTTAAATGTACAAGTTTTTATCAACACGGAGGCTGAGGGGTAGAATAGGGAACATAAATATCGTAGGCGTGTTGGTGGACAGAACGCGGGGATTTGACTTCGCTGATAAATAGCGCCCGAGATCGGGAATCCCGTGGGGCGACGCGGCCTGAGCAAAGGAAGGGTCGACTTTGATCGGCGGATTTGAGAAGATGGGGCGGCGGAAACGGCCAGAAGTCCAAGATGGCGAGGGAGAAGAACCTCGAGAAGTCCCAGAAGGCAAAGGTTTGTTTGTGGACGCCCTCAAATCTTTTAGGGTTTTGATCTCTTCCTTCGTTCTTTGGATCCGGCCGAAGACGGTGTGTTTGACTGATCGATGTTCTGGTTACAGGGAGCCAGCTAGAAACTAACAAGAAGGCCATGTCCATTCAGGTATCTATCATACGATCGATTTGTTTCCATCAAAGATGGAATTGTTGATATGGGAAATGCTGTTTTTTTTGCTTTTCGATTTGTTGATTTTGGAAATCGCTGATAAATAAATGTTCTTTTGGGTGGGTGGAAGCTTGCATGCCTGTAAAGATCACGTCTTGGCATGTCTGGTTGCTGAAGTAGAGGAGGACGGGGGAGCAAGAGGATTTGTTAATTAGATCTTAATATCTACTGCTTAGAAGACCTCCCTTCAGTTTGTTTTTTAGTTGAAAAGATCTGAAACCGTTGTAGTGAATAATTAATATTTCGAAAAAAAATGAGATTTTTTTGTAATCTCTGTCAAACTCTCCAAAGACGAGTATTTAGAAATACAAATTAGACAACCTTTGTTGTTGTAGCTGGAGCTTTATCTCTGTTGAATGGGGTGTGAGACAGATTTTTGATGATTATATCTTAGTAGCTTGCTTGTATTATGGATCCTTTATAAATGAGCTGAAACTAATGGCTCCTTCGACCCCCATGGCCAGCAATCATCTCCTAGAACTTGAGTTGCTGGGGAATTGCTAATGTTTGGGCCATTTCCTGTCGATATGGGGTTGGGTTGGTCAAAATTATGTTGTTCTGATCGACACAACTTAGTTCAATTGATGGGTTTGCTATAGATAAGCTGAGGATTCTGGCTTGTTCGGATCATAACGAGTATCAGCTCCTAGTACTTAAGTTGCTGGGTAATTTATCTTCTTGCTCATGCGAAATAATGTACATTTTTATCTGTATCTGGTCCATAAGGAGAGATACTATGAAGAAATGGTGTCTTGCAGTATTTGATGATTGCAGTTCAGGAAGCAATACATGTATGGAGCGTCAACATCTTTTGCTATGAAATGTTTTTTGCCATAGAAGAGATAGATCAAGAGCGTAACGATGATCTTTTGATAAGTAGTACCTTTAATATTTTTTCCAGTGGCTGGATTGGAATTCTTTCTGAGACAATCCTGCTTTTAGGGAAGAACTTTCTTGATAGCCAATCTCTTTCATTTCTTGTCCTTTGGTATGTGGATAGCTGGACAGCTAGCTAACAGATTGAGGAAAGGAAAAACAGGAATGGTTTTGAGATGAGTTTGGCTTTGCGTGGCCTTTGGGTTGCACTTTTGAGAAAAATGGTTATCTATTTCTGTACAGGATATCTGAAATTCTACTCATTCTTCCAAAGATTATGAATAATTGTCTCTTAGTTATAACTTTTAACACACTCATTAGATCATTATGTTTCTTAGACCAGGCTTCTCCATGGATACACTTGGTGCTTTCTCACTTTTGATTTATAAGACTGTAGGGGGCTTGCGAGAAATCATCTCAAAGTAGTAAATTAGGAATCCCTCCATGGAGTAGTAGATATTATCCATGCTTCCTCTATTGGATATACCCTTTGCTCTTTTATTGAAGAAGAAAGGGTGTTCACCCTGAATGGCTTTATTATATTAGAAAAATAATTGCAGAATTATAGCTTCCAAGACTCAACAATCGCCTTCATGCGTCCCCAAAATAGTCTCAATGTAATATCTTTCTTGTCTAAAAACCGCCAATTGTTGGCAAACCACAAAGCCTGGATAACACCCAAGTGGTAATCGAGATTCTCACTAGATCTGCCACATTCAACTCGCCACGAGTCCCAAAAACTTTCCTCATTGGTAGAGTCCACCCATTCCTAAGCCAAACCCTGCCAAACCTGCTTGGCTCATGTAATGTCTTCCGCCACATCCAGACAAGTTGGGCACAAGACATCAAGCCCTCTAATGATTTTTGCTCTGTGAACTTTGGTCATTTTTCTTTTCCATCTTAGCAGTCATGGAAATATTTTCACCATCAGGTAACTTAGCCTTCCAAACTCCAATTAATCTGCAGTCCTTGGACAAATCCCCATGGTAATAATTTTGGTGCTTCACCGTCACCTTGGAGGCCTTCCTGACAGGAAACTCGCCGTCAAACTACATCCAATGGTCACACCCATCAGAAGGGCCTTTTACAGAAGCCAACAAGTCAGTCATCTCAATGAAATCGTGCATCATATGCTCAGAGAACCCCGAACTGAATGTAGGAGCCTGAACTGTCAGACCGCATATCAGTGACTGAAATGTTTCTTATGGTGAAAAGAACATAAAGTCTTGGCAACACATTGTGAAGAACTCCTTTCTTGGATCAGTTGTCCAACCCATTACCAACCAAGTCTCAAATATGGAGCAACCTCTGGATCAATGGGGCTGATAGCCCTTCGATACATTGATTGTGCATGTGTAGTTTTATGGATTTGTCTTATTAAGATATGCAGTCAAATATTTGTTTTTGAAACATCTTGGTTGGCTAATAACAAGTAGTTTTGAGGAAGTAACAAATTTGGTCGATGGGGTTTTGACTAAGCATGGGTGGAAATACATTGAAGGCATATTTTATATGCCATATCATCTAGATGTGCGTTATATGCATCCGAAACGCATAATCCCAAATATTTTGTCCATAGTGGACCATAAACAACAATACACGGGCAGGATGCTTCGGGACAGGGGGTGTGCCCTATTATATATTGGCAAAGCCTTCTCCCACTATAAGTAGGGCGGCTACATGGATTTTTGCTCAAAGCCATGTTTAAAGATTCAACTATTTTTTTACGATGGTTGTTGACTACCTAAAACAATTCCTACAAGAGGGGATCTGAACCTTGGTCTTTTTGTGGTAGGCACACTGTACTACCACCAGACCATTTAAGTGGGTATTGTTGGTGGAAATGAAAATGAGAACTTGTTTATTCCAGGGAACACTAGGCTTTCTTATATAGAGGAAGCATATGGGTAAATTACATAAGGTGGAACAATGAAAAGAAACATAACACACGAGCATATAACTACTAGAAATATCTCTACAGGTACCATCACTCTTTTACATTGTTTAAATCTTATAGATTAAATCTTATAAATCTTGATGTATCCATGTTTTCTGTCCTTTGCTTTTTAGGACCTTAATTTGTGATGCTTGCATTACCACCACTCTTCTCTATTAACAATTTAATGCACTTCTTGCATGGTTAATGATTGTGTTTCCTTCAGTGCAAGGTTTGCATGCAAACTTTCATATGTACCACGTCAGAGGTCAAGTGCAGGGAGCATGCGGAAGCAAAGCATCCCAAGTCTGACGTCGTCCAGTGCTTCCCTCACCTCCAGAAATAGAGAAAAAGTCAGCTTGAATGCATCCTGCGGTATGTGCAGTGTTTACTCTACGATCATCCTATCGGGTTTGTAGGGAAGAGAGCTAATGAGTATTCAAGGTATTTACTTGGTTGTGTCAAGTCCTGTCTGTTGTTGCTTGCGTGCTTTCATCAATGGTATGGTATTGGTGTCAGTGCTGTGTGTTATCTTATTTGCTTGTTGTTCCATGGTGATCATCATGGTCTAATACCTTTGGGAAACACTACTTGTATGGTTTATATTGAGATGGAATATTGTGAAGTATGAATTAACCCATCAGCCGTCTGAGAGAGACAGAGAGAGAGCATGTGTTTCCAGACTAGTGGCCATCTTTATTTGAAGGTGCTGGTAGTTTGCAGAAACATGCTTTATGTGTCAGATGAAGAACTTACTGTTGGTCTGTTCTGTTGGATCTGATAGTGAAAACATTCGTCACTTTTTCCGCATATTGTAGGAGATGCATTCCTTCATGAGAGATCCTTGCAGTTGTTGAAGATGTTTGCGATCATGTTTGCGCAGTGGGGCGTGCCAAATCCATGCTCCGTTAAAGATTTTTTAATGTTACGTGTTTTGATCACAGATAGGACACTGCTATGCATATGGTTTGGTTTTTCCGCTTTTCCGCAAAGCCTTCGGGAAGTTCAATTAAAGTTGGTTCCTTGTTCTTTTTCAATGATCCATTTCGTGTGAATCTCTTTAGACTTGATATTTTACTAATACTAGAAAAGTATTAAAAGTATTGATAAAGGCTAGACAAGAAGTTGGAGCCATGCAGATACGCACATAAAAACACATGCCCACTTACATCATGCATGCATGCATGCAAATACATACACACTAACAAACATACCCACTTATATATACATGGGTACATCCGCACACACATACGTGCATGTGCACGCATGCATACATAAAGTACGCATAATACATGAATGCATATATACATAGATACTGCATATGTAAATTCTATAATCAACTGAATTATAGAATTTCTCAAAATAAGTTGATGGCCAGGTACTGATTTGTTGAGTTCATATCTCATCAAGTCTTTGTCAACATTATTTACGAAATGAATTCTTTATTTGCTTATATCGTCTATGCATGCTTATATACTATCATTTACTTTATTTTATATTGTGCACAGATGTAAGTTAAGGATTCTGAAAGTTTACGCATAGATGGGTGATGAATACCAAACTCAAGTACCTTATCCATGCATATTATGCTAAAATCTAATAGATACATGTAAAAGAAATTAATTCAATCAATGTTATTACAAAATAACATAAAAATATTATGCTAGAAAAAAAAGAGGAATACTCAGAAGATAAAACTTAGATATCATATGCATAATATGATCAAGAAGATATGAATAAATATATGTTGTAGAAATATAGTCTGTGACTCTAATCCCCTGAATACAAGTTAGAATAACTTGTATTAGAAAAGCATCAACACAGATTGCGTTTGCGTTGATTATATTTCGAGTGAGAAATTTCGGCCAAAGTTTATGACAAAATAGATTACAATAGCTTTTAAACCAACTGCTTCCCCTTAATTTTCCTTGTGCTTTCGTCGAACGATCCCTTCCCTCTATGTTTTTCTTCGGGTTAGCCTAAAAGTCTAGTTAGAAATTAGACTCGAGACCCTGGGGTGCTCTACAGCATACTACCTTTTAGCTACTCTTTCATCATTATACTAAGGGCTTGTTTGGTGGTTGGGTTGGGTTGGGCTAACCTCATGTGAATAGTAGTTGTTTGGATGGTTAGAAGGGTTGGAGATGGTTGAAATGTTAAATGTGATGTGATGTCACATTCATTATGTATTATATAATTTTTTAATGATTATAATATATTTTTATGTTAATTTTTTTATTTAAACATGGTCACAAAATATTATACCAGAGAAATTGTAGGGGTCCATAACCCTGATCATATGAAAAGAATGCATAAGCGACAATTCAACAGTCACGTCAGGATCATTACACACAACAATCATGATATCATAAAAAAGCAGAAAAGAATCAACTTAAAAAAGCTTTTCCATAATAAGCGCAGAAGTTCCATCTTTAACACAATCTGAAATAATGAAATCATAACCACGATCTCCTATTCCAATGGGCATAATGATATCCTTCCACGTAAAATGTCATAAATTTCGTCATTGACCAACTTCTCGAAAGTTAATTAAGAAACTTGCATCCATTGTTGTAGATAACTATGAATGCAGAAATGTATCAGAAGAAATATAAAACATGGAAGAACATTGTGATTTATCGTGGAACTACTCCATAAGGAGCAGGATGAAACCATGGGAACACACCACTAAGGGTTGGTTTTTTTGTTCATTTTCTCAATTGTTACAATGGGTATGCGGTTTCTTGTATAGCATCATTAGAATGACTCTCCCACTAATAGACGATGTGGGAACAGCATAGGTGCATGTGGTAATTGGACCATGGAGGAATCCAATTACTTACCTATGGACACATTCTCTAACACTGTCCCTCAACTTGGAGCATGCAATGCTCATGTTAGACAAATAGAAATAAATTACCCTCCCACACAATACATGACGCTACATACAATACCAACTCAACGCATACTCTACTTGTTGTCTGGCGAGGATATTGCTTCTCAAAATCATGATGGTAATGAGGAATTGAAGAGTTGGAATGTGAACTAAACTGGGTCTCCTCATCGGAGAACATGTGCTTTGTATTGTACTACGTCTGTCATAGTCACTGAAATTAAATTGGATTTCCTCATCAGAGAACATGTGCTATGTATTGCATAGAGTCACTAAATTGGGAGAGTCTCCTCATTGGAGAACTCTTGTTCGCAACTACTCTATCTCTCTGAAGGGTCAAATTAGAGAAAGCCATGGAAATATCATCTTCGGAGTCCATGAATGCTGGAGAATAGAGTTCGGAAAAAGTCTCTTCATCGAAGAACTGGGTCTCTCCCATACTTGATACTTTGGAGATCATATGAATCCAAATGACTCCACAGTGGCTCGGAGAATGGGATCTCTACTCTCAAGTCCATATGAATCACATGAAAATACCGCATTCAACTCAAGATGGGGACCTCTTACATAATGACCGTACACATGTGCGCATCAAACTGGTAGAGGTTCGAAATCTGGATGTCTAAATTTGTTCATAGAACTCTACATAATACTCCTCCTTTCTCTTATACTGGTCAGAATAGATGGCATCGACCAAGTTAGGAGAAGAACTGAAGATGGGGGAAAGCCATCTCAATTTCTTTTCTAGCTTCTATTTTCTTTCAATTTTACAGCTTCTATCTTTTTTTCTTAAATCAATACGACCCATATTCAGCCCAAACTCCCTCCACCCACCAATTATTTTATTTTCGATTATAGTAGAGCCCACTAGGCTAACTAAACAAACGAGGTTGCTTGCTATTTATGGTTCCCATGAGGGAACCCAATATTAGGGATTCACGATGTTGCCCCATAGTATTAAGCGAGTGACTTGGAGATCGAGGAGACCAACATTGTTGCCCTATAGATGATCTTGGAGACGTGGTGGTCGTCGCCATCACCTGGAGGGGCTTCAACTTGTGCAGCGGAAAAAGGTGCACCAGGGAGATGCCGCTGCCTAGGCTTCGTGGATCTCGCCACTGCTGCCTGGATCTGCGCAAGGGCAAAGGGGATCACCTACATGAGGTGGTCGGAGGCATGATCTGAAGATAGAGTTCCTCACCACCTTGAATGGATAGACAGTGCTAGCTCCTTCGTTTCCTAGATCTCGTGCAGGGGAGGTGTCTCCACCTAGAATAGAACTGTGCATAGCCGTGGTTGGGTCCCATCACCGATGCTAGAAAAGAAGATGGCGGTGCACCGTCGTGTGAGACCACCACCTAGAGTGAAGGGTGATAGGTGATGTGGCTTCGAGGAGAAGAACCAGGCTCCACGTAGAGCCCTTTAATATGCGGTAATTGTGTTCCAAGGGGTGAACCCATCTCCATGTGCCTGCAAGATGTGCTCTAGCACAAATCTAGGAGCACCATTTGTCTGAAGGTGATGGGATCCTGCTTGTGGGATCGTAAAGGTGGGTGATCCACCTGCACGAGACATAGAATTGTGCCTTGAGAGGGCCTTCTACCGATATGGAGGGTTTGGATCTTGGGTTTCATGAACAACCCCAAGTCGACACCATTGTGCTCAATTAGAGTTTCAGAAGAAACTCCGGTACTCTCAAACTTGAATAGATCTTGAGTATGAACATAATTTTTAAAAAATCTTGAAGAACAAAATCACGAATCAAACATATTTTGATACCATGTGGAAAACGATGAATGCAAAAGCAAATCAGATTATAAAGAAACATAAAACATTGAAGAACACCATGATTAAATGTGGAACCCTACTCTATAAGGAGCAGTATGAAACTGTGGGAGAATGGTACTAAGGGTTGATTCTTCTATTCATTTTTCTCAATTATTACAATGTGTGTGGGGTATCTTACATAGCCCCGCCAGAATGACTAAGTCCCATTGATAGATGATGTGGGACTAACATAGGTGCATGTGTCTAACAATTGCAACTCCTCATATTTTTCTTGAAAAAGATAACATCACATGTATGAGCCTAACACTCAGTATGTGTCGAGTTAGGGCCAAGTCGACTCGCATGGAAAATCATGTCTCCATTAACTTATTTCAAACAATTTCATCCAAAACATAATTAGTCAGGATAAATATTCCTAATGTGGAAATTTTATAAATTTTCTTATTTACCTACTTACAATAATGATTGTAACATATATTATCAGTAGATACAATTTCTAATATAAACCATTGATTAGGAAATCGTAACAATGAGACTTGCTTTATTCTCATTTTCATCACCATCATATACTTTTTCATAAAACATGTCAAGAAAAAAAATAGTTTCATATCATATTCATTCATAAAATACCCTTATGTTACGGCATGTAATATTTGACTTGTTCTCATACAATATTATCATAGTGTTCATTCATAAACATAATTGTTCACGAATGGTATTCTTTTCATATACGTATGTTGAATACCATACTGTCATATATGTCCTTAAAATTTGCCATATTAGCACATATGCCTTAGAATTGTCATGTTTTAATATATGCCCTTAGAATCGTCATAATTGCACATATGCCATAGCTTTGCCATAGTTGCACATATGCCCTCAACATTGCTATAATTGCATATATGCCATAATTGAACATATGTCATAACATTGATATAATTGCACATATGCCCTTAACTAATTCATTGTTTAGAGTTGTCTTGATTGTTAAATCATTAGATGGCTTTTGGTAGCTTTAGTGCTGGTACAAGCCGGTTCATGAGTAGTGCATAACATGACAGTATAGTATAACTATCGAGGACTAAACTTTTACCTCAGTCAGTTCTTTGAACTGCACGCTCCCAAAAGGTGTTGGCCCCTTTAGACTTATGATAATTGGACTCTAGAGGTGGCTTCCATAATTAGACGCAACACTCCGCTTACCATCGTCTTGTCATTGTTTATGTTAAGGAAATTTCAGTTATTTTAATGTCATTTCCTAATGTTTTTCGTTAACCATTCGTGTGAATCATTCCAGATGAGATGGAAGATTTCAAGTGAGATGTCTCTCCCCCAAACTCCTCCCCCCCCCCTCTCCCTATCAGGGCACCGATCGGCGAACGGTTCGCCGATCGGCAAACCGTTCGTGACACCTGATTGGATTTTATATATTATATTAAAAATAATATATAATTATATTCTTGGAATATTATTTTTCATGACGGAAGCGCCCGATTCGGCGAAATGGTTTGCCGATCGGCGAACCTGTTCCACCGATCGGTGCCCTGATCTGGAATTTTTGAAATCCCATGCCCTAACCGAGCATTCTTGTCAAGCCCATGCCCTAACCGGGAAATAGTCTCCTCTCTCTCTCTCTCTCTCTCTCTCTCTCTCTCTCTCTCTCTCTCTCCTCTCTCTCTCTCTCTCTCTCTCTCTCTCTCTCTCTCTCTCTCCTCTCTCTCTCTCTCTCTCTCTCTCTCTCTCTCTCTCTCTCTCTCTCTCTCTCTCTCTCTCTCTCTCTCTCTCTCTCTCTCTCTCTCTCTCTCTCTCTCTCTCTCTCTCTCTCTCTCTCTCTCTCTCTCTCTCTCTCTCTCTCTCTCTGTCACAAGGACATGGGGAGTGATGTGGGGAATGAGATTTGGAGGGTAAGATTTGTGAAAAGCCAGCGTTAGCCTTAGCCCTGGCCTTAGGAGATCTGATTGTTTTTGATGAGGCTTTTACTTGAGCAATTCCTATCAAGGCCAAGAACTCTTTGCCTCCTAATTTGGATGAAACATGGTAGAATCCACTCATCTTAGTACGTGCATCTACGAGGCCATGTGATTTTCTTATGGTCTCATTTTGTTTCACATCTTCTCGATATGTAATGAAACGAGATTAAAATCAACTATTTTCTTATCATTATCTATAATGTCATCAATTATACGCACCTCCGGTTACAATGTAAAGCTTTCTTCGATTACAATAAATTCGCAAAAAAAACATTGTGTTTGTTGCTTTATTTTTATGAACAAATCATGTAACAATAAATATTCGTTAACTTTATGGAGTATTTTCTTTTAGAAGTCACTAACCAATTATATATTAGTATAAATTTAAACACCGGGCAATTGTCTTTAATTATTTGTTAGTAACAAATATTTACAAGCTAGTCACAGAGGGTCAGGATATGATTTCTACTTTCCCTTGAGGAAGCGACAACCTATAGGAGTTTGGTATTTCTATCCCCCAGGCAACCGGTGGATCTTTTGCATGTTGATTCATTCTAAGAACTCATCTGCGATGATGGATTCGAGGTCCTTATGAAGGTTCATGATCAGTTCCCTATATTTTATAGGATCAAATGGGTCGTCATGAATGGAATTATCAATGGTCTTGATCATGGACATGAGTTTGTCTGACGGATTCGACAAAATGGGATATGTTATCTCGTTTCCACAAAATGATCTCATACTTAAATCTTTTAACTCCAAAATGTCATATCTGGAAGGGACTACATCTACTAAAGGTGTGGATCATGAGCTTTGCACAAGTTGAGAGAAGGATGGCTTGCTAAATCAGAAGGTTTTCATCTTGAAAGATGCATTTACAATTTGAGGAAAGAAATATTAGTGACCTTGGGTTGCGATACGAGAAGGTTTTAGACAATGTAGAGATTTTCGTCAAGGAGATAGAGCCAGTAGGGATGGTGAAATAAGAATACGATCCAGCATGGCTCACAAATTGGGATTCATTCATCTAAGTGAAACTAGAACCAAGACCAAACCAAATATTGACACCAGATAACAAATAGCAAATCTATGAGTTGTTAAAGTCACTCACAATGATAAGGTGACCATTGGAGGTGTTGAAGGATGGCAGATGGTCCAAGAACTCTCCTTTATCAGCAGAATGCGATGGGCCATAAATATTTACAAGCCAAATAATGTTATGGCTTGGTAAATTGGCCCGGTCGAACACTGAAGAATAATCTTTGTTAGTGTAACTTGTGCATTGGAAGATAAGCGGGTCCCAAGCTATAAGGATACCCCAGGATTGTGTATAGGGTTTGAGTGTCAATATAGGTAATCTAGCGAGGGGTAACTTCATTGTTAGGTCAGTCATTCTTGTTCTAGTTTCTTGGATTGTGAATATGTTAGCCTAAATTCAGTCACAAGTTTTTTAAGCCTTGTAGATTTCTATGGTTCCCCCAGACCTCTGATATTCCAGTTTTAGATATCAATATCTCCATTTAGGATGAATAGGAGAGTATAGGAGTGTGGTGTTGGGACCACAACTCACACACTAGTGATTCAGTCATATCCATTATTATATCATTAGCGATGGTGCATGTAACGATGTTTATTTGTTGCTATTTTTCAAAATTTTAGCTAGTCGATACTAATTTTTTACTTCAAAGTTAGTGATTATTAGTAAAAACTTGAAAAATAGTAATGGTTAAGTGTTATTATATAGATTTTCACTAATGATATAGAAGCGAATATGACATTCATACCTAGTTTCATCTAAAAATAATAAATTTGTGATGAATTATATCAATTATTATATATATTTATTTATTTAACAATGGACATATTAACAATAGTTTAAAAAACATCAATATAGGCACATTTTGTTGTAGTTGGGGATGGGGTCAGAGCTTTGGGTTGTGATGGGGAGAGGGTGCAGAGGTCTAGGCGGCATGGGAGGTCGGAGCAGCATGGGTGGGAGTGAAGTTAAGATATTTTACGAGATTGATCACCAAGTGCTAACAGGAATGCACCCTGCCGAGGGATACGAAATAGACTATAGGGGCCCGGAGACGCATATTGCTCTTTGCCGCCACCGCAAATGTCACCTGGAGGTAAGAAACTTCTCGAGCTCTGGTGCTTTGGTTTTCAAATCAATACTCCAGTCTACTAGAATCTGGATTTCTGTAGAGCTAAAGCCAAAGCTCCCAGAGAAAAGAAATGTGGGTGGAAATGTAAGGTCATGTAATGAAACGTAGCTTTAGAATGGGGGAGGTGGGGTTGAGGTCGGGGCATAAGAGATTGGGGTTATGCCGAGTGGGATGAGGGCAGTGTCGGGGACGAGGTCTGAGGTCGAGCCGTGCAGGGGAGAGGGGTGTTGGGACATGACCCCGGTACCAACTCTACTTTGGAAACCAGTCGTTGGGACACGACCCGTCGGTATCATCTCCGCTTTGATACCAGTTGTTGGGAACGAACCCATCGGAATGGAAGTAGATGCACAATCGACCACCACTGCAAGAGCTCACGAAAGAACAAACATATATAGCGGCGGTCGGTCACTGATGAATCTCATATACATCATGTTAAAATCCATTTATTATTCTCCGATCCTAAAAAATTCAATAAAAATAACAATTAAATGACTAATATGAACTATTCTTATATGTGAATAATCTGTGTATAATTAACCTAAATTTTTTAACCCTAATTATTGTATTTTTTAATAACATTTTCTTTGTTTTTCTTTATTAATAAAAATCCCTAAAAATTGGGTTAATTAATGTTATATTTATTTTGGATTTTAAAAGAAATTAAAAATACAAAAAATCAAAACCACAAACACATTGTTTTACCCATTAAAAATGATTGCAAAATTTTACTTTGTACAGATGACTTCTTTTGGCTTGTGACCAACATGAAACTTGTAGATCTCATCGAGATCTACAACTTTCATGTTATAACCTTTTTCTAATTTCAGTCTCCTATTACTTTTTTACGATTTTTCTTTATTTTATTATTTATTGAATTTTCTGGAGCAGCCAGGTGGGTGCTCTCTGGAGCATCCCACGTAGCCTCTTCTTCTTCTGCTACCCGGCCTCTCCATTGGTCATTGGATCCCCTTCCCCGTCCCCATCCTGATCGTCCTTGGTGCTTCCACCACAGCCATCTAATCAATCTCATTATCGGATCTCCACCACTCGCTCTGCCTCCTGCACCACATGATTAACACTCCCTCCAAGGGCTTTGCGACCTCCATGTCATCAAGCCTCCTCACACGACCGATCTGATCCCAGATCAGATCCTCATCATTAACCCCTGCCCACTTCCTAGCCACAAGATTAGATTTGATGATCTGATCATCCCCTCGCCCGCACCTCCATTCGGGTCATTCGATCGCATGATCCAACGGTCCAGGCCTCGTCGTCAACCTCCATCTCACCCACCTCCAGGCATTATGCTTGAAAACCCACTCGCCCCCTTTCCATTTCTACCACCATCTCGGAACGCCTCTCATCAATCCAAAGCCACCCTCATGCAATCGTTACACCCTACATATCCGTGGGTCCCTCAACATCTCTAGTCATCACTCCATTCCCTTCAAATCAGTCGTTCAAAATCATGCCTCACCTCCTGTAATGCTCGACCTCCACCTACAAAACCCCCTCCTCCGTCTCCATTTCAACTCGTCCACCATTCCAAGCCTTAAACCCTAGCTCCTCTCCTCCTCCCTGTGGCAGACGGAGGTCAGATGATGGACTATAATGGGTGTTGACCCCATGGCCTCGCCGTCCATGTCGTGGCGCTTCTGGTGCTACAGAGATCCCGGCATTGGTTGCGCGGGTCTGAGCGACGATCGGAGGCTCCCAAGGAGCATCATCTCAAGCCTCCCATGCCTTTGTTAACCTCTTCGACTAGGTAAACACCTCTATCTCTATTTCTTTAAATTTTCTTCCTTTTATTCCATCGCACACGATACACTTCACCTCCCTATGACCATGCCCTGAGCTCTGCCACACATCAAACACTCTCGCCAACCCTCCGATCATCAACTTCCCTTCTACATAATCTCTCCCTACTCTGCTCCACCTCCTCCTCGGCTCACCGGAGATGGAGGACAGGTTCCTCACTCCTTCGCACGCACAAAACCTCCGTCTAATTCACCTGCACATATCGCATGCTTCGGCTATGAATAACCTTGCAGGCCGCTCCTCATCTTCAACAGTCGGAGTTCCATCACCGTATCTGATCTCGAGAAGCATCTCCGGCGATGCGACGTCGACCGCCACCTTCATCTAACCTAGGAGCTCTTCGACCAATGGGCATCCTCGCTAGAGGACCACGGAGCTTCCAGGGTTTTCTACGGCCTCATGCGAAGGCAGTGGAGCTCTGGCAACCTTGTCAGAGCTCCATTCGCGCTGCCAACTTCACAGCGGAGGACAAATTACATGTGTCATTGGATGGCACCCCTACGGTGGACATCCAACGACCTAGATGATGCCACGTCATATCACCAAAGCCCTAGGCTCGGGGCAACAGTGCCACTCTCTGAAGCACATACGAGCCTACCACGTGTTCACCCGAGCTGACCGTCTCCCGAACCTCACCTCGCGTACGTGCCTTGCGCGTGAGGGCGGGGTTAATTGTAGAGACCACCCCGAGCTTCACAGGATTTATACCTTGGTCCAGGCTCGCGTGCCTCGTGTGCATCTAGGAATTTTGCATGAAGGCCTCAGAGGCTTTAAGAAATTATAAAAAAGCCCTTGTGCACAAAAGGACAAATTACACAGGGAGCCCTCTGGATTTTGGAAATAACAAATAGGTCCCTCCAGGGGCCTATTTGTGATTATTTATCTTTTATTTTCCACGTATTTTTGTTACATTTATGACCCAACATTATTTTTAGCATATCTTGAGCATTTTAAGTCCAAATTAAATAACTTCAGTTTCACTTTGATACTTATTTTATCCTCTATTTAATGGCATAAATAATTTTATATTTTGATACTCAATTAAATGTGTTATCTTTTAGAATCCATCGTATCTCATACTCTTTTATTTAAATGCCATTCATGCTTAATTTGACTCTTAAATGAATCCTCATTCTATTGCTCATTGGTATGATTAAATTAGGGCATCTTTGTATGTTTTTCTCATTTATTTATTTATTTATTTACATCACATTTGTTATGTACATGCATCATCTTTTAATTGCATTTTAAAAATCCAACAAAAATACATGCAACATTTCCTTCATTGTGTCTGCATTATTTTATCTACATATTGTTTTGCATATCAAAACTGCATGAAGACCTAAGATTAGAAAATACTCACATATTAATTAATCAATAATTTTGATGAATAGACGAAGAGGCTCGTGTCCCTGTGTTCGGCCTTGGTATACTTTCCAAGTAAATTAACTTCCACATATTCGAAAGTGTGTCTTTTGCATAACCATATTCACCACCTATACTACGATAACAAGACGACTATTAACGTGGAGAAATACGATTCATCAAATGGTGTTGTTGCTGGGGACACGGCTCAACTTTATCAGTTTGTCGATTTTCATTGAAATATTTTTGAAGTAGATATTTTCAAAAGTTTATGTCTTTTCATCGTGTTGTTTTTGCATTGTTTCATGATTAAATATCTTGATATTTTTCTGTCATTATTCTTTTATGGCAGGGCCCATGGAGACAGAGGACGCTTGACCTACATGGAGGCGTGGAGTTTGGAGCTCCTGATGTGAGGAGTTGCAAAAGAAAAGAATAATGATTCAAGGAACTTTATCAGTACTCCACTCATGCATTATGTTGTAAAAAATTTGTATCATGTGCATTGTTAGCGGTCCTCATTCGAGGGCTCGTGTGTATATCACTCGATGATCTACCCCCCCCCCACGCACACACACCGCCATATCTATATATTCGCGCACCCCCCCCCCCACCATCTATGTATATTCAAACACCCCCCCCCCCCCCATCCATCACAGTGCATATACCCCCCCATCTCCTTTGATTCGTCTGTAAAAAAATCACACTCCCCTCCCCTCTAACCATAACAGCCTCAGGCCCCCAACCCAAATTCTTGATCCATTTACTTAGACTATTTTCAACCTAAGTATAGGGGGGTCCCGACTCAATCAAACCTTCCCTCCATCTGTCTACTTATACTTAGGTCATTTTTGACCTAAGTATATCGAGACCTTCTGAGTCAGTTCCGTTACATCACCTTGTATGTAACTGGAACTATGGCTGCATATCACTTGTGCTATGAGGACATAGCAAAAGTTAAGTATATGGGGGTATACCGTATATTATTGTATATATACTTTAGCCATAGCTCGTATGTTAAATTTTTTGAAAACTTTTTGGGCTTGGTTTAGGTTACTATTGAATTGATATTTGTAAAAATTGCTGTAAAAATCTATGAAAAATTGAGGAAATAACTTTTAGTAAATGAAATTCCTTTAATAGAGACTCTGACTACTAGGTTTAAAATGAGTAGTTACTCTTCAGTGAGGGAACTTTGGTCTCCCTTAGCAGAGTGGGTGGTATAAAGGACACTGTCTATGGCTCCATCCTCAAGTAACACGGGTAGCCGTCTAATGGTTTGTACTTACTCCCATACTGGCTGGAAAGTAGATGCAACTATTCATATGAGCTTGGGCCAGTCATTATCTCTCTGAAGAATTAAAAAAATGAAAAATTAAAAAATCATTAACAAATGCAAAAATATAAAAATCACAAAAATTCACTAATCTGGAGTTGGTGTATTCCTGACACATTCACCATCACTCAAGGCTTAAGGATTTGAGGACAATTTTTGAGATCTTGAGAGTATGAGTTAGCCAGCCTTAGTCATTAGGGTTTTGAACTTAATAATCCACACTTCCCTAGTTTGAAAGATTTGAGTGCTATATTGCACTCTTCATCTCTACCTTTCTAAAGAATATGATCAGCACATCACTTTCACAACTGCATGATTGATGAGATGAGTTGAGATATCACTTGAGGAACTAAGACTGGAGATTTGAGTTTAACCCGATTTAATTATGCTCGAGGATGGGATAAAGTTATGAAGGCTTCAAGAAACCTGAGTGTCAGTAAATCCTATCCAGTATGTGAACAAGTTCGCATGCTATCTTTGATATTTACCTATGTGCCAGGGTGTGATGAAACCTAATTAAATTGTTTATCAGTATACGCCAACTTTTGGTAAAAGCAGTGGAGCTAGCCAAAAAGAAAAAAAATAAAGAAGTATTGAAAGAAAAGAGCTCTCAAACACAAAGTCAAATTCTAGGAGTTTCCACCAAAGGCGAGCGCTCCCAGCTATTTCAAAGTGTCCACTTGAACCAAACGCTATTAGGACCAAGGAGTCGGGCTAGCACAAAAGGGTTCTACATCGTATAGTGATACAAGTATGGGTATCGAAGGTATCTTAGATACTGAAAAGAGACACACCCTCAGTGTACTCCTAGGAAAACAAGTATAGACGACTCCGAATTCTCTTGATGGACACATTGATCAACAACAAAAATATACATGTGTTGAGTAATAAGGCACTCGAGAGGTCACTTGTTCAAATGTGAGGGAGAGAAAAATAGACATGATCCTATGCCCTCCATCATCTGGTCGTTCATCTACACTTTCAAGTTTGACGAACTAAAGAGATGGATGATTGAAGCAAGAACCGACTTATTCCCTAGTGTTGAGGATTAGGTCTAGAGGAGAGTCTCCTAGACTGGGACCATGGGTGATATCTCGAATCGACTCTCATGATTGCAGTACACTAATTTTCATATCCTTATATTTTATGTACAAGCAGAGAGTCTGATAATTAGAGAAGTTGGATTCCTTTTGACTAGAGCATGATTGAGACCACAATTTTAGGATCGCTCAAATTAAGGGTCTTCGATGAATTGAGCCTTGAAAATTCACATGCACTGTCAGGAATTAATGAGACTCCTTCCTTCTTGAGATGCTCAAGGACGAGAATAGTTTAACTATAGGGGTATGAAGAATCTCAGATACATCATGGTAAAATCCATTTATTACTCTCTTGTCTTAAACAATTCAATAAAAATAAAAATTAAATCACTAATATTAACTATTCTTATATTGTGAATAATCTGTGTATAATCAACCTATATTTTCTAACCCTAATTATTGTATTTTATTACTTACATATTCTTTGTTTTTATTTTTTATTAATAAAAATTAGGTTAATTATTGTATATATTTATTTTGGCTTTAAAAAAAATAAAAATACAAAAAATATTAAAACCACAAAACACATTGCTTTTATCCATTAAAAATACTTGCAAAAATTTACTTTTGTACAAATGACTTCTTTTGACTTTTTGACCAATATAAAACTTGTAGATCTCATCGAGATCTACAACTTTCATGTTTTGACCTTTTTCTAATTCAATCTCCTATTATTTATTTTTGAATTTTCTTCATTTTCTTATTTATTGAATTTTCTTGAGCAACCACGTGGCGCTCTCTGGAGCAGCCCACGTGGTCGCTTCCTCTTCAGCTACCCGATCTCTGCACTAGTTGTTGGATCCCCTTTCCCTGCCTCCAGCCTGACCGTCTTTTAGCACTTCTACCACAACAATCTGATCAATCTCCCTGATTAGATCTCCACCACTCGCCTCCGCCTCCTTCTCAGACGTATGATTAACACTCCATCCAAGGGCTTCGCGACCTCCACATCATCAAGCATCTTCCCACCGACCGATCTAATCCCATATTAGATCCTCGTAGTTAACCCTTGCCTTTATCCTAGCCATGGGATCATATCTGATGATCTGATCTCAGCCGTCCGCCTACGCCTCCATTCGGGTCGTTGGATCGCAATCCAACAGTCCATGCCTCGTCGTCAACCTCCAGCTCACCCAACTCCATGTGTTATGCCTGGAAACCCACTCGTCCCCTTTCCATTTCTGCCACCATCTCCGGATGCCTCTCCCCGATCCAAAGCCACACCCATGCAAATGTTAGACCCTATATCTTCGCGGGTCCCTCAAAATCTCTAGCCATCACTCCATTCCATTCAAATCAGTCATTTAAAATTATGCCTCACCTCCTGTAACGTCTAACCTCCACCTACAAAACCCCCTCCTCCACCTCCATTTCAACTCGTCCACCATTCCAAGCCTTAAACCCTAGCTCCTCTCCGCCTCCCTGTGACAAACGGAGGTTGGATGAGGGGCTATAATGGGCCTAATGGTCGGTGTTGACCTATGGCCTCGTCGGCCATGTCGTGGAGCTTCTGGTGCTATAGAGCTCCCCCACATTGGTTGTGCTGGTCTGAGCAATGACCGGAGGCTCCCAAGGAGCATCATCCCAAGTCTCCCTTACCGTCGTTAACCTCTCTGACTAGGTAAACACATCTATCTCTATTTCTTTAATTTTCTTCCTTTTATTCAACCGAACACGATACACTTCACCTCCCCCTGACCATGCCCTGAGCTCCGCCACACATCGAATACTCTCTCCAACCCTCCGACCATCAACTTTCCATCTACATAATCTCTTCCCTCTTCGCTCCTCCTCCTCTTCGGCTTGTCGGAGATGGAGGACAGGTTCCTCACTCCTTTGCATGCATGGAACATCCATCTCATTCACCTACGCATATCGCACGCTTCGACTATGAATAACCTTGCAGGCACTCCTCATCTTCAACGGCCAAAGTTCCATCACCTTCTCCGATCTCGAGCAGCATCTCTAGTGATGCGACATCGACCGCCATCTTCAGCTAACCTGGGAACTTCTTTGACCGAGGGCCATCCTCGCCTAAGAACCACGGAGCTTCCAGGGTTTTATACGACCTTGTGAGAAGGTGGTGGAGCTCTGGCAACCTCGCTGGAGCTCCATTCGCGCTGCCAACTTTACGGTGGAGGACGAAGTACGAGTGGCGTTGGATGGCGCCCCTATGGCGGCCATCCAACGTCCCAGATGATACCACGTCATGTCACCAAAGCTCCAAGCTCGGGGCAATAGAGCCACTCCCCGAGGCATGTTCGAGCCTACCACGTGTTCACCTGAGCAGACCGCTACCCGAACTTGGCCCCACGTACATGCCTTAAGCATGCGGGCAGGGTTAATTGTAGAGACCACCCGGGATTTACAAGATTTACACCCAGGTCCAGGCTCGCATGCCTCATGTGCATGCCTGAGAATTTTGCATGAAGGCCCTGGTAGCTTAAAAAATTACAAAAAGTCCCATGTACTCAAAAGGACAGATTACATAGGGGTCCCTCTGGGTTTTGGAAATAACAAATAGGTCCCTATTTGTGATTATTTATCTTTTATTTCCACGTATTTTTATTGCATTTATGCCCTGCATTGTTTTTAGCATATCTTAAGCATTTTAAGTCCAAATTGAATGATTTCAATTTCATTTTGATGCTTCCTTTACCCTTTATTTAATGGCATAAATAATTATATATTTTGACACTTAATTAAATGTGTTATCTTTTAGAATCCACAATGTTTCCTGCTTTTTATTTAAATGCCATTCATGCTTAATCTAACTCTGAAATGAATCCTCATTCTATTGCTCATTGGTATGATTAAATTAGGGCATCTTTGTGTGTCTTTATCATATATATGTTTGCATCACATTAATTGCGTACATGCATCATCTTTTAATTGCATTTTAAGAATCCAACAAAAATACATGCATCATTTCCTTCATTGTGTTTGCATTATTTTATCTGCATATCGTTTTGCATATCATATCTGATTGAAGACCTAAGACTAGAAAATACCCACACATTAATTAATCAATATTTTTTGATAAATAGACGAAGAGGCTCGTGTCCCTGTGTTCGACCTTAGTATACTTGCCAAGTAAATTAACTTCCACATATTCGAATGTGTTGTTTTTTGCTGAACCATATTCACCACCTATACTACGATAAAAAGACGACTATTAACATGGAGATAATGTGATTCATCAAATGGCGTCGTTGACGGGGACATGGCTCACTTTGTCAGTTTGTCGAATTTCGCTGAATTATTTTTGATGTAGATATTTTCAAAATTTTAGGTCTTTTCATCGTGTTGTTTTTTTGCATCATTTCATGATTAAGTGTCTTGGTATTTTTTTGATATTATTCTTTTGTGGCAGGGCCCATGGAGACCGAGGATGCTCGATCTACATGGAGGCGTAGAGTTTGGAACTCCCACTGCGAGGAGCCACAAAAAAAGAAGGATTCAAGGAACTTTAGTCAGCTCTTCATTCATGCATTCTATTGTAAAAAAATGTATGACTGTTCCGCTCCCCTAATCTAGTGCTTCCCAAGCTTGGAAGAGAGAGAGCTCGGATCTTTCCGACTAATTGCCTAGCCACAATGGCTTCTATCTCTGTCCTCAGAGTAGGAGGTCAAGAAGAAAGAGAGATTCTATTTCAGAAGCCGGCGCTATACGTAAGAAAATGCAAGGTGCTTTCTGCTACTCTGCTCTACCCCTCTTCTTTAAATGGAAAGTCTCGTGTGTAGACAAATCGCTTTTAGTCGGTAGTCACTGCTCACTGGCCTACCTCAGAAGTATACCTAGTTCCCTTTCTCGAAGAGGCGAACTCATTATGAAAGGGCTATGAAAGTTGCTTTTAAACTTTCGTGGGTGAGACTGTCTCATAAAGAAGAAAGAACCAGGTAGCAATTGATGAGGTCCGATCCTCTATCGGACGGAGGATGGGGTGAGGTGCTTGACTAAGCTTAGAGGTCTATCAGATGGGTGAGCTTGGACACTAAGCTGAGAGTTCAAGGAGTGGAGCTTGGACTCTAACTAAGCAAGGGGATCCGCTCTTTCAGTGATAAATCAAGGTTAAGGAAATAGATCATCAGGGTCTCGTACGCTTTCCAGGCCTAATAAAGAGCAAGTGTGTGTCGGATGGTTGGTGAGTAAAACACTTGACCTTCTCTAAAGTCAAAGATGCAGTTTGTTTGCCTACACCTTGAACCTTGTCCCTTCTCCGCTTTCTCACATAGTTACCACGGGATGATTCTTGGAAAGGACTTTTCCCCCTCGACCACTAGTAAGGGCAAGAAAAGCTTTTATTTTCTTCGCGCATCCAAGAAGCAACCCATAGCTAGGGAAGGGCCCCTTGCGCTAAGGCTTTAGGCTATCGAAGCGATCTGAGGAGGTCAGGTCATGCTTCTTCGCTTGGTGACTTATGGTTGAGGCACCATATGAGTCGGATCGCTCTTTCTATCGGGAATGGACTACTGGGGAGGGTGACAGAGGGCTTTAACTAGAACTCCCATTCGAGCCTTTTTTCATGCTTTTCCTGAGGGTCTGGAGAAAGTGGCAATCAATAGGATTTCCCTAATCCTCCCTTCCGGTTGTAAAAAAATGTATCATGTGCATTGTTATCAATCCTCATTCGAGGGATCGTGCGTGTATATGGGAAAAAGAAAAAAAGAAATAAAGTAGATCACCCGATGATCTATCCCCCCTCCCCCACCCACACACACCACCATATCTGTATATTCACTCCCCCCTCACCATCTCTGTATATTCACACACACACACACACACCTCTCCCCCGCACATCCATCATAGTGCATATACCCCCCCCCCCCCCCCCCCCGATCTCCTTTTAGTCGTCTGTAAAAATTCACACTCCCCTCCCCTCTAACCCTAACAACCACAGGCCCCCAACCCAAATTCCAGATCCATTACTTAGGTTGTTTTCAACCTAAGTTTAGGGGGTTCCGTCTTAATCAAACCATCCCTCCATCTATCTATTTATACTTAGGTCATTTTTGACCTAAGTATAAGGGGACCTACTGAGTCATTTCCGCTATATCACCTTGTATTTAACCGGAATTATAGCTTCATATCACTTGTGCTATGAGGATAAAATAAAAATTAAGTATAGGGGGGTATACCGCATATTATTGTATTTAGCCATAACTCATATATTAGAATTTTTGAAATCTTTTTGGGCTTGGTTTAAGTTACTGGTGAACTGTTTTTTGTAAAAATTTTTGTAAAAACCTTTTTGAAAATTGATGGATTAACTTCATATAAATAAAATTAACCTTTTTCCATAAAAATCTGAAAAATAAAAAATTTCTTTGATAGAGACTCCGACAACTAGATTTAAAAATGAGTAGCTACTCTTCAGTGAGGGAACTTCGGTCTCCCTTAGTAGAGTTTGTGGTTTAGAAGACACTGTCTATGGCTCCGTCCTCAAGTAACACAGGTAGCCGTCTAATGGTCCGTACTTACTCCCATACTGGCTGGAAGTAGATGTAACTATTCATGTGAGCTTGGGCCAGTCATTATCTCTCTGAAGAATTAGAAAAATGAAAAATTAAAATTTTTAAAAATTTACAAAAGATAAAAATAAAAAAATCACTAGCTCTAAAGTTGGTGTATTCCTGACACATTCACCATCACTCAAGGCTTAAGGATTTGAGGATAATTTTTGAGATCTTGAGAGTCTGAGTTAGCCAGCCTTAGTCATTAGGATTTTGAAATTAATAATCTACACTTCCCTAGTTTGAAAGATTTATGTGCTATATTGCACTCTTCATCTCTACCTTCTAAAGAATATGATCAACGCATCACTTTCACAACTGCATGATTGATGAGATGAGTTGAGATATCACTTGAGGAACTAGGTCTGGAGATTTGATTTTAGACCCGATTTAATGATGCTTGAGGAGGGGATAAAGTTAATGAAGGCTTCAAGAAACATGGGTGTCAGCAAAACCCTATCCAGTATGTGAACAAGTTCGCATGCAATCATTGATATTTACATATGTGCCAAGGTGTGATGAAACCTAATTAAATTGTTGATCAGTGTGTGCCAACTCTTTGGTAAAAGCCGTGGAGCTAGCCAAAAATTAAAAAAAATAAAGAAGTATTGAAAGAAAAGATCTCTCAAATACAAAGTCAAATATATGAACTTCCGTATACAAAACCCCCTCCTCCGACTCCATTTCAACTCGTTCACCATTCCAAGCCTTAAACCCTAGCTCCTCTCTGCCTCCCTGTGACAGACGGAGGTCGGATGAGGGGCTATAATGGGCCTAATGGCCAATGTTGGCCCATGACCTTGTTGGCCATGTCGTGTACTTTTTGCGCTACTGAGCTCCCCGCATTGGATGCATGGGTCTGAGCGATGACCGGAGGCTCCCAAGGAGCCTCAGCCCAAGCCTCCCCTGCCGTCATTAAGCTCTCCGACAAGGTAAACACCTCTATCTCTACTTCTTTGAATTTTCTTCCTTTTATTCCGTTGCACACGATACACTTCACCTCCCCATGACCATGCACTGAGCTCCGCCACATATCGAACACTCTCGCCAACCCTCCAACCATAAACTTCCCTTCTATAAAATCTCTCCCCGCTCTGCTCCACCTCCTCTTCAGCTTGCCGGAGATGGAGGATAGGTTCCTCACTCCTTCACACGCACGGAACCTCCATCTCATTCATCTGCACATATCGCATGCTCCGGCTATGAATAAACTTGCAGGCGCTCCTCATCTTCAACGACCAGAGTTCCATCACCATCTCTGATCTTAGCAGCATCTCTGGCGATGTGACGTCGATTGCCATCTTCAGCTAACCTGGAAGCTTCTTTGACCGATGGCCATCCTCGCCAGAGGACCATGGAGCTTCCAAGGTTTTCTATGGGATTGTGTAAAAGTGGTAGAGCTCGGGCAACCTCGTCATAGCTCCATTCGCGTTGCCACCTTCACGGCGGAGAACGAAGTACAGGTATCGTTGGATGGCACTCCTACGGAGACCATCCAACGACCCATATGATGCCACATCATGTCACCAAAGCTCCAGGCTCGGGGTAACAGAGCCACTTCTCGAGGTACGCCCAAGCCTACCACGTGTTCACCCGAGGCGACTGCCTCTCGAACCTCGCCCCACGCACGTGCCTTGCGTGCGAGGGCAGGGTTAATTGCAGAGACCACCCTGGGCTTTACAAGATTTACACCCAGGTCCATGCTCGTGTGCCTCATGTGCGTGCTCGAGAATTTAGCATGTAGGCCCTAGCAGCGTTAAGAAATTACAAAAAGCCCCCTGTGTAGAAAAGGACAAATTACATCGGGGCCCCTCCGAGTTTTGGAGATTACAAATAGGTCCTTACAGAGGCCTATTTGTGATTATTTATCTTTTATTTCTATACATTTTTATTACATTTATGTCCCTGCATTATTTTTAGCATATCTTGAGCATCTTAAGTTCAAATTGAATGCTTCCAATTTCATGTTGATGCTTGTTTTACCCTCTATTTAATGGCACAAATAATTTTATATTTTGACATTCAATTAAATGTGTTATTTTATAATCCACAGTCTCTCCTGCTCTTTTATTAAAAATCCATTCATGCTTAATTTGATTCTGAAATGAATCCTCATTCTATTATTCATTGATATGATTAAATTAGGGCATCTTTGTATGTTTTTATCATATATATATATATCCATCACACTAATTGCATACATGCATCATCTTTTAATTGCATTTTAAAAATCCAACAAAAATACATGCATAATTTCCTTCATTGTGTTTACATTATTTTATCTGCACATCGTTTTGCATATCATATTTGCATGAAGACCTAAGACTAAAAAATACTCACACATTCATTAATCAATAATTTTCGATAAATAGACAAAGAGGCTCATGTCCCTGTGTTCGACCTTGGTATACTTTCCAAGTAAATTAACTTCCACATATTCGAAAGTATGGTTTTTGCTGAACTATTTTCACCACCTATATTATGATAAAAAGACAACTAGTAACGTGGAGAAATGCGACTCCTCAAATGGCGCCATGGCAGGTGATTTCGTCCCCACAACATTCAAAGATTGTGGTTTTTGATTGACCGGATTTCATCTCCTATACTACAATATTAGATTATTAAAGAGGGATGTGCCACGTAACGCCTCCTCCTAACCACCTCCTATAAAGTCTCCCCTCGTTGGTCATCCTTGGCATCCGCTCATTCTTGAGAGAGAGAAGGCCACCAGCTGCATCCACTCACGGTGACAGCGAGCGGGGATCGATTGACGACGACGGTCGTTCCTCCTATCTCGGGCGAGGTCCATGGTTAATCTACCACGTAGCATTGGGCTTCTAGCGAGCCTCGAGCTGAATCTTCATCGCAGCTCTTGAGGGCGACAACCAGGAGGAAGTGCATTCGACCACTCCTCTCCAGGCGAAGAACTCCAGACCATCGTCCACTAAGTCTTAAACCCTAGATCCTCTCCGCCTCCTTGTGACTGATGTGGGTCGGATGAGGGTCTACTATGGGTGTAATGGCCTGTTTGACCCATGGCCTCACTGGCCATGTCGTGGTGCTTATAGCGCTACAGTGCTCCCCGCATTGAATGCGTGGGTCTGAGCGACGATCGGAGTCTCCCAAGGAGCCTCAACCCAAGCCTCCTCTGCCGATGTCAATCTCTTTGACTAGGTAAACACCTCTATCTCTATTTCTTAGAATTTTCTTCCTTTTATTCCACCGCATACGATACACTTCACCTCCCCCTGACCATACCCTGAGCTCCGCCACACATCGAACACTCTCGCCAACCCTCCGACCATCAACTTCCCTTCTACAAAATCTCTCCCTGCTCCGCTCCACCTCCTCTTCAGCTCACCGGAGACGGAAGACAAATTCCTCACTCCTTCGCACGCACGAAACCTCCATCTCATTCACTTGCATATATCGCACGCTTCGGCTAGGAATAACCTTGCACGTGCTCGTCATCTTCAACGGTCGAAGTTCCATCACCATCTTTGATCTCTAGCAGCATCTTCAGCGATGCGATGTTGACCGCTATCCTCAGTTAACATGGGAGCTTCTTCGACCGATGGCCATCCTCGCTAGAGGACCACAGAGCTTCCAGGATTTTCTATGGCCTCGTGTGAAGGAGGTGGAGCCCTGGAAACCTTGCTAGAGCTCCATTCACACCACCACCTTCACGACGGAGGATGAAGTACATGTGTCGTTGGATGGCGCCCATACGGCGACCATCCAATGGCCTAGATAATGCCATGTCATGTCATCAAAGCTTTAGGCTCATGGCAACAGAGCCACTCCTTGAGGCACGTCCGAGCCTACCATGTTTTCACCCGAGCATACCACCTCCCGAACCTCGCCCCACGCCTCACGTGCGCATCTGGTCCAGGTGCCCGTGCACCCCGGGCTTGAGGGTGGGGTTAATTGTTGAGACCACCCCGGGCTTTAAGGATTTACACCTAGGTCCAGGTGCCCGTGCCTCACGTGCGCATCTGGGAATTTTGCATGAAGGCCTTGGTGGCTTTAAGAAATTACAAAAAGCCCCCTGTACGCAAAAGGACGAATTATACATTGGCCCCTCCGATTTTGAAAATTACAAATAGGTCCGTTCATGGGCCTATTTGTGATTATTTATCTTTTATTTCCACGTATTTTTAGTACATTTATGCCCATGCATTGTTTTTAGCATATCTTGAGCATTTTAAGTCCAAATTGAATGATTTCGGTTTCATTTTGGTGCTTATTTTACCCTCTATTTAATGGGAAATAATTTTATATTTTAACCCTCAATTTAATGTGTTATCTTTTAGAATCCATAGTATCTCCTGCTCTTTTATTTAAATGCCATTCATGCTTAATTTGACTCTACAATGAATCCTCATTCTATTGCTCATTGGTATGATTAAATTAGGGCATCTTTGTATGTTTTTTGTCATATATATATGCATCACATTAATTGCGTACATGAATCATCTTTTAATTGCATTCTAAAAATCCAACAAAAATACATGCATCATTTCCTTCATCGTGTTTGCATTATTTTATATGCATATCGTTTTGCATATCATATCTGTATGAAGATCTAAGACTAGAAAATACTCACACATTAACTAATCAATAATTTTTGATAAATAGACGAAGAGGCTCGTGTCCCTGTGTTCGACCTTGGTATATTTGTCAAGTAAATTAACTTCCACATATTTGAAAGTGTGGTTTTTACTGAACCTTATTCACCACCTATATTACGATAAAAAGACGACTATTAACGTGGAGAAAATGTGATTCATCAGTCACCTCTCGCGACCACCGGAGAAGAAAGATCACTATAAATTAGAACGAGTACAACTCTCTCCACTCCCTCGCTCTCTCATCTCTTTCTTATATATATCTCTCTCTCCCGATTCTCTAGGGGTTACATTGTTCTTGTGATGGTGTTGAGGTAATGCCTCCACTCCCCTCTATATATAGGCCAGTTATAATCTCATAGACCTATTCCTAGTAGGACTATAAATAGAATATAACTCAACTACTATTAGGATTAGGAGTCCATTCCCATTAGGATTCCAATCTTGATATCATCCTAATCCTAACAATCTCCTTCTTGAGTTGAATTCCATCACGATCTCTTCATCGTCTTGGGTCTGCATTAGGTCATCATCATCATCTGCAAGTCTCGTTAACAGAAACTCACTGTCTCTGAGTGTCACACCCATCGCTGGGTGCCCTCGACATGCCACTTTGCACGATCTCCGGCCATCCGCCGCTAGCAGAATTCTTCTATGCCTTTAGTCGATTTCTCATGACTTATGAGAATTGTGCATATGCAACATCGCGTCATCTCATCGACGTCGAATCTTGTTCTGATCCGTTGCATCATATCCCCTCAACAACGTTGAACCCAGCTCTGCTACAAGTTGTTGGAAACGGAAGCAATACCAACTCTGCTCTAATACAAGTTGATGAGCTATGGCATGTCGGTACCGTCTCCGCTCACATCTTTTCCCTGCTACTTTTTTTATTTTTTGGAAATAAATCATTAGAAGATTTACTTAGTGTATTAAGTGAAATATATGTCTTAAATTTGTGTAGAATAAACATCCTAACATATTCTTTTGAAATGATTGATTTCAACAAATCTAAGACTAAAATTTGAATGTTTTGATGGATAAGTTAGAAGTTTCGAATTAAGTTGAGATTTGAATGACGCTATGATGATATATTGTGATCTAATTTCTCGAATAATTCATTTCAAAAAAATCTAAAAAATAGGGAGAACGTGAGTGAGTGCATGTAAGTTACCTGCACATAGTCGTTGCCTCCCCCCGTTCCACAATTAATATCTTAGTATACATCATAAGCAGACATGTGTAGTTAGTATATACATATATAAATTTAGTCAGTGATAATTATTCCATTGTGAATGATTATTGAGTAATTATACACTAATTGTGAATTTAAAAATGTATCAGTAAAAACGATTATAATTTTTGTATTTATATAAATACCACTATAAAATTGATATTCTAAAAATACCTGTGCCCCCACCCTTCGAACATTTGCACAATTCCGCAAAAAATTAAGCACATTGATGCCAAGAAGATCTTGGTTCTATATACTTGATGTCAGATATAAGAAAACAATTTTTTGTAGACATATGTACGTAATCGGTAAGATATTATTGGATAATTAAATAAAAATTGTTTATTTTGATTTCTACGGTGCACAAAAAAAGTGAGTTATCAACTAGTTGTTTGGTATTGTCAAACTTCGAATAAGCAATGACCATTTTTCCAACACGTAAGGACCAAGTCAAAGAAAATCAAGAGATATTTTTATTTCTGTTCCCCTTCCAATTAATTTTTCGGTCGCTTTCGCAAATTGTTTCCTAACTAATATCTGATGCTTATTATTCGAACAAATATCTGCCTATTGACAAATTAATGATACTGTACCGAAACAGTGAGCTTCTTAATTAATGATGAGTACGCGATGGCAGCCGTTGATGTCAAAATCAATGATTTGCAACTCTCACATGTTGCTTTGCTCTAATTCATACTATTGAAAGAAAATGGACAGTTCGTTCGTATCTGCATCCGATTGATAGAAGATGTGGACGCTATTTTTTACATATGACAAATCCAAATGCAAATACAAATATTGAAATCTAACATCCAACAAATTATAATATAAACATAATATCTCAAATTTTGACAAAATGCAAATGTGGATACAAATATACAAAATTTAAAGGATCCAAATACAAATACTTAATTTTATAAGGATTTTAAATAAATACCCCATATAATTATGGGAGAAAAATCAAAAGGCACTATTTCCATGCTCTAAGTTACCTATAATCTTACTTCCATATGCTTTATCTAATTATTAATCATGATAACATTTGCTTTATTCTGTATATGTTCGTATTTCCAAGGTACCTTTTCCCATTATTCAAACTCCAAGAGACTATTATTGTTAGGACTCGGGAAGATTTTCAATAATTATATAATATGTTGTTGTATAAGCGAACTCCTTTATTGTAGATCTATGTAACATATTACATGTCTATATTAAATAAAGTAACCATGCTAAAATAAAGTAATCATGTTAATATTAAAAGTTATTGTATCCATGTTATATAATACATTTTTTTATATCTGATCATTGAATAGAAATTGATCTATTTGTTAGAGTATCAAGTAATAAAGTTGCGGAAAAAAATAGGATCCTAAATCCAAGAAACAAAAAAGATTAGTAATTAGAGATGACACAAGTAAATTAGGGTGCATTCAATATCCGTTCCGTATTTGTTTTCCAAATATTTGTATCTGAATAGTCAATATCTGTTTTGCATTAATATCCTTATTTTGAGAATATAATTTATAGTTTTGCACATTCGTATATATTCATATATATATATATATATTTGAATTTTAAAAAGGATAAAGATATCATAACACATATATTTATATCAGTATCCAACCGTTTTCCTCCATATGACGCATCCACCGAAAACAAAGCTACAATTTATGAGTACCTTTGCCAAAAAAACTCACAATTTGCATGAACGTTTTGCTGTCAAAGTTTTCCAAAAATGGCATGGATTTTGTCACTTTTTAGGGACATTGATGAACTCGTATCCCATTATCTTGTCCTAGCCAACTCATGAATCAATAATTTCAAAATTTTAAAAATATCTTTCTCCAACCCAACTTCATGTTCGAGTATGTCTTCAAATCCACCTAGAAATGTTACATCACAATTCCATCCATTCATATATCAAACATCCAACATATCACATGCTAGCCTTTACTTGATCTCATTTCATTATCTGAATATAGGATTTTTATCACTTGCACCCTTCTGAATTTCTGAGATATATGTTACACCTCTACTTTTTTTGGAATATCAATTACGCCCTGCCTTCTTGTAATTTTATTACTCGTGTCCCTCGGGTTAATTATCGTCCATCCACATATCAAACAGATGTTAACTTTTAGAAATAATAGCATTATAAACAATGCTTATTGGTAAGTAAGTCCCTCACAACCTCCCCCTCCCACCTCCTCCACCACTAGAAACAATGCTTAGGAATTCGAGAACATAGACATGCATCCTTTTCAAATCTAAGGAGTACCACTTATAGGCACATCGATCATATCATCTGAAGTGACGATCAACCATCAACAATATTAGATACTGCCAGGGATCCATTATTTGGATGTAATCATCACAACTGGAGCACTTGGAGTCTAACACCTTGGAGCACTGCACACTAACTATTGTCTGGAGTTTCATCCGCAAAACTCATCATCTACTTGAAGAGGAGATGTAGTCTTTATCGATCAGAGCAATTCCACTGAGCACAACCGCGGGTAGCGCAAACACGACGATATCGAGATCATCTGGATATCGATTTTCTACCAAGCATCGAAAAGGATCATTGCCATCAACCATCATCTCCATGAGATAAGCAGACCACAAAGATCACCTACATAATCAATGGGCATACAGAAGTACAAGATCCATCCATTCACGATGCCATCGCTACTTGGAGTTTCGAAGATTTAGGGAAGAACAAGCCCTCTCTAGTTTAAGCAGCTACCATAGGATCAGCTGAAATCCATCATCAGCCACTGGTTGCAGTCTGTTTCAAGCTCATGGATGAGAGCCGTTAGATCTATTAGGATTAGAGTCAAATTAAGATTATGAATTCTAACAAGATTGGAGTACTAATCCTAATAGTAGTTTGAGCTGTATTCTATTTGTAGACATATTGGGAATGGGACTATGAGGTTGTAACTGGACTATATATAGATGGTGGTGGAGGCATTGCGTCTATACTACTGTAAGAGAGAATACCACAAAGGAGAGAGAGAGAGGAGAGGTGAGAGAGCAAGGCAATGAAGAAAGTTGTACTCATTCTAATTATAGCGATCTTTCTTCTCTGACAGTCACGAGAGGTGGCCGACATAGTTATATCTTGTTGTTTTTCCTTTACGTGCTTCCATGGTGGTGATGATTGCGCATCCGTATCAGTATAAGGTGCTCTGTATCCCTAACAACCAGTATCCAATAGGAGATGATATCGACTTTTGTTCCCATCAATTGGTATCAGATTAGAGTTGATACCGGGTTGTAGCCCAACAACCGGTATTAGAGCTTGGTTCAACGATAATGAGGGATACAATATGACGGATCAGAGCGAGATTCGGCATCGATGAGAAGATACGACACAAAAGGTGTGCTTTCTTCAGAGGTAGTTAAGAACCATGGTTATAGTGAATAATCGAGATTGGAAGAATCCAAAATCCGATTGAGGTAATCCAAGAGTCCATATAGGGGTTTTTGCACACTCCGGATGAGTTGGACTATTCGGATCGGAAGGATTCTACTCTGTTTTTTCAGATTGTGCAAGGAGGTACGATTGAAAAGCGGATGCCAAATTTTTTTTCAAGGGATGCATCATTCTCTGTGGAACCCTTCAATGAGAAGAATGACTTCACCTTATGGAAACAACTAGTTAAGAATATACTCATGCGAAGGACTTATGAAAGTTTTCCAAAATAAAGAAAAGAAGGTAGAGAAGATGAAAGTGGAAGAGTGGAAGGAGATGAGGGATTTTGCAAACAATACAACACAATTGTTCTTGGCAGACAACACTCTTCACGAGGTCATCGACCTAGAGGATCCAGCGGAGGTTTGGATGAAACTCGAGGGACGATACCGATTCAAATTGATGAATCAACTATTGACAAAAAAGAAGCTCTATGGTCTAAAGATGACCGGCGGAACAAAGCTCGAAGTGTACTTGGATAAATTTAACAAGATTCTGATAGATGTGCCCACACTTGAAGAGAATAATGCGAAAGGAGATTCTCTCTTCAAGGAGGAGGATAAGGCACTCATCTTGCCAGTTCCCTTCCATCTTCCTACGATCATATTGTGACTATGTTACTCTATGGCAAGGAGACCTTCACATTGGACGGGGTAGTTACTTCACTACTTATGAATAAGTCTCGATTGAGGTCGATGCATGAGGAAACGAATGATGAAGGTCATGTGCTGGTAGCTGATGGTAGACTTCAAGATCAAGAGAGACAAGATTCAGAGGTTGATCCAAGTCACGGGATTTGATCATATGTTTTTATTGTGGCAAGGAGGTTCACAAAATAGCCGATTGTTCGAGACATGAGAAGGAGAAAGAAAAGAATAAGGTTGGTGATTCTGAATCTGATCAAGAGGATTTCATCGTAGTCTGCGAGGGAGATTTGCTAGCGTGTTCTACGGAGATTAAGGCATATTCAAGATGGCCTCTGGACTCGACATGTTAAGATCACGTGTGCTCATCATGGGATCAATCCATCGCATATCAAACATGTAATAATGGCATGATCAAGATGGGAGGTGGAGAGGTTCACCATGTCAAGGGGATTGGATCAATACAATTCTGCATGTTCGATGGAGTAGTACGAACTCTGACAGGTGTCAAACACACTACGGCTGAGAAAAATCTGATTTCACTGGGAACGATCGAGTCATGAGGACATCGAGTCACCATTGAAGAGGGAGTTCTCAGAGTAAGCAAGGGAGCACACGTTGTGATGCGCGGGACGAGGATGCTGAACAAGGTATATAAGCTCGAGGGAATGGTCGTGACAAGTGTTGGAGCTCTAACTATTCCCTAGACGAGTAGTGCGATGAGAGAGTGACATGTTATCGACATCTCTGTTGTAGAAATACGCAACAAGGATAAGTGAGTATAATTCTCTTTACCAGAGGATGTCTGCGCAATCTCTAATCATGAAAGAATTGTGGTGCCACATCATGATGCACAATGTTGAGTTGTGCGAGTGCTCGAGAGGGGGCATGCCGAGTGCATCCAGTGATGGGTGCGTCACCCAGAGTTGGTGAGATCTTGCTAACAAGACCTGCAGATGATGATGATGATGATGATGATGATGATGGCACAGTGCAGACTCAAGATGATGAATAGACCGTGATGGAATTCAACCCAAAGGGGAGATTGTTAGAATTATAATCAAATTAGGATAAGGATTCCTAATAGGATTGGACTCCTAATCCTAAAGTAGTTAAGTTTTATTCTATTTATAGTCATATTGGGAATATGACTATGGAGTTGTAGATGGACTATATATAGAGGGGAGTGGAGGCATTGCCTCTACACCACAATAGAAGGGAATACCACAAGATGAGAGAGAGAAAGAAGAGAGAGAGAGAGGTGAGGGACCGAAGAGAGTTGTACTCATTCTAATTATAACAATCTTTCTTCTCCGATGATCGTGAGAGGTGACCGACCGCGGTTATATATGATTGCTTTTTCTTTACGTGCTTCTGTGGTGGTAGTGATTAGGCATCAATATCCGTATAAGGTGCTCTGTATCCCTAACAACTGGTATCTGAGAGGAGACTACCGGAGCATGTCCCAACAAGATCGGCATTATTGAAGCCCCATCCAATGAACACGAGCTCCTCCACATGCATGTACTCCAGACCCTCCATCATTCACCACTTATCCACCATTCTTCCCCTTCTCCCTCGAGCAATGGTGAGGGAAGAGAGGATCGTGATAGGAGCATAATCCCCTGTTGAGTACGAAAGCGGTAAGAGAGGAGGATTTAGGCGAGGTCCTGCTTCGCTGTCAAACTCCGTTGCAAGAGCTCAAGCTTCTGGCTGCACATTGTTGAGACGATTACCTATTCTTCATATGCACTCTGGTGAGGTGATTAGCTCATACTTTAGGTTAGCTTTATTTCTATTTTTGTATGTTTAATGAATGTTATTTCGCTCCATTGTCATTTTGATTCCATATCATAGCTCTAAGCTCCGATTACCATTCGATTCTAGTTAATATGCATTTGTTCCATCGTTTTCATCTTAGTTCCATCCATTTCGATGCACGATTCACTTGTTCGTCATTGATCCCATTTTAGTACGATTTCGTTTCCGCCTCATTCTGATCCATTCCAGTTCATCATTTCATTCTCCAATCATCACCCCCACATTCCCCAATCCTTAACTCTGGATCAAGGTTCACAAACCTCGAGCTTGGTATAATCATATAGTTTGTCGTATCTGGAGCATCGAGGATCATAGAGCTACCACCACATAACAACACCTATAGGTGAAACTTCACCTGGCAACGAACACCGCGTCATCGAGGAGCATCACCATTTGGAGCTTTACCCACGCAGGAGCATCCCAGCTGTGACTTGAGGAGGAGGAGGTATCGGAGGAGGTCGTGGGCTGTGGGACTGGGTGACGAAGGAGGAGGATGGGGCATAGGGGTTGCGGGATGAGAAAGAGAGAGTTTGACCATTATACCCCTCTTAACCATATCATGGTTCAAACAAACTAAAGTTTTCAAACTTTTTGACAACCAATATGACGGAAAGAGCACAAATGATAACAAAGCAAGAAGTCAGTACAACTGATACTTAAAAACTAATAAGGTTATATTTGATATCATAAAAATTAAGAAAAAAGACACCATAAAAGATCCCTCCCCAATGAATCTCTTCACACGACAAAACCGTCGCTAGGTTCTGCCACAAACCCGTGGCCTACTGCACCGGACGGGAAAAGGAAGGACGAAAACGAAGGTTGACCATTCCCCTGTGGTGGCAATATGTCTGATACGTATATAATTGAAGTGGGACATAACTAAATAAATATCTTCCGCTGCTTTCCTCACCACTCTCTCGTGTGAGTTGACCGCCTGTTCCTCTCCCCCTTTTCCCATCAGTAGAGCGAGAGGGCGAGAGAGAGTGTCGCATCCCATCGAATGTCGAGAGCCTCTCAGCTATTCTCCACTCGTAGGCCTCGTTGGAATCGAGGAGCCACTCCTCCTCCTCCTCCTCCTCACCACCACCACCACCTCCATCATCGCCACAGCGACGAGGCGGACGCCGACGATCCCCACGGTCGCCTCCTCCGCCGTCGGATCTGCCACCGACACCGCCTTCTCCGCAACTTCGGCGAGGATCACGACCACACCTGCGTATGCTCTCTCTCTCTCTCTTTCCGAATCATTCTCCAGGGATGTTTTAAATCTATTTCCCGATTGCTCACAAATCTCCTCCTGCTGGTGCTAATTCATACCTTAGTCTCGCACGCCTTAGGTAAGGCTGCTATTTCATCGATCATCTGACATTTTAAGTAGGGGGCACGGTAATGTAAAAAGGAATTGGAGTTCTTTGGACAAGGAAGGGGAAGGTAGGTATGGGGCTTTCTTGTGGGTTAGGGCTAGTAAAGGAAAGTAACGTCAGGTATCTGCATGTTGTGAACATGGGTTTAACTTTTAAGACTTCATGCACGTCTTAGAATACGATTCACTATTTGCTAAATAGATCATGAGAAGAACAACGATCTTCGAAACATTATCTTTGGCTTTGGTTTTGTGTTTTCAAGCCCTTTTTTTCGGGCTGCGATAAATTACTCATGTCACAATTGAGTAAAAGGTTTCTTTATTCTCCGAAGCTCTCCATTCAGTTAATATACGAGAAGCCTTGATGCAATGCATGTATGTGCTCGACTCCAGCGGTACTTGGTGTACATATTTTTTACCAGATTCTTTGAATACGCTAAGAAACTTTTAAAACTACGGTATAACTTGCATGTACTAGAATTCGGATTCTTTTTTTGAGAAAGCAGAATCTTAATATAGTAAAGTTGTATTCCATGCAATCCTTAAAGGAAATATACGTACATTTAATTAGATTCAGTTAGGAAAATAGATTGGATTAAATCTCATGTGAATATTGATTGACTCTAGTAAATCAAAAGGTCATGTTTCACACTGAGGAAGAAATTTAAAAAACTGCCAATTCGAGATTTTAAAAACTGCCCAATTCGAGTCAAGTGGAGCATGCATGGAGTTAGAATGTTTTTCTATTCTTTTCTCTACGGGCCAGGGCATCCTGGACTTAAACCAAAGACCTCTCTTGTAAAGTAAATTATTGCACTAACAAATCCAACAAATCTAATATTATATTTAGGACTATAAATATAGGAACAAAGGCATCACTCCACACAAAAATAGCACAACAACAAGAGAGAGATAGAAATAGAGAGGAAATGAAGATAACGAGACTACGATAAAGTTGTACTTGATATTCTTTCTAGTGATTTTTCTTCTCCAGTGGTCATGAAAGAGGTGACCTATCGTTGCTATATTATATGTTTTCTTCTTTACATGCTTCCATGGTGGATGATTGCACATCCATTTTCTAACAACTACTAGCAGAGAAATGTTTGACGCTGACAAACGATCGTGATGCATTGGGCCCCCATTCTTCAGAAGCTATGAAAACTAATGGTGGTGGTTGTTTGGAAGCGATCGATGAGAGTCATTGAAGGATTCTGTTAGCAATAGTTGATAACAAGATCATGCAAGGAGCCATGATAACAACGCGGTCGATAGAGAAAGTGATTGCATATGTTTATAACTCCGACAACTGCAATGAGTTGTTGACTCGAGATTGAGAGCATCTACAAATTGATCAAGGAGATATAAGGATCCGAATAAGGGTTTTTGCTTACTCCAAACATGTAGGACCATGCAGAATGAGAGGATTTGACTTCTGTTTTTCATATTTTGCAAATCAGTCCTGATTTTATCATTTTCCAAGGTAATCGATGGAATTCAATCTAATTGAGACGTTGGGTGATTCGTGGTAGAATAAGACCACATTACACGATGCATATCTGATGGAAAATATTTACATTGAAGGGTGCATCATTCTCTGCAGAATCCTTCAACAGAAAGAATAACTTTACCTTATTGCAGTGATAGACGAAGAATTTATGAGCACGAAGGGGTTGTGTGTAAGCGCTTTGTAAAACATAGAAGAACTCGAAGAAGATAAACAAGGAATGTTTGAAAGAGATGGTGTATCTTGTGAAAAATTTGATACAATAGTTTTGGGTGGACAACACTTTTCACGAAGTCATATAAGCCCAAATCTCTAACAAAGAGGTTGTTAATGAAGAGGAAACTATATGGTCTAGAGATGATTTACGAGACAAGTTTGGAGGTACATGTGGATTAGTTCAACAATATTTTGATGTATGCGCTTATACTTGAGGCGGCGACCGAGAAGGAGAATCTCTTTTCAAAGAAGAGGATATATTGAGTTCTCGTTTATCTTATGATCATATTGTAACATCATTTCCTTATAGAAAGGACACCATTACATTAGATGAGATGATTCCTCCATGATTTATTGGTAAGTCTCAGTGAATGAGGCTAAAAATGAAGTTCATGGGCTAATGACACATAGGAAAAGTTCGAGATTAAGGGAACTGATGTTCAGAGGCCGATCAAGTCATTAGGTATTCTAAATGCTTCAAATATGACAATGAAAGTCATAAAATTGCTGGTTGTACATGGCATGATAATAGGAAGGCAATAAAAAGGTATGCGATTAAGAGTCATGCTAAGAGTGTTCCACTGCAATATGTAAGGAAGGCTTGCTAGCCTGATCAAGAGAGACGAAGGCAGATTAGGGTTGGCTTCTGGACTCATGTTTAGATCATGTATGCCCATTCAGAATTTTCTATATACCAAGCATACATTAATTACACTATTATGATAGAGTTTTTATCAGTTGTGCCCCTCCGAGATATCGCAATATCAGTTATGCCCCTATCTTTTTGGTAATATCAGTTGTGCCCCCGACTTCTTGCCAATATTTCACTTGTGCCCCTCAGAGGGGCATAACTGATAAAAGATTATTATCAGTTATGCCCCTCTGAGGGGCACAAGTGAAATATTGGCAAGAAGTCGGGGGCAGAACTGATATTACCAAAAAGATAGGGGCATAACTGATATTGCGATATCTCAGAGGGGCACAACTGATAAAATCCCATTATGATATCAAATGAAGATGTTCACCATGCCAAAGGAGTTGAACATGTGCAATTTATCATGTTTGACGGTATAGTGGGGACTCTGAAAGCAGTCCAATATGTGCCTACAACTAAAAAGAATCTGATATCATTGTGAATAGTTGAGTCACGAAAACACCACGTTGTCATTTGATGATGGAACTATTGGAGTAAATAGAGGACCATGGGTGATGATGTGAGGATGTGGACACTAAGCAAGTGTACCTCCTTGAAGAAAAGGTCGTGATGTATGATAAAGTTCAATTTTTTTCCGATGAGCAGTACACGGAGAATAAAAGGGTTATTGATATCTCTATTGCAGGAGCATGCACGAAGAAGTGAGTGCAATCCTCTTTGCAAGATGACAATGGTACAATCTCTGATCACAAAAGATGCGGTGTCATGTTAGTAGGAGGAATACTGAATTGTGTGAGCATGCTCAAGATGAAGCATGTCGAAGTCACTTAGATGGATGTGCCATTTAAAGATAGTGTTTTTTTTTGCAAGAGAAGCTTACGAATAATTGCGATGGACCTCTAAATAATGAAGGTGACATGAAGATCTTGATGGAATTTAATTCAAGATGGAGATTATTATTATTATCATTTTTTGAGAAATTAGAATCCTGATATAGTAGAATTGTATTTCATGCTATCCTAAGGAGATTTGATAAAATTAATTTGTGATTTATTGAGATTGATTATGACAACCAATTTAAGATTATACTTAAGACTATAAATAGATGGTCGAAGTCATTGATCCATTGCACACAATACAACTCAAGAATAGAGAGAGAGAGAGAGAACATAGATATTCATACTCGTCTGTCTTAGCGATTTTTCTTCTTTTATGCTAATGAGAAAGGTGACCAACCACCGTTATGGTGTCTTTTCTTATTCTTCTTCATATACTTCCATGGTGGTTGACTGCATATCCGATTTTTCTAACATTCAATTCTTTTTATACATAAGGGATGCATGTCCGCCATCTTACTTACTCTTAGTTACCGATATCGATCTTTGAGATTTTTCTCTATGAGTAATTTATTATTTGTAGGATTCTTATTAGTTGATTGATGCATTAAACCCCACGAAATGGAGACGAGCATCTAGATTTTCATTATTCTACTGAAGGCCTCAAATGCCGATTTCAACGTCGTTTCACCAAACTTGACATATTGTCGACATGTCACTAGAATCACCAAAAGCTGGATATAAAATTTGATTTTTTCTTGAAAAATAAGCTTTTCCATGCTCTTTAATAAATAAATAAGGTAGGAATATACATTTATTTGTTAAATTAGAGGTCCAAACATAAGCTTCACATGTAGAATTGTGATCATAATCAATGCAAAACTCAATTAATAATATACTAATACAATAGTAAGAATACAATTGTTATATGCGGGATCGTTTACTGCTCCTGTTTGTACTGGCTGATAGTGCTGAGCGTTCCATTAGAGATCGCTAGGAGGGCCGGAGCTGGATACCACAATTTCCTATCGAGTTGTCAGATCGGTGTTTCACAAAATTTTAACGATGCTTGAGGCACTACCAATTGGTCGGGGATGAATGGATTTGTTGATCATCGGTCCTGGTCTGATGTATGGTTCACTGTGGGGAATGCATATAAGGCCTTCTACCAGTTGGAGGTTTTGGACCTGACTCTTGCTTTTGATCAGTTTATTGACTTTTGGAGTTGGAAGGTACCATTGTGGGTTTGGCTTTTCATCTAGGTGCTAAGGTGGGACTGCCTTATGGCCGATGAGAGAAATCCCATTTCTTTCCTGGGTGTGATGGCATATGTGAGCATTGTTTTGTAGAGGAGCGCACATATCACTTATTCTTTGGATGCTCTATTGCAAAGGAGGTCTGGACTGCGCCGTGTGTGAAGAGAGTATCGATATGGAATTGGAACAATTTCTGAGTCCCTTAGCGCTCTTATCCATGGAAATAACCCCACCAAAGTCTGAGTGGCTGCTGTTTTATGACCCTTGTGGATTGCTTGGAATGGCTGTATCTTTCGAGGTGAAAGAATGTACATGAAAAATGTAATTGAGCATGTCAGTAGCTTAAATCCCTCTTAGGCTTTGTAATTCTTATATATATTGTGAATATATAGAAATTCTGGGTATGCATCTTCTCCATGCCCTACCATCTTTTTCCTTAAAAAATACTTACTACATAAATAAGTTTGTTGGAGTATTTGGTTATGCGTCACTTATGTGGGAGATGGGTAAATGGATCTCTCTAGGATCCATTTACCACATCCAAGTCTTTAGCCCCACATCTACCAGTTAGGAGATGTGGAGACTCAGTGGGGCTATATATAGACCCCCCCACACCCCTTGTTATATGCTTCACAGGTAGAATTGTGATCATAATCAATGCAAAACTCAATTAATAATATACTAATACAATAGTAAGAATACAATTGTTATATGCGGGATCGTTTACTGCTCCTGTTTGTACTGGCTGATAGTGCTGAGCGTTCCATTAGAGATCGCTAGGAGGGCAGGAGCTGGATACCACAATTTCCTATCGAGTTGTCAGATCGGCGTTTCACAAAATTTTAACGATGCTTGAGGCACTACCAATTGGTCGGGGATGAATGGATTTGTTGATCATCGGTCTTGGTCTGATGTATGGTTCACTGTGCGGAATGCATATAAGGCCTTCTACCAGTTGGAGGTTTTGGACCTGACTCTTGCTTTTGATCAGTTTATTGACTTTTGGAGTTGGAAGGTACCATTGTGGGTTTGGCTTTTCATCTAGGTGCTAAGGTGGGACTGCCTTATGGCCGATGAGAGAAATCCCATTTCTTTCCTGGGTGTGATGGCATATGTGAGCATTGTTTTGTAGAGGAGCGCACATATCACTTATTCTTTGGATGCTCTATTGCAAAGGAGGTCTGGACTGCGCCGTGTGTGAAGAGAGTATCGATATGGAATTGGAACAATTTCTGAGTCCCTTAGCGCTCTTATCCATGGAAATAACCCCACCAAAGTCTGAGTGGCTGCTGTTTATGACCCTTGTGGATTGCTTGGAATGGCTGTATCTTTCGAGGTGAAAGAATGTACATAAAAAATGTAATTGAGCATGTCAGTAGCTTAAATCCCTCTTAGGCTTTGTAATTCTTATATATATTGTGAATATATAGAAATTCTGGGTATGCATCTTCTCCATGCCCTACCATCTTTTTCCTTAAAAAATACTTACTACATAAATAAGTTTGTTGGAGTATTTGGTTATGCGTCACTTATGTGGGAGATGGGTAAATGGATCTCTCTAGGATCCATTTACCACATCCAAGTCTTTAGCCCCACATCTACCAGTTAGGAGATGTGGAGACTCAGTGGGGCTATATATAGACCCCCCCACACCCCTTGTATTTAGATGAGAAAGCTATATACTATCAACCCTCTGAGACGTTCTCTCGTGGTTTCATCCCGCTCCTTAGGGAGTAGGATTCCACGTAAAAATCTTGGTGTTCATGTTTATCTTTCTGTTCTTCATGCTCTATTTATCAAATCACTTCCGCATTCCTATTTTCTAACATGGTATCAAAGCGTTTCGATTCTCGAGGATTTCATGATTCGTTGTTTTATTCGAGATTCGATTATTTTATTTGTTTTTGAAGATCAATTTTTTATGAGGATGTGTTCAGGTTCAAGATCTATGTTCTAGGGTTTCCTTTGAAACCCTAATTCAAGACGAGGACCAAGCTGGAGCAAACTCCAGGTCCATGCGAACCCATTAGGGTTCCAAGTGACGAGGATCTCCAGTCGAAGTCTCAATTGGCTCCTGTTTTGAAGAATCTGAAAGAATATGAAAGGTGGCAGCCCTTCCCGATTTCGATAGCCGCATCTCTAAGCGGCACCACCCGTCCTCTAGCCGCGCGTACCCAGGCGACAACGAGCCTTCATCCTCTAACCCTTTAGCCCCGCGATGGACACCTGCGGCAATCTTGTCGACGACGGCCTCCCCTACTGCCATCTCCATCTCTCCAGCACCATCGTGCATCTTGGCGGCATGCCTCTTCAAGGTGACACAATACCACAGCTCTCCTCCAGGCCGCCTCCATCGACTAGCTGCATCTGCCCCAGGCAGTGCCACCCCCGCGCGATGCCACGCAACGCGCATCAGGTGATCACCCAAGCGCACATACGCCACCGGCTGCTAGATCTCCAGGTGCAGCCTGCTCCTCCCCAGGCGCGACCTGTCCAGGCGACGCAATACCCAATCGACGGAGCCCCCTTTGCCGCGCCTCCAGGACGCACCCGCTACAGGTAACAACCCTCTCTCCTCGCGAGCGGCAACGTTGCCCCTGCTCCCTATTTGGCGGTACACACCCAACACCCCTCCTCCCGTAGCTGACCCCTCCCCCTGGCGGCGTGTTCATATCTGCAAGAGATAGCAGAGACCCATCTCCAGCGGCGATGGAGAACCCCATCAAAAGCTTCCGGCGGCGCCAGATCTGAACGGCGAGCCCCCGTCCGGGGCGACAATTTTTTTTGAGAAAGGAGTTTCCAGAACCCTAAATAAGGTTAGTTTTTTTGGGCCACAAGTCATTTTAGAAAAAAAAGGACATGAGCCATATGTGTGGGCCTATATAGGCTGAGAATGTTTAAAAAAGGAGAGAGTTTTTTTTTAAAAAAATGAAAAGGCTTTGAAAAAGGAGGAGAGGGGGAACCGTGAGTTTTTGGGCCCTTTAGGCTGTGATTAAAAAAAATTCTTTTGAAAAAGGCGCGTATAATGAAAAGCCGTATGCAAAATATTTGCAAAAAAAAATAATAATTGAAAAGCCGTAAAAAATGTGAATGGCTTATGTTAAAAAAATTGTGATGGCTATTAAAAAAATGCGTGAATGAAGTAACCATAAAAAATGATTTTGATTGAGAGAAGCCGGAAAAAAATCGGTTTATTTGGTTTCTTGTATTCCCCATATTATCTTGTCTTCTCCCAACTTGGTCGATGTTGATTTTTCGTCCAATATGGAAGAAAGGGGGAGTATTGTGTAGATACACAGGTCATGTTCCAGATTCAAACTCTCTAGATTCCCGACCATTGAGATTTCAGACTCTACAGTTCATATGTTCAGACTCGACGTAAGATGTTTCCGAGTCTTCAGTTTCAGACACACACACATGTAAGCGGTCTTCATTTCAGATCTGCACATGTATGCCATCATTTGACGTGGTCCCCGTCATTCTTGTTTTCAGCTAGAGTTTTCATGTGTTCCATAGGGACTCCAGAGTAGAGATCCCATTCCCTATGCCATGTGGGCTAGGGTTTTCATGTGGTTTCATAAGGACTCCAGAGTAGAGTACCATTCTTTGAGCTAGATGGGAGAGACCTGGTTCATCGAGAGGAGACTTCTTCAGGCTCCATTTTCAAGCGATCGTGAACTCCAGTACGAGATCCTTCCGGGGTTCCTATGAGAGAGAACCCACTTCGAGGTCCCTATGAGAGAGACCCATCTTCAGAGATCTGCGTATGGATAATTAGCGACGTCTTCAATTCGACCCTTTTTAGAGATGGAGCAGTTGTCCACATGTTGTAGCGGGCCAGAGTTCTCCGTGTAGAGACTCATTTCAGTTGCAGTGACTCTAACAGGCGCAGTATAGAGCACATGATCTCCGACGAGGAGATTCAGTTTGACTCACACTCCATCCCGTTCGTTCTCACCTGCACGACATGAGAATAACATCCTCGACAACAACCGATAGTTGTGCGCGTTGAGTTGATATTGTCTGTAGTGTCTTGTAGCGTGAGTCGAGTTTTCATTCTGTTTGTCCAAGCTGAGCATTGCATGCTCCAACTTGAGGGGGAGTGTTGGAGTATTTGGTTATGCGTCACTTATGTGGGAGATGGGTAAATAGATCTCTCCAGGATCCGTTTACCACATCCACGTCTTTAGTCCCACATCTACTAGTTAGGAGATGTGGAGACTCAGTGGGGGCTATATATATACCTCAACACCCCTTGTATTCAGATGAGAAAAGCAATAGACTATCATCCTTTTAAGGCGTTCTCCCGTGGTTTCGGCCCGCTCCTTAGGGAGTAGGGTTCCACGTAAAAATCTTGGTGTTCATGTTTATCTTTCTGTTCTTCATGCTCTGTTTATCAAATCGCTTCCACATTCCTAATTTCCAACAAAGTTGAAGAAAATTTGTAATTAGTCAGAAGTAAGAATTAAGAATATAATTAAAGATAACAATATTATCAAAAAATTCTAAATTTAAACACCTATATTGAAAACATACATACTTTGTAACTGGTCAGAAGTAAGAATTAAGAATATAATTAAAGATAACAATATTATCAAAAAATTCTAAATTTAAACACCTATATTGAAAAGGGATTTTTACCCGGCGGACCCTATAAACTTTGCCAATTACCTTCACGACCTTTGAAACAACATAATTCCCCCCTCGACCCCGTAAACTTGCCAACTCTTACCACATGAACCCTACGGTTACTATGTTTGAAGCTCATGAGGGTTCTTGGGGTAATTTATAGGGTCGATGGGGTAATTACGTTATGCAAAAGGTCACAGAGGCAATTGGTAATGTTTATAGGGTCTGCCGGGTAAAAATCCCTATTGAAAACATACATAATATATACAACAATAACCACACATGACTTGAACTTATTGAGAATCCTGAGATGCCTTAAACAGTAACCCATTTGTTCAGTCCCGAAAAGAAATTTAGTTTATATAGTTTAAAGGTTCATGTTTAAATCCTATTTGTTCAGCGGGAAGTTAGCTTAGATTATATGGGCAAAGCAGAGAAATATATCGCCTAATGACCTCATTTCCCTTGAAAATTGATGGAAGTTGGATCTGACATGTTGGCAATATATTCCCGAGAAAAAGAGAGCACGTGCCTTTGGATTTTGCAATCTAGCTTTGGAAACATCTCTATGAAATATTGCTTATATGCCATGACATGTAATGCCATTGGTCTATCCATCAATGTAGTGGAAAGAACTAGAATATATACTAGTGCATATAATAAGCTCGGCAACTATATTTCAAGATTTCCGTTATAATATAGAATATACATATTCGGGGCTCACACCTCTCCACTTTGGATCGATCACTTTTTTGATTAGCTACTAACCAAGTGCATTTAAGTTTCTAGATCCATGAGAAAAGGGGAAGCAAACTCCTTTAGCAGGCTACGAGGATATTATGTAAAAGAACATATCCCTTAAAGAGATATTCTTTTTGGAAATATGTTAAATGAAAAAGTACGTTGATTCCTGAACTCATCGTCCTGCTATGCTCTTCTGCATCTGCAAATTCCCAAGGTTTCTTTTTCTTTTCACATTTGAAGCTAATTGCAACACACATATATGAGGTTCTTTCTAGGGTCATCAATTTCAGACTGAGGGCTTATATTACTTTAACGGAAGACAATCATCTTTCTTCGAGAAATCTTCAAGTCAAAGAAGGCACCTCATCTTCAGCTCCCAACATGCCTTCAAGTCAATCATCTTTCTTCGATCTTTTTCCTATCCGCTAGCCTTGTGCCTGTTGGGTTTAGGACGAGGCTTGGTCCATCATGAGCTGTTTTCTCTGGTCATCGTCTGGGCAATCAAATGGCTTTTCCTTGGTGGAGTGGGGGATGGTGTCATGCCCAAAGGACGATGGGGTCTTGGGGTTTGTAGCTTGGAGGAGATGAACAAGGCATTGCTCGGGAGAGAATCTACGTGCTTGGACTTTCTTTTTCAGGCTCAGGGGGTGTTGGTGGGGTGCCATTTTTCTTCTGGAGGAGCATATGCAGCATGATAGATGAGATACATGCATTTTTGAGGCTTGTGGTTGGTGACACCATGTGTTTTTACTTTTGGATGTACAATTGGAGTGAGGGCGGGGCGTTGGACGCAAGGTTCTCTCGGGGCGTTGGACGCAAGGTTCTCTCGACTGAAGATGCTGGCGGTGCATCCAATCTGCTCGGTGGCAAAGGCCTAGGATGGACGCACAAATTTTCCGCAGTTTAGATTTGAGCTCTCTGAGTAGCGGGTGGAGGAGCTTGTAACCATGCCGGGGGAGCTGGAGGAGGTGGTTGGGCCCACGGACGGGCGAGACTGCTGGAGCTAGAGTGATGGTTCATTTTCTGTCAGTAAGGTTTACAGGGCTCTGAGGGGTCCCATGACTTTTGATCCAGGGGGTGTGGGGCTGACTGCAAGTAGATCTGGAAGTGGAAGGTTACAACTCGTGCGGAAGTATTCTTATGACTCTTTAGGAGAGGCATCCTTTTGACAAAGGACAGATTTCTTCGTTTTGTCCATGCGGAAAGGCGTCAAAATGAAAAGTTGTATTCATCATAGCCCTAAAGCTCTCTTATATAGGAGAAAAGCTCCAAGGAAAAATTACATAAAGTTGACAGAAGAAATAAAGAAATACGAAATAAAGATAAAAAGATATAATTATTTCAACACTCTCCCTCAAGTCGGAGCATATATGTCTATCATGCTCAGCTTGGAATATCAACGGTGAAAAAGACCTCTAACAAGAGCTTTGGTAAACATATATGCAATCTGGTCACCTGAAGCAACGTGAGAGGTGGAAATAAGTCCCTTCTGAATTAGATCACGAGTGTAATGACAATCCACTTCGATGTGCTTTGTTCTTTCATGGAAGGTTGGATTATTAGCTACGAATAAAGCGGCTTGGTTATCACATTTGAGATGCATATGAAGAGGCATCTCAATAGTTAGATCAGTCAAGACAGACTTGACCCATATCATTTCCATGCTTCATTGGGCCATGGCTCTATACTCTGATTCAATGCTAGATCTAGCTACAACTGTCTTTTCTTACTCTTCCATGAAACCAACGAGTTGCCTACAAACACAGTGAAACTTGATGTGGACTTCCTGTCCTTGGGGCACCCAACATAGTCTACATCAACACATCCAGTAATTGTGAGAGACATGTCTCTTCTGAACAAAAGTCATGCACCTGGAGAAGACTTCAGATACCTCAGGATCATGTTAATTGCATCCATATGAACCTGCCTGGGTTATTCCATAAACTGGCTGATTCTACTAACAACAAATGGTATCTCAGGCCTGGTGATAGTGACATATAACAACTTACCTACTAGCTCTCTTTATCGTCTCTTATCCACCTCCTCAGAGTCCTCATCATATAGCTTAACATTAGGATCCATCAGAGTAGTAGCAGGTCTACATCATGTCATGCATATCTCAGATAGAAAGTCAATGACATATTTACTTTGCGTCATTACCATACCACACTGATTTCTTGCATATTCTAGACCAAGAAAGTAACGAAGGCTGCCAAGATCCTTGGTCAGAAACGGTTGTCCGAGGTAATCCTTAGCTGCATGAATGCCCTATTCATCACTGCCTATAATATTGTCATATACATAGACCAGAATAGCAACAATACCTCTATGGGTTCTTGATGACGAGATTTTTCGCGGTTTAAGATGATGATTTTATCGAGTCGTTGTGTTACCACGAATAATCAAAGTCAAACAAATAATATTACAACTACTTGCGCAAATGGGCATAAGAGAATGTAAAGGGCAAGTTGAGGTTCGATCCACAGGGACTTAGCAAGCTTTGCTCATTTTCTTTGAAGTATTTTGTATACAACTATTAAAAGACAATGAAAGATTCTATTTTTAATTGCAAGCTAAATACTCTTAAAAACACAATGAAATATATGTCAAAGTATTCTAACTAAACTCTCCTAATTTTTTAAGGTTCCTACGAGTGTTTCATCTGGTTTTGTAGTATTTTAAAAGTATGTAAGGAGTAGGCAGGGGTTAACTTGTAACTAGAATAAAATATATGGGTTGTTTTGCAATAAAACTAAGATAATATTAACTTAACCGAATAAAGGATAAAAAGGCTGGAAATGCGATGTTTGCTTGCTAAAAAAGGGAAGGGCAAATTGCAATTAGATGACAAAGAACTAAAGTTAATGACTAGTACAGAAAGGTTATTGAAATTCTAGTCTATCCAAAACATTTAAAACAAAATATTATGAAAGCAGAAGGAAAGAGGTGAATCTTCTTCTCTACTCTTCCCACGTGATACTCCTTAGGGCAAGAGGAACAGCTCGAATGGTGGTGGTCGACGAAGGAACGATGAGGCACGGTAGAATGTGGACGGATGCGAGGAAGCGCACGATCAGACAGAAGGCAGTGAAATGCACTGAAGGCCGCTTGCACAGGGGCACCACGAGCGGGAGTGAGAGTTGCTAGAAGCGCAACGCTGGGCGGGATGTGCTGCTGGAGTGAGAGAGAGCATGCGGGCGGTTGTTGTTGAAGGAGGATGGTACTGACGGCGGCAGTGCGGGCTGAAGTGTGTGGGGGCGTGCAGGTTTGCGGATTCAACCGAGGGACTGCACGTGAGAAACGGCTGCGCACGGCGACGGCTGGAGACCACGCACAAGCACGGGAGGAGGGTTGCGTGGTCTGGAGGGCAGCACAACGCCTGGATGGTTGTGCGGGATGATGCCGATCCCCTTCCTTCCCCCCACACTCTCGTTTTATAGATGTCGAGGCCGCGTGCTCTGGGGAGGAGACGAGGAGGCGATGAGGTTTTGTCGGAGATTTGAGTAATGGTAGAAGACTGTTGCGTGCCTTTGTGAATGGCGTGAGTTCCCTGCAAAACAAAGGAGAGACGTAAAGGCGTAATGCTGAGGGTGTTTTTCTGCATGGGAAAGAGAGATTCACGTGGGTGGGTTCTTGTCTTGATTCCAGCATATAGCACATGCCTATGGTACATAGTCCTGCCACATAGGTAGGATTACAATAATAAGTGTATCCGATTGTTTGGTTTGGATTGGTTTTATATAGTATATATGTAGTTTGATTAATAAGTATAGGTCTTGACTTAACCCAAGTTTACAAATTAGATGTTTTAATAGATATATATATATATTACTAAGTACTACGATGATCATATAAGTGACTTATTAATTGTTATGCTCATATCATCTATCCGATGATTGATAATGTAGTTTTGTAAATATAGGTTTATATAGGATTATAATCACTTGAACATTACTTTATATTTTAAGAGAACATTATCGATCATTGTGGTTTGCTATGTAGTTGTATATATATTCACTTATTACTGATTTTAGAGGATAAATATTGTTACTTTTGTGTGTGAGGTATTTTATACTTTTATTATGACATGTGTGAAGGTACTGAGATGAATTCGGTGCCCTTTTTATGAAATATAAGTACTCTCAAGTTGCTATTTGGTATACTTTATCTGAGATGGGTCATTGTTGTGAATCATGCATAATATGATGTGAAATGTATGTACAATGCATCAATCTTTGCTTAATTAGCACGAGTAGACATGATGAATCATATATTCATCACACCCCCATACTCAAATCTTGCTAGTCCCGAGCAAGAATAAGATAAGAAATAATGAAGGAAAATAGCCAAGATAGATTGGGTGAGGGTTTGGAGTAGACATACCCACAAAGTCTTGAGTTTTCAGATACTAACTACACAGACACACAAACTTAAGTAGAATTGACCCATGGATTAATGATTTATTCGAATAGTCAACTTGACTCGAGTTTTGTAGTTTCAACAGTCTCTCAGTTCCAACAAAATCAAACATGGTTTCAGAAGGTCGATCAGGTCAGCTCATCCCTAAGAAACAGGTATTCTCTTTGACCTTGAGTGGATATAAACAATGTTAGTGATAGTTTTAGCTTTCGTGAGTCAAGAGAACGAGCTAACAACACAATCTATCAAGGTACCGAATGATTCCCTATACAAATAGCCTCAGTCCTCACCTAAATTCAGGCATAATCTCCTTTCACCCAAGTATGTCAGCATAGAAAAAAAAATAGGTCATAATTTATTAGAGAATAGGACTTAATTTCGGGGTTTTCCGTAGACCGCTTTGGTCCGTTGCTCTCATTCTTTTCCTTTTGCAGAGCATAACCCTGGGCCTCTTTGGGCCTCTTTTAAAAATTTAGGTAGCATCATTGGGCTGCTACCACGGATTGTTGGTGGAGAGGGTTATTTGGTGGTCTTCTTTCCTTGCTTTTGCTTTGCACATCATTGCATGATTGGTGGTTTTTGGCATTTGTATTGTAATATGCCTTTTTGTGGTATTTTTGTCTTGGGTTTTGGCATCAAGAGGTAGTATCGGCTTAATATTGTCTTTGCGGCACGATACTGGCTTAATTGCTGACACACTTAGACTAGAGAGATCATGTTGCTCTTGAGTCAGGTTCCTTCATTGACTATAGGTAAGGTTCAGGCATTGGCTCAACCAAGAGGATAACTCCTCACCTCAACTAGATTGTAATTGTATCTCGTAAAATAAACTCAATCAAGCTAAGTGCAATGTGCAGTTGCTTAATATCCACTGAAAGTTTAAGAGTGCTACTAGTTGCTCAGGTGATCTAGTTAGATAAAGAAGTTCATTCACCAGTAGAGTTAGTTGAACTGAGAGAATAAAGTCTAAATGGACCTGAAGAAAGCTTAAAAACTCGTGCCTAGTGAAATTCTAATGGAATTAAGTGAATTAGGGTCAACTCAGCTTTTGCCTATGATCTATGCAGTGAAGATCTGTTTTCTCAAAATAGGATAATACTAGGAAGGATGTATTTTTGGTGGTTTTCTTGCTTTTTGAAAATATTTTTAGGGGAATTTTTGCAAAAGAGATTTTTTTTAAAGAGTATGCAATTTTGAAAAACTATGCAGACACCCCCCCATACTTAGCAGAAACCATGTCCTCATGGTGAAGACAATGTGTAATATGAGGGTCAGAAGGGGTGAGTATTTTTGGTTTTTTTTTTGAATGTAACGTGGAGGGATACCCCCATACTTATCTAATGCAATGCAGTGAAAAATAAACATGCGAGTAGTAAGACGAAAAGATACCTGTGAGGAGATGCTCACGAGAGTGCATGATTTAACGCCTCAGCTTGGCGATGGGGTGGTTCATTTTTCCTGTAGAAGGTACATTGTGCAGACAGGCATAGGACCAGATGGTTCCACAACGGGTTTCAATCTTTGACCATTGACTCTAAAAGTGGCTTTAGTGTTTGGATCACATATTTCTATTGAACCATTGTCAAATACTTGGGTTACAATGTATGGTCCTTTCCATTTTGATCTCAGTTTTCCCGGAAATAGTTTTAATTTTGCATCAAATAACCACACTTTTTGATTCTCTTGAAATGTTTTCCTTGAAATGTTAGCATCATGCCATATCTTGATTTTCTCCTTGTAGATCAAGTTATTGTCATAGGCTTGTGATCTCAGTTCTTCCAGTTCAGATAAGTCCAATAGTCTTTTCTTTCCAGCCTCATCATAATCCAAATGGCATTTCTTGATTGCCCAGAGTGACTTGTGGTGGATCTCTACAGGTAGATGGCAAGGCTTTCCATAGACCAACCTATATGGGCTCATTCCTAAGGGTGTACGGAAGGCTGTACGGTAGGCCCAAAGAGCAGAAGGTAAGTGTTGAGTCCAGTCTTTACGATCAGAGCGGACAATTTTCTGGAGGATGGTCTTGATCTCCCGGTTTGACAGCTCAGCCATTCCATTGGTCTGTGGGTGATAGGCAGTGGAGACCCGGTGTTCGACCCCATTTTTCTTAAGTAAGTTCTTGACCGAAGCGTTAAGAAAATGGGTTCCGCCATCACTAATGACCACCTTGGGTAACCCAAATCGGGAGAAGAGATTGTTCAGAAATTTAACAACAGTAGCGCTATCAGCAGCGCGAGTGGGAATGGCTTCAACCCAACGAGATACATAGTCAACAGCGAGTAGGATGTGCTGATAGCCTTGTGAGGTGGTGAACGGTCCCATGAAGTCTATTCCCCAAGTATCAAAAATTTCAACCACATGTATTGGTTGGAGGGGCATCATGTTTCAACGGGTCATTGTTCCGTTGGTTTGACATGCAGGACATGCTTGAGCAAAGTGATGAGCATCTTTGAATATCGAGGGCCAGTAGAATCCACATTGAAGTGCCTTAGCAGCAGTGCGTTTTCCCGAGTGGTGTCCTCCACACCCAGAGGTGTGGCAGTGAGATAGGACACTAGAGACTTCAGATTCAGGGATACAACGTCTCCATATCAAATCAGTACCTTCCTTGAAGAGTAGAGGATCATCCCAGTGGTAGTATCGAGCTTGAACTTTGATTTTATCCTTTTTATGTCTTGGCCAATCGTCAGGTAACTTGGAAGTAACGAGGTAATTGACTATGTCTGCATACCAAGGAAGTTGAGAGATAATCATTATATTTTCATCTGGAAAAGTGTCAGAGATGGGGAGCATATTATCGATCGAGCCATCAGATGGAAGAGGTGAATGGAGTCTTGATAAGTGATCGGCAACAACGTTCTTTGCTCCGGCTTTATCTCGAATTTCCAAGTCAAATTCTTGGAGCAATAGAACCCACCTAATGAGTCTAGGCTTAGCATCTTTCTTTGTGAAGAGGTACTTTAGAGCAGAGTGGTCTGTGTAAATTATGATATGAGATCCCAAGATGTAAGATCGGAATTTTTCTAGTGAGAATACCACAGCTAGCAACTCTTTCTCAGTTACAGTGTAATTCTTTTGTGCATCATCAAGTGTCTTGCTAGCATAGTGGATGGCATATGGTTTACCATCCTTCCTTTGTCCCAAAACCGCCCCAACGGCATAATCAGAAGCATCACACATTATTTCAAACTCAATGGTCCAATCGGGGGGTTGTAATATCGGTGCTTCAGTGATGATCTTTCTTAGAAAAATAAAGGAGTCGAAGGCTTCCTTGGTGAATGTAAAGTCTTGATCCTTTTCAAGAAGTTTGGTAAGCGGTCGTGCATGTTTTGAGAAATCCTTAATAAAGCGTCGATAGAATCCAACATGACCTAGAAAGGATCGAACACCTTTTATATTGACAGGTGGACTCAAGTGGGTGATGGTCTCAATTTTGGAGGGATCTACCTCCATTCCTTTCTTCGATACGATATGTCCCAACACAATTCCTTGTTTCACCATGAAATGTGATTTCTCCCAGGATAAAATTAGATTTACCTCAATGCATTTTTGTAAGACTTTGTCCAAAAATCCAAGTGTCTCCTCAAAAGAGTCTCCAAAAATTGAAAAATCGTCCATAAATACCTCCATAAAATCACCGATCATGTCAGAAAAGATACCCATCATACATCTTTGAAAAGTAGCGGGGGCATTGCATAATCCGAAAGGCATGCGCCTAAACGCATAAGTCCCAAAAGGACAAGTGAATGTGGTTTTGTCCTGATCTTCAGGTGCTATGGCAACTTGATTGTAGCCAGAATATCCATCCAAAAAACAAAAGAATTCTTTTCCGGCTAGTTTCTCAATGATTTGGTCAATGAATGGTAGTGGAAAGTGATCTTTTCGTGTAGCCTTATTCAGTTTTCTATAATCGACACAGACTCTCCAAGATGTTGTCGTTCGAGTAGGGATGTCCTCTCCTTTTTCATTTTTCACAACTGTTAATCCAGCTTTCTTGGGGACAACCTGGAGAGGACTGATCCAAGGACTATCGGCTATCGGATAAATGATGCCAGCACTTGACCACTTGTATATTTCATTCTTCACAACCTCTCGTAGATTAGGATTCAACCGTCTTTGCATTTCTCGAGAGGGTTTACTGTCATTCTCCAAGTATATGTGGTGTGTGCAAAATGTCGGGCTTATTCCTTTCAAGTCAGTTATTTTCCATCCAATAGCCTGAGAATTCCTTTTCAACACCTCCATGAGTTGACTTTCCTGAGTGCTATCTAAGTTGGCATTAATGATGACCGACAGAGTGTGTGCATCATCAAGGAAAGCATATTTCAAGTCTTTTGGCAAGGGTTTCATTTCAACAAGGGCGGTTGGCGGGGTCATCGTGGTGGTTTCCATTGGTGTATCTATCATTGCAGTAGTGTGAGAATGTGGTTGGTTATGATGAGACAAAAGTGATTCTTTAGATGAGCATATGAACTCGAATGGTGGTTCCATCATTGGCATTACTAGGGATGACGTTAGTGTGAGTTCAGTATCCAGTGTATCCCAAATTTCATCTAATTCAATGATTTCTTTGCTAGAGAGCGGGCATGGCGGTTCTTCAAGTAAAGAGTTCAGATTGTATGTGGCAATCCGATGTGACATATCTTTATAGGTGGAACGGGAGGTATTCAGACTAACCTCCAAAGGATCTTTTGTAAGGTGGACAAGGGCAAAATCATTTTGTATGTCAAGCATAGCACAATTTTCTATCCAACCACAATCTTCAGTCTCAGAGTCAATCGAAGTGGGGATGGTAAGATCCACAGGAATGACCTTACCGTTAACTTTAAACTCCACTCTCCCATCCTCATAATCAAAGTGTGCCTTGGCAGTGGCTAAGAATGGTCGTCCAAGTATGATGGGAGTTTCACTTAGTGTATTAGCTGGGTCCATATCCATAACAACAAAATCTACTGGGAATTGGTGTCCCTGAACCGTGACTATAACATCCTCGAGTAATCCTTGTGGTCTTTTTACAGAACGATCAGCCATCTGTAAAATCATTGAGATGGGTTTTACTTTTCCCAAATCAAACTGCTCTAGAATAGCAGTAGGGAGGAGGTTAATCGAGGCACCATTATCCAATAATGTACGTTCAAATGTCAGCTTCCCGATAGTGCACTTCACCAACGGTGCACCTGGATCTTTCTTCTTTGTAGGTAGGAGGTGTGAAATGACATTTGATGTTGTTTGAGGAAGAACATGTTTTTCGATGTCCTCATGATTCTTTCTATTCTTTCCTTTTGATTTCCTCTTTGGTGTGCATTTCTCTTTTAGAAAACGAGAGAAAGCTGGAACTTGTTCAAGCGCTTTCAGAAGTGGGATCTCAATGACAATGTCTGAAAAGAGTTTCTCTAACTCGGGTTCGAGTATGGGTGATTTGGGATTTTTCCTGCGAAAAGCTTCAAGAAAGGGGATGGAGGGAGGAGGTATGGTAGTCTCAGTCTGTCCTTCTTCATTCTCAATTTCCTCTTCTTCCTCGATTTGCGCCTCATCAGTTGTATTAGTTTGTGGTATGGTAGAGGCATATGTGTTTTTCCCATTTCGGAGAGTCACGGCATTAGCTGACTGGTTGGGTTGATTTGGTGTTCTGAAAGTCACTTGATTTTTAGGTTGATGCATGTTGGATCCTTGAGTGGATGTAGAGAAACCTTGAGGATGAGTTCCTTGGCTGGAATTATTGGTCTTATGAGTTGAGGCAGAAAATCCTTGATTTTGAGCTTGGAATCCAGGGGGTGACGTGAAAGATTTGGCTGGTGGTGGGGTGTGGAATGATCCGGAGGAGCTAGCTCTATTGGTATTAGGATTAGGCAGGGGTTGAGGTGACAATGCTGGAATGTAAGATCGTATCTCAGCAAATTGTCGAGCATTCTCAGCGTTGGCCTGTTGTTGTGCTTGGTTGGCTTGTTGTTGTGCTGCCGCAAGTTGTTGTATAGCTTGAGTCAATGCATCAAAGTTTACAGCTGTGGAAGGTTGAGTCATTGGAAGTCCTGTTGGTTGTTGGGGTAGTGGGTGATTCTGAAAATGGTATTTGTTGGGTTGCCCATTCCACCCAAAATTAGATTGCTCTCTCCACCCTGAATTTTGGTTGTTCGAAAATGATCCTCCTTGATTTCTTTGTACCCAATTTACAGTCTCGGGAGTCAATTCTTGATCATGAGAAAATGGTAAATGGCCAAAGTCCTGAACATTAGGGTCAGACGTAACCCCGCAGATGTTGTTCGGGTCTTTATTCAGAGCCAGGTTACCTATGGCTTGGGTCATGAGATCCATCTGTTTTGAAAGAACTTCCCATTTGTCATGACTTTGTTTGGATGAGTTGCTAGTTGAGTTCTCGTGATCAATTATATGGACAGGTCTTATGTGCCCACTATATTGCTCGATGGATGAGCTATTCACTGAATTATCAGCCATGTTTTCAAATAAGGTCCATACGAAATGTTCGTCGCGGCTAATATAATTCCCATCACAAGAGCCGTCAATAACTCTCTTGAATGACGTGTCTATACCCTCATAGAATATCTGAACCAATTTCCATTTGGGGATTGCATGATGAGGGCATTTCCTTTGTAATTCTTTAAAACGTTCCCAAGCTTCATGAATGGGTTCTTTGTTCTTCTGAGTGAATGACGATATGGCTTGTCTCAGGGCATTTGTCTTTCCTATTGGGAAGTATTTCTTGATGAATGCCTCTCTTAAGACGTCCCAGGATGTGAGTGGGGTTCCATAATTTCGGAGCCATTGGAGTGCTCGTTCCTTAAGAGAATGAGTGAAGGCTTTCATATAAATGTATTCCTTTTCTACTCCAGGGATGCTCATTGTGTCACAAGCAGATCGAAAGTCTTGTATGTGTAAGAACGGGTCTTCACTCTCATTGCCATAATACTTTGGTATCAAGGAGAGAGATGCTGGCTTTATTTCAAAGTCTCCTACCTCAGGTGGAATCTGGACCCAATGGACTAAGTCCTCAGCCGCTGGGTTATAGTGTGTGCTAATGGGTGGTGGTCGGATGAGAGGTGCTATAGTGTGGCGGATCGTCGCATTTTCCTCTCTCAACAGTTGTAGTTGATGTAGGATGAGGTCCATAGGATTTGGCCTTTCTTCTCCCATATCTCCTATGTCAGATGAATTCTCAGGTTCCTCAGTTGAAGGAGATGAGTTGGGTTTTCTATAGATCGGGTCGTACTCTAATGGTTGTTGTAAGGGATTTTTCAGAGACCTACGACCTAGCATACACAGCACAAACACAAAATATTTTGTTGATTCACCGACTCGACACTAATTACCGCGGAAGCGGTTATCTTTTCGATTTTAATTTAGTGATTCAACCAAAATTATCAGAGAAATTAGAGTCCTTAAGATGAGGTGGGTGTGGAAGATTGTAAGAAATCGATGTCCTAATCCGGCTGGGGGATCCAGGGTGCGGTACTCAGATCGAAGATCTGCTTCTTCCCGCGAGAACCTGTGCCCAACGCGTCGAGGAGTTACGATTTCTCTCTGCAATCCCACGTAGCACCAGGGATTTTTGTTTCTATCCTAGGGTTCTATGTGCTTGTGAGTGTTGTGTCATTCACCATGTGCATCAAACAAGCATTCAGATTTTTTCTGCTTTCTGCTCGGGCCACTGCGGTGGCCTTTCAAGCTTATCTTTTTAAGTTTCAAAACATGGGTTTGGTGATCTTTGAATTAAGTTATCAGAGGGAGAAGACCACAGAGATGATGCAATGAAGAAGTCTTTTTTTAATTTTTTCGATTTAATTTGGAGCACAAACAAATGTAGAAATTAAAAACCTAAAATGCCTAATAGTAAGAGAAGCTCACAGTGCCTGCACTTCTGGCACTAAATCCGTAATGTTTTGTCCTATTGATGGCGAGCTTTTCCGAGAAGGAGGGAGGAGAAAATATTACAGATTTTCTACTTAGCACAAATTACAAATTTGCTTAAAAAATGAAATGCATTAAAGAAAAGTATTTTTTTTGAAGCCTAAGTACCTGCAAAACAAAACAAAAAAATTGCGCGGATTAGATAATTGAAAATAAGTAAAAATGAATAAGAAAAATTGCAAATGTTGCCTAGTCCCCGGCAACGGCGCCAAAATGATGACGAGATTTTTCGCGGTTTAAGATGATGATTTTATCGAGTCGTTGTGTTACCACGAATAATCAAAGTCAAACAAATAATATTACAACTACTTGCGCAAATGGGCATAAGAGAATGTAAAGGGCAAGTTGAGGTTCGATCCACAGGGACTTAGCAAGCTTTGCTCATTTTCTTTGAAGTATTTTGTATACAACTATTAAAAGACAATGAAAGATTCTATTTTTAATTGCAAGCTAAATACTCTTAAAAACACAATGAAATATATGTCAAAGTATTCTAACTAAACTCTCCTAATTTTTTAAGGTTCCTACGAGCGTTTCATCTGGTTTTGTAGTATTTTAAAAGTATGTAAGGAGTAGGCAGGGGTTAACTTGTAACTAGAATAAAATATATGGGTTGTTTTGCAATAAAACTAAGATAATATTAACTTAACCGAATAAAGGATAAAAAGGCTGGAAATGCGATGTTTGCTTGCTAAAAAAGGGAAGGGCAAATTGCAATTAGATGACAAAGAACTAAAGTTAATGACTAGTACAGAAAGGTTATTGAAATTCTAGTCTATCCAAAACATTTAAAACAAAATATTATGAAAGCAGAAGGAAAGAGGTGAATCTTCTTCTCTACTCTTCCCACGTGATACTCCTTAGGGCAAGAGGAACAGCTCGAATGATGGTGGTCGACGAAGGAGCGATGAGGCACGGTAGAATGTGGACGGATGCGAGGAAGCGCACGATCAGACAGAAGGCAGTGAAATGCACTGAAGGCCGCTTGCACAGGGGCACCACGAGCGGGAGTGAGAGTTGCTAGAAGCGCAACGCTGGGCGGGATGTGCTGCTGGAGTGAGAGAGAGCATGCGGGCGGTTGTTGTTGAAGGAGGATGGTACCGACGGCGGCAGTGCGGGCTGAAGTGTGTGGGGGCGTGCAGGTTTGCGGATTCAACCGAGGGACTGCACGTGAGAAACGGCTGCGCACGGCGACGGCTGGAGACCACGCACAAGCACGGGAGGAGGGTTGCGTGGTCTGGAGGGCAGCACAACGCCTGGATGGTTGTGCGGGATGATGCCGATCCCCTTCCTTCCCCCCACACTCTCGTTTTATAGATGTCGAGGCCGCGTGCTCTGGGGAGGAGACGAGGAGGCGATGAGGTTTTGTCGGAGATTTGAGTAATGGTAGAAGACTGTTGCGTGCCTTTGTGAATGGCGTGAGTTCCCTGCAAAACAAAGGAGAGACGTAAAGGCGTAATGCTGAGGGTGTTTTTCTGCATGGGAAAGAGAGATTCACGTGGGTGGGTTCTTGTCTTGATTCCAGCATATAGCACATGCCTATGGTACATAGTCCTGCCACATAGGTAGGATTACAATAATAAGTGTATCCGATTGTTTGGTTTGGATTGGTTTTATATAGTATATATGTAGTTTGATTAATAAGTATAGGTCTTGACTTAACCCAAGTTTACAAATTAGATGTTTTAATATATATATATATTACTAAGTACTACGATGATCATATAAGTGACTTATTAATTGTTATGCTCATATCATCTATCCGATGATTGATAATGTAGTTTTGTAAATATAGGTTTATATAGGATTATAATCACTTGAACATTACTTTATATTTTAAGAGAACATTATCGATCATTGTGGTTTGCTATGTAGTTGTATATATATTCACTTATTACTGATTTTAGAGGATAAATATTGTTACTTTTGTGTGTGAGGTATTTTATACTTTTATTATGACATGTGTGAAGGTACTGAGATGAATTCGGTGCCCTTTTTATGAAATATAAGTACTCTCAAGTTGCTATTTGGTATACTTTATCTGAGATGGGTCATTGTTGTGAATCATGCATAATATGATGTGAAATGTATGTACAATGCATCAATCTTTGCTTAATTAGCACGAGTAGACATGATGAATCATATATTCATCAGTTCTCTTAACAAAAATAGAGTGATTTGCAGTAGATCTGACAAACCCCTGTTGTTCAATCAATTCTGAGAGCTTCTGAAACCAAGCCCTCAGACTCTGCTTAAGGCCATAGATGGCCTTGTGAAGTCTGCACACCATATGAGACTCCCCCTCAGCATCAAACCCTGATGGCTGCTGCATGTAGACTTCCTCTTGCAAGTCACCATACAAGAATGCATTCTTGACATCTAATTGGAATAGATGCCAATCACGTACCGCAACGATGTCGATGAGAATCTGCACCGTAGAATGACAAGCAACTGGAGAAAATGTATCCTCATAGTCCACCTCATAAGTTTGGGTGAACCCGCGAGCAACTAATCCGGCCTTATACCTATCCACAATACCATTCACACGGTGTTTCACCGTAAACACCCATTTGCTGCCAACAACAGATGCACCATGAGCAACCTGTACAATACTCAAGTACCGTGAGACTGTAATGCTGCCATCTCCTCCTCCATAGCCAGACACCAATGACTACTCTGCAATGCTTCATGATATGACCATCGTATCTCCATGGCTGATAGACCTACAACAAACCTCTGAAACTCCTCTAAGAGTCGTGCCAGAGAAACATGTGAATCAAGAGGATACATAATGCATGTATGCCTCTTCTTCCGTAAGGCAATAGACAAATCAAGGTCCTCAACTTCCTCAGTGGTTGAGACTAGAACATCTAAGGCCTCCTGCACATCATGTTGTAAACGCAAATCACCAGTGCCATCAGTTGAAATCAAATGCTCAGTACATACCTGGGATGTGCTGGATGATGGAGGATGCACATGAGCACGAGTTTTGCGTTGGTAAATCTGTGAAAAGCAACTGGGTGTGGCATGTGGTGGAGGAGGTGGTAGAGGAGGTGACGACGTCGAAGGTGGCAAGGAAATGGAGCATGGAGTAGACGAAATCAGAGGTAGAGGTATGTATACCTCTTTTCCATTCTCCGAAGGAATCAATTTGTCATATGTAGGGGAGAAATACATAATAGACTCAAAGTAGGTGACATCCGCACTAACATAATACTTTCGTCGAACATGGTCAAAGCAATGGTATCCTTTCTGGGTCCTGGAATACCCCACAAAAATGCACTTAACAGCTCTAGGAGAGAGCTTGTCATGACCTGGAGACATTTGATGAACAAAGCAACTGACCCAAAAACACGAGGCATAAGAGAGAAAAGATCTGTTTCAAGAAACACAATCGAGAACAGGATCTTCTCCTCCAGAACCGATGAGGGCATACGACTCACCAGGTGGCAAGCAATTAGAACTGCATCCTCCCAATATGAATGAGGAGCACAACTCTGGATCAAGAGAGTCTTGGTAACATCCAAAATGTGGCGATGTTTTTGTTCAACCACCCCATTCTGTTGAGACGTATAAGCACAAGAAGTCTGATGAACAATACCAAAGGTTCTAAGAAATTGAGAGAGTTGAATACTGTAAAATTCTAATGCATTATCGAAACGAATATACTTGACATTTGCAGAGAAAACATTCCTTATTTCATTAATAAAAGATTGGATAATAGGACCATCATCAGACTTGTTTTTAAGAAGAAAGATCTGAGACAATCTTGAAAAATCATGCACATCAACAAGATAAAACCTATGCCCCTGATGGTCTGGGACACGACTTAGGCCCCAAATATCAAGATGAATTAACTCAAAATACTATGACTACTTCGTCCCTGATGACTCTGGAAGGTAGACCGATGATGCTTCCCAAGCTGGCAGGCCTCGCACTGAAAGGTAGAGCGAGGAGAAATCTATGTAAATACGTGACACAACTTCTGTAGAGGAAGATGACCAAATCGAAGATGTCAAACGTAGGGAGAAACAGATCCAGTGTGAAGAGGTGAAGCACCAACATATGGAGATTGTACCAGTGTATAGAGACCTTGCTCACAGCCAGATCCAATCACCCTGTCTATAAGTTTTTCCTAAAACACAAGAGCAGATGGGTCAAATATGGCATGTCAATGTAAATCCTTGTTGATTTTACTGATGTACAATAAATTCATAGAAAATTCAGGAGCATAAAGAACATTCTGAAGTCGCATTGCAGAAGCTAAGTGCACCTCCCCCTGACCAATGATGGGAGAGTGTGTCCCATCTGCTATTATTATCGATCTCCCTGACTGAGTCGGATTGTATGTACTAAACTGTCCTCTGCCATCGTAAAGATGACGGGATGCTCCAGAATCCATAATCCATTCTGACAAATTTACCCTGTAACAACTAGTAAGAGCATATGTTATACCTGATGTGGATGTTCATGGTGAGGCAGCTACCTCTGATGATCCTGAAGGAGAGCTGGTTGACCCAAGAGCATGCATAATCTCTCCGAGCTGCGCTACAAGCTCATCGAATCTCTGATCAGATGCAGGTGATGGACTACTAACCTGCTGAGTCTGCTCTGCAACTCGTGCTGAAGTAGGAAATTCGTGCTTAGAGTAGCATGTTTCCTCAGAGTGACCTGACCTAGGGTAGTAGGTGCATGGCTGACGAGGTCGACTACCCCCTCCCCTACCACGGTTACCACGACCACGGTACTGCGTAGGGCTCCCACTACCATGAGATGCAACCATAGCTGAAGAGGTTTGAGACCGCCGAGTACCACCGGGAGATATAGAGAGCTTGCTTCATCTACGATACGCCTCTTCCATTTGAGGTATGGTGGCATCAGTAAGATTCTATACTCGAGCAGTGTCATACTCAGGATCCAGAGCTGTTAGAAAAATTTCGGTCATCATCAAATCTCTGTACGCCTTGAGCTGCTCTAGTGTGACAGTCAAGGGAATGAAACCATGAAGCTTCTCAAACATACCCCTTAGATAAGTGTAATGTGTATGGAGAGGACGACCATTTTGCTTCGACGTGAAGATATCATGCTCAAGTTGCAGTATCTTCGACTCGTTTTTCGTCGAAAAGTACGTAGCGGCGAGAATGTCCCACATAGACTTTGTCGTTGGCTATCTCCATTGACACAGTCCCACATAGCCACACATGCGCATATGCATCGTTTGCCTCCCATGAGGCATTAACCCCAGTCTTGTTACTTGGCTCATCCTTCATGAGAATGTGCTTCTTGCCATTACACTGCATTAGGCTCATGAACTGCATGGCCCATAGTTCATAATTCGTTCCATCCATCTTGACGATGGGTGCTGGACCTTTTAAGGCACCCATGGATGAAACATCTGCTTTGTTGTCTGACATGATGACAACAATCTTCAAGACTGGGGCTGCAAACTGAAATACCTGCATCTACACTAACATACGAGAAGATGGTTGTGGGTGTAGACTCATACCACGACCTTTTCCATCCGTTGGAGGCCTCTTTAGGTAACTAGGGTGATTTTAGATGATCAAATTACACCCTAGAAATCCAAAAACAGACCTAACAGGAGACGGGGCCCACAAAAGATGACAAGGGTTGTGGGTGCGGAGGCGTCGGCCTTAGGGCTCCACCGCAGGGTGCTGACAGCGGCGGCAACCGTTGACGCTGTTCTGTGGCACGCCGGCGCGGGAACGACCGGTGGCGATGGCCGGTTACGCGAGGGGCTGCTGCTGTTCTGCGATGCGACGACGCGTGAACGACCGATAACGACCGGATGCGCGATGTACGCTAGGGTTTAGGTGGGGTGGGGTATGTAGGGCACATGTTGTGGTCTAGGACCGTCGTTCTGATACCACGCGGAAAGGCGTGAAAATGAGAAGTTATATTCATCGTAGCCCTAGAGCTCTCTTATATCAGAGAAAATCTCTAAGTGAAAATTACATAAAGTGGACAGAAGAAATAAAGAAATACGAAATAAAGATAAAGAGATGTAAATATCTCAACAGTCTAGGGGGTTGATTCAGAGTGTCCCATGTGCTCGGAGGTTGTGGAGGATGCAGAACATCTCTTTTTCACTTGTGGAGGCTCTGTGGAGGCCTGAAATTGCTTGGTAATAGAGCTGTGAGCTCTAACAGTGTCTCGACTATCTGATGCTCCATTGGGGTGGATTAGAATGACATAGAGAAGGAGAGATCGGGGTATGTGGCTGTGATATGTGCACTTTGGATGGCAAGGAATGGGGTGTTGTTTCGACATGATCGGTTCTACGTTGAGAATATGGTAGCGCATGCCAATGCATTGAGTGGGAGTTATGGCTGTTGTATAAATACTTGTAAAGGGCTTGTAATAATTTTTGACGATAAATGATGAAGTTTTTGAGCATGCACCTATACGGTGCATGCCCTTTTTTCTTTCAAAAAATCTTCAGCTCCCTACAAATCCATTACTTGGTATATACATCGTTGCTCATCATGTAAAGCTTTTCACAGGTGCAAGTGCATCCTCTGTGTGTCACCACCCCTTATTTGCTAGCCACAGCCTCGTGCTAGGCCTCGACACCTTTGTTTCACTAACTTTGCTTTTATTTCTCCCGTTCTTTGACTGAAGTACTGACAATATTGAACTTATTAGAGTGGACGTCAAAGAATATCTATGGAAATTTATTTCAGGATCCCACATCAAAAACACTAGGTAATTGTTCTTAAAGAAATGGTATGAATGACGGAGAATTACATAATCTATTGAGAATACTAAGGTCAACAACCCTAAGTCAAACTTCACCACATAGCCCCCTTGTCACTTGCACACTTGCGTCAATTGTACACTCATTGTCATCCCATATTCTACTCTAAAGACTAGCAATTGTGCAAATGGTTGCACTTGTGCAACGTCTCTATGCTTATCTTTCCTCCCATATTCTACCCCAGATTCTCTAACAAGCCGCACAGTTGTGCAAATACTGAGTGGTGTACCTTTCCTCACTTTCTTCTCAATCCATTCCCTATTTCTATTTCGCTGTTCCACAAATGCAACCTCTTGTAAGAGCCAAATTGGTGTAGTGATAGTTTTCATTAGAAGGCCTGTATAATGGCTTTCTCCATTCGTCCAAATGTCCCTTTTACCTTTAGGCCAAGGGGCTAAAGGAAGTTTTCCTTTTATGCAAATGATTTAAAATATACTTTGCCCTACATTTGGGTTAAACTAAAATTATGCATCAACACTTAGAAACAATAATGGGTTGTTTCCATATCTTGGAATAAGACTATCCCAGAATACGGTCATTTCCATAGTTACATCAACTATTGTCCCTCATACTTTTCAATTTTCATTCCTGCATCAATTATTTCTCTCTTATCCTTTAACACATATTTTTCCATCCTAAATAACTAGAACAAGGAATAAGTCTTACTTATTTCTTTATCCCTCCAACCTGTCATTATCGATTATCCATCAACTTGTAATATTGCTCTTTGGTCTCTGTTCACACATTGTCTTATTCTTTCCTTTCTTACATAAGAGAAACTTTGAACTTTAAATTGTGGTTAGGAACCTGCTTATATACATGGAGCTTGCATGGACCATGGCTTTCTTACTGTAAATGCCTTATAATCTTTTTTTTACTTTGTTAAAGCATGCGATGGATTTTCTAATTAAAACAAAGCATTCTGGTTTTCTAATCAAAATAAAGCATTCATTTTATGTCGGTACATCAACAAGTATTCATGGCCTCTAAATCAACATATGCTACATGCTAATTTAAAAATGTATGATTTTTACGTAAATACATTGTAAATCTATGATATTACAGAAGTACCCGTGCAAACTTATTATTTACAAGAGAGTACTTTTGCCTTTAATAAACATAGCTTCTCTTCACTTACATCATTTTTGTTATGTAAAAATGTAAAATTTGCATTTCACGCCCCTATCAGTCTGTTGGCGGCAACGACGGCGATGATTAGAAATATCCCAATGCAATCTCCAAGGGCAATCAATCAGGAGGCATTGAAGGTGATAGTTACATGCGTTATCCGCAACAATGATGAGGGATTTTGGTAATCATTGGTTCAAAAATCCTACTTTTTTGGTTTTTGAAAGGTTCCTCAAATTTGGCTTCTTCTTCGGATGCAGTCGGATCCAGGCTCGGAGTTGGATCAGTCTATTCTGTTCCGTGTTGGAGTGTTGGGCTCCTTTATGAACTAGGTTGCTCTAAGTAGCGCATCCTCCACATATGTTACAATTAAACCTTGCCAAAATGTGGGTCGGGTCGACCCATGGGCCGGGCCGAACGAGTCGAGGTTAAAAAACCTCTGTTCAAAGCCCGCCATGGGTCGACCCATGGCCATTTCGTTCTTTTTCCATTGAATTTTTAATGGTATTTAATATGTATAAATGATTTTATTAATACCATTTATATTTTATATAACTAATATAAGTAGTTTACATGTTACTTGACATGTAAACTATTGAATTTTATTTAAAACTAGTGTCACATATGAAAAACTTGAAGTGTATCATATTAATACATGTATTATTCGGCACATATATATATAAATATAGGGAAAAATGGGGCTGCTCCTTCGGAGCAACATGGCTACTCCCACCCCTATTTTATCCTCATTTTTTTATTTCTTTGAAAAATAAAAATTTGTATATTCATCACTATATCCCTCTAACATTCTATTAAAATTTCGTCAGAAACAGAGACTCCTAGGCCCTCCATCCAGACGTCATTTTTTTAACGGTCACAGGATTTTTTAAATCGACCATGTTTGGATGGAGGCCGTAGGAGTCTCTATTTCTGACGAAATTTTAATAGAATGTTAAAGGTATATAATGATGAATTTATAAATTTTTATTTTCCAAAGAAATAAAAAAATTTGGGTGAAAATGGGGATGGGAGCAGCCCCATTTTTCTCATATATATATATATATTTGCAGGCCGGACCGCATTTTGGATGTAATTATCACCCCCCTTGAGTTTGATGGTTGTTCCTTATGTCATCACGTTAGATGACAAAAGAGGGGCTTGGTCTCGTCTAGATTGGAATCCATAATTGTAAAATATCATAGCGGGATAGACATTGCTAGTCGTGTTTTAGGAGGGATAAACACCTCCAATAACTAATGGATACGAGGATCTATGCCTCTCGTGACATCACCAGGAGGGGTAGACACCTCCAATAATGAACATAGGTGTATGCAATACGCTGTAAATGTGCTGGAAGTGCACTGCAGGGGATGGCAAGGTGCTGGACAACAACCCACAAAAATGATAAGCACTGAACAATAGCATGTGGAGGTGGCCGAACCTTAGGGCATAACTGAGAGGATCGAGACAACTTTGGAAAGGACTATACCAGTCCTAGATTTGGCCTGATAGCGTCACCCTAGGTCATCCAACGCAACCTAAGCATGGCTGGTTGTGCCTAGCAGAGCCCGAGATTCACTGGCGGTGCCCTGAGCTGGTGCCAGAAGTTACTAGCAACGCCATGAGCTGCTGGTTGATAACGTTGACGTCGCCTGGAGAGGTGACTGGCGTTGTTGGAGAGGATCCGACAACACCGGTGGCTGGCGATGGCGGTGAGAGCGAGGGTGCGAGCCCTGGTTTAGGATCGTCGCTTTGATACCATGTGGAGAGAAAAATTAGAGAGAAAAGCTTGTCGTATTCCAATTCTCTAAGGTTTCTTATATAGAGGAGAACCCTAACCCTAGAGAGCCGAAATGAAGGAATTACATACGTACCCCTGAGGGGGTTACAACAGAGAGATAGAAAACAAATAATATCTAACAATCCTTATCTCAGCTTGATGTGAAAAATACATTTCTTTATGGTGATCTGTAGGAGGAATTCTACATGCAGTAGCCACCTGGGTTCACTACTGAGGGGGAATGCCGGATGGTTTACAGACTTCACAAGGCTTTCTATGAACCTAAGTAGATTCCCAAAGCAAGGTTTCAGAAGCTCTTGGACTTGATAAAGCAGTAGGGATTTATGAGATATGTTGGGAAAATAGAAGAGCGTGTTTATTCCATGGTACCCTAGGCTCTCTTATATAGGCAGAGTCCTATAGGTAAATTACATAAGAGGGACAATAAACATAAAGAAATAAAAAACAATACAATAACATAGAAATATCTCTACACCCCCCTCAAGATGGAGTGTAGATGTCAATCATGTTTAGCTTGGATGAACATTTCTGGAATGATCCTCTTGCTAACGCTTTGGTGAAGATGTCAGCTGCGTGATCTCCTGAGCCGACATGTGACGTAGAGATGAATCCTTGTTGAATCATGTCGCATATATAGTGACAATCTACCTCAATGTGCTTTGTCCTTTCATGAAGCGCATGATTATTAGCAATAAATAAAGTAGCCTGATTGTCACATTTCAATGTCATAGTCAGTGGAATATATATGTGTAGATCTACAAGGACTACTTGTACCCACATCATTTTTGTGCTTGCCTGGGCCATAGCTCTATACTCAGATTCAACGCTGGGCCTGGCTACTACAATCTGTTTCTTACTTTTCCATGAGACAAGGGAGCCTCCAACATATACATCAAATCTTGTGGTCGATTTAGGGCACCCTGCGTAGGTTGAGATGGTAATATCTCCTCCCTTTCTGAATAGTAATCCTGCACCTAGGGATGACTTGAGATACCTCAGTATCATGTGTATAGCATCCATATGCACATGTCGAGGTTCTTCCATGAACTGGCTAACTTTGCTGACAGCAAAAGAGATATCTGGTCGGGTAATAGTGATACAAAGAAGTTTTCCCACCCACAGTTCTCGATATCTTCTCTTGTCAACTCCCTCAGTGTCATCATCATGCATCTTGATGCATGGATCCATAGGTGTTGTGGCTGGACGACACTCAAGCATGCATGTGTCACTTAGTACGTCAGTAACATATTTCCTTTGGGTCGTCACAAGCCCTTGCTGATTCCTAGCAAACTCCAGCCTCAGAAATTATCTAAGAGTTCCAAGGTCTTTAGTAACAAATTCATGACCTAAAAATTCCTTCGCTTTTTTGATTCCTTGCGTGTCATCCCCTGTAATAAGTATATCATCAACATATACCATAATGACTCGTACCTCTAGCAGTCTTCTGTACGAGCAAGGAGTGATCATCATTTCATCTAGTGAATCCATGTTTCTGAAATAAATATGAGAGCCTCTGAAACCAAGTCCTTGGACTCTGCTTAAGGCCATATATTGCCTTATGAAATCGACATACCTGACTGCACTCCCCCTCAGCAGTAAACCCTGGTGGCTGCTGCATATAGACTTCTTCCTGCAGATCTCCAGACAGGAAAGCATTCTTCACATCAAGTTTGAATAGGGGCCAATCCGGATCACAGCTACGAACATCAAAATCCGTAGAGTAGAGTGCCTCGCAACTGGGGAAAAAGTATTGAGATAATTCACTCCATATGTCTGCGTGAATCCTCTGGCAACCATTCTGGCTTTGTATCTATCAATGCTGCCATCTGCTTTCTGTTTGACTGTAAAGACCCATTTGCAGCTCACTAAGGATGCCCCAGGAGGGGCCGGTACCAAGCTCCATGTACCTCTAGACTGAAGAGCCGCCATCTCTTCTTTCATAGCACGACTCCACTGGTCGTCTTTTAATGCGTCCTGATATGTCCGTGGTATAGCCACAATAGATAGTGCTACCGAAAAACATCGGAACTCTCCTTACAGATGATCGAAGGTAACATGAGACGCAAGTGGGTAGGTAGCACACGTACGTCTTGGCTTCATGAGGGCAATTGGTACATCAAGATCTTCATCATTCCTGCCTGCGACTAGATCGTCTGGCACTTGCACTTGTTCCTGTTGAGGCAAAATCATTAGACCCAATATTATTGTCAGAACATTCCTGGGGCGTGGATGACAAATCATGAGCAAGATCAGAGGCACGCCGTCGACTGTAGTGATATGGTAGAGCAAAAACCGGAACACTGGGTGGCGGTAGGGTCGAGGTGACTGGCGAGGAAGGTGGTGAGGTAGGTGGCAAGGATGGAGAGGAGGATGTGGTATCAGATAGTGGTGGCGATGGTGGTGGTGGAGGTACATAAATTTCATCATCTGCTGCAGAGGATCTGAGGATGTCTTGTTGGGGAAAAATACATAATGGATTCAAAGAATGTGACATTTCCGCTTACATAGTACTTCATGTGAACCGGATCATAACACCGATATCCTTTCTGAGTCCTGGAGTAACCTACAAAGACACATTTGACTGCCCGAGGAGAGAGCTTGTCAATACCAAGGGACAACTTGTAGACGAATGCCAAGGAACCAAGCACACGAGGGGTCAATGAGAACATATCCTTGTCAGGAAAGACTAGAGAAAACAGACTTTGCTCACCTAGTACAAATGACAGCATTCGATTTACTAGATAGCATGCAGTGAGGAATGCATCACCCAAAACGAGTGAGTGGCATTACTCTGAGCGAGGAGAGTACCAGCGATATCAAGAAAGTGATGATTTTTCTTTCGGCAACCCCATTCTGTTGGAAGGTATAAGCACACGTTGTCTGATGAACAATACCAAGGGATGAGAAGAACTGGGACAAATCACGTGTGCAGAATTCCAATGCATTATCACTTCGCACAGTTTTAATAGTGGTCGAGAAAAGGATCTGCATTTCTTTAATGAAATTGATAATGATACTTCTAGCTTCTGATTTATTCTTTAACAAGAAACCCAAGACAAGCGACTGAAATCATCTACTACAACTAAATAGAACCTGTGCCCTTGGTGATCAGGGACACGACTTAGAACCCAGATATCGATATGAAATAACTCAAAAGGTGAGCGACTTCTTCGACCCTGACGACTGGGAAACATGGACCGGTGATGTTTCCCTAATTGACATGCCTTACAGTTGAATGTTGTGAGGGGTGAGACTTGCGGAAGAACTCTACGAAGTTTCTGAAGAGGAAGGTGGCCGAAGCGCAGATGCCACAGGTAGGGAGAGACAGATCCAGTGGAATGGGTAGATACTCAAGCATATGGGGTCTGGTCCAGTCGGTATACGCCGCCTTGCTCACAACCACAACCAATCACCTTGCCCGTAAGAATGTCCTGAAACACAAGAGAGGATGGGTCAAATATAGCTCGACACTTTAAATCCTTATTGATTTGACTAATAGATAGCAAGCTCATGAAGAAATCAGGGGCATGCAGAACATTCTATAATCTCATAGAGGGGGTCAAGTTAATCTCCCGTTGCCTCGTGATAGGGGAATGAGTCCGGTCGGCAATCACCACTGTCTGTCCTGGAGGAATCTGTCTGTAAGCCGTGAGTCGATTTTTATCACCGCGCAAATGGTGTGTCGCACCGGAGTCTATGATCCATTCAGAAATATCTATATGATGATATGGTGTAGATGCATGAATACTATATGAGGTGCTTGCTCCTGTTGTGGCGGCAAAATCAGAGATGGACTCTGCTGTAGGAGTGCTGACTGGAGGCATGATGTTCCTCAGATGGAACACAAGTTCGTCGTATCTCTGCTCTGACATGACTGAAGTGATATGCTGAGCCTGTTTTGCGATATGGGCGGTTGTTGGGAAGCCATGCTTTGAGTAGCAGGTATCCTCTGTTATGTCCAGATCTGTGACAATAACTGCACGGTAGACCACGACCACGTCCGCCTCGACCACATGGTTCACATCCATGAAATTGAGAAGAGCCCCCTCTTCCTCGAGATGCAACCATAGCTGAGGAGTTAGGAACCGAGGCCTGAGATGGGAAGCTAATCTGGCTCAATCGTCTGAAGACCTCCTCTATGGGAGGAATAGCTGCCTCTGCCAAAATTTGAGAACAAGCGGCCTCATACTGAGCATCAAGGGAGGCCAGAAACACACCAACCATTGTAGTATTGCAAAAGGTCTTCAATTGTTCTGGAGTGGCAGTGAGAGGAACGAAGCTGTGAATTTTTTCGAACATCCCACGCATGGCTTTGTAGTGGGCATGAAGAGGTCACCCACTTTGCTTTATTGTATGAATATCATGACATAATTGAAAGATTTTTGTCTCATTTTTCGCCTGGGAATATGTGGCTGCGAGGATATCCCACATAGCCTTGGTAGTGGGTTTGTGAAGAACATCGTTGGCAATCTCAGGAGCCAATGTACCAGACAGCCAGACCTGTGCATATGCATCATTCTCTTCCCATGAAGAATACGTCCCCGTCTTCTCCGTCAGCTCTTCTTCGAGAAGAATATACTTTTTCCCTTGGGACTTCATGAGGTTCATGAACTGCATGGCCTATAACTCATAATTGGAGCCATCCATCTTGACAATCGACGCTGGATTTCTGAATGTGCCATTGGTGGGAATACTGGGCTTACTTTCTGACATCATATCTGACGAGGAAGACAAGGGTGATAGACAAGGAGTACTGTTTCTCTACACAAGCATATGAGGGTTGAGTTGTGGGTGTAGACTCATGCCACAACCAACCCTAAATCCATAAAACGAAACTCGCGGTTGACGGTTAGGAATGTTGTCAATGAAGGGCTGAGATGTTGCTGCTGTCGTCAACGGATGGTCGTGCGAGGCATGAGGACCGTATGGCGGTGCTACACAACGATGCAGATGATCGTAGGCAGCCTTGATTGATGCCTAGCAACGCTATAGGGGCACTGCAAAGTCACCAGACGACGATGGAGGGCGATCGGCGGTGCAACCAGCGTCGTGGCGGTAAGGTTTGAAAAAACAAAAGGCGGAACGAGGCGGTCTCCTTGGAATCGAGGCGAGGCATAGCTTCGAGGCGGTCGAGGCATAAGCCTCAGTTTATATAGAAAAATATGCATAAAACTACAATTATATATATATATATATCTATGTAATTATATGTTCTTTACCCAATATATAATAATTTACACTACAAGATATGATGAAATAATAAAGATAAGAACCCCAAAATAGAAGATAGAACAACATCATATACATTTATACACATTTTCATCCAATCAAAGAGGAATTCATTGACTATAGATATTGTGAAAGAATTAAACAATACATATATATCTATGAGATATTGTTGTAATTAAAAGTATGACTAAATATACATGGAAGAAATTTATGTTATGTGTCTAACATATAATATATGATCGCACGAGAAACCATGAATCATATCCATTTCGAGCAAATCTTTAAAATATTGTTGTAATTAGAAGTTCGATTAAATATATATCGAAGAAATTTATGTTGTGTCTAATATATAATATAAGGCAACATGAGAAACCATGAACCTTATCCATTTTGTTTTGCTTGATATATTGCAAATCTTGTTAAGTTACAAGTATTGTTTAATTTAATATTTATGAATTCATTCATTAAGAGTGAAATAGTAAGAGTTTGCCAAAATAGTTGGATACATTAACTGTAAATATGAAGTTATCGGCATGAAATAAACATCATATTTAGGCATTCATCTTATATAATCATTATCCTAAATAAACATATATTGATAAGCTTCTCAAACTACTAAGGAAACCATTAAAATAATAAAAAATACTTCAAAAAAAAAACAAAAACGCCTCACGAAACGCCTCGACCGCCTCGACCACTCGAGGCGCACGCCTCACAGGACTGGTCTGAGGCGTAAGCCTCGAGGCTAAAAGGGACCGCCTTGCCTCGAGGCGTACGCCTCAACCGCCTCGAAGCTAACCTTTTCGAACCATGCATGGCGGTGCAGGTGGGCAGTCATAGGTGCTATGGCGGCGCCTGGAGCATCGTGACGCTATGCGGAGGTGCGTAGGAGTCAGGCGGTGCATGCAACACGAGCGCCTGGGAGCCTCGCGATGGCTGGCGGTGTTGGCTGGGTGCCCAACCGTTCCCTAGCCCATAAGCGCGAGTTTCGCGGGGGCCTGGGGGCCTTGTGAGAATGCTTGGGGGCGTCGCAAGGGCCAGTCGAGGGCGGCGAGGGTCTGGCGACAGCGGATGACCCTACGAGAGATGAGAGGTCGTCGGGTGGAGGGGCTAGGGTTAGTTATATTTCTCGGGTATGCGAACTTCGGCCTAGGGCCGCGGCTCTGATACCATGTTGGGCAAATAGAAGAGCGTGTTTATTCCATGGGAACCTAAGCTCTCTTATATATGGTGAGTCCTATGGGTTTTTTTGATGAAATGACGCCGGGTAGTCTCCCAAGTTCGGAGATACCACCTCAATATATTCAATAGAGGTAAGAGGTTACATTACCGCGAGGTCCAAAAGTTATACATGGCTTTACAATGTGACAAAACATTCTCAGAGTAGAAGATTTGGTTCCTGAAAATACTATCATTTCGTCCCAAACATATGGCCCAGAGAGTTGCCAAGACCGGAGAGACATCATCCATGGAGCCTCACCCCACCAATCGGACCGAACTCCAAAACGCTGGCGCATCATCCGTCTTGAGCCAAGGTAAGTCCAGCTCTCTCCAAACCCCATTTGAGAATGGACATTTGAAGAAGATATGATCTGCATCCTCCTGCTGACAATGGCATCTGTCACACATCGTGTCCTGCACCCCAAAGTGACGAGCGCGCCTCACCTTATCACATAAGGGAGAGTCCTATGGGTAAATTACATAAGAAAGTAAGTAAACATAAAGAAATAGAAAATAGTACAATAACATAGAAATATCTCTACAAGATCGACTGCAGATCATTCACTTTTTGTTTGGGGGACTCAGATAAATATAGTTGCTATATCGATTTATGTTTACATGGGACGATATACTGGGTACTCGTACGTCTTGGGATTTCCTTGGACATCCTTTTGTCACCGAGGACCTTGACGATTTTCATTACTTCATAGGATTTGAGTTTGCTAGGAGCCAACGGTGTCTTGTTATGATCCCGAGGAAGTACGTTACTAATCTTCTCTTTGAGACAAGTATGCCGGATTGCACGTCTACACTACTCCCATGAACCCTAGCATTAAGTTATATGATGATGATATAGAGGAGGTAGACAATAGGCAATACATGGAGCTCGTTGGGTAGCTCCTATATGCGATCATTATCAGGTCGTACGTCTCTTTTATAGTGAGCAGAGTTAGTCCGTTTATGGAGCCAACTTAAACATGCATATATGGATGCAATTCATATGATTCTCAGGTACCTGGAATCCTCTCATGGTGTTAGATTGTTTTTTAGCAAAAGTATATCCCTTGCCGTTACAGCATGTGCAGATGCAGATTATGCAGGACGCCACAAGGATAAGAAGTCTGTTTCAGGTTTTATAGTGTTTATAGGGAGCTCTTTGGTGTCATGAGAGAGCAAAAAGCAGACTGTGATTGCCAGATCTAGTGCAGAGTTAGGGTACAAGGCCATGACATAGGGGAGTATTGAGATGATGTGGGTCATATCCGTTTTGTCTGACTTAGCTATTGACGTGCCTCTTCCGATGCATCTACAATGCGACAACTGGGCTGCTTTTTTCGTTTCCAAAACCATTATCCATGAGAGGACCAATCATATTGAGGTCATGGAAGGCCGTATCGATATCGATATCGTATCGGTCCGCCCGAAAATGGATATATCAGGATATATCGACGATATATCGACGATATCAGTGGAAATGTCGAAAATGGCTCAAAAAAGCCAATTTTTGCCATTTTTTCAGAAATTAAGATCATCCAAGATATTAGAACAACAAATAACCTACATATATCGCATTTATAGACCATTTATCGCACATATCGGTATCGCTGGTATCATACATATCGGTCGTGTCGATGTTAATCACTTAATGTTGATTCTTGACTTATGAATATTGGCAATGGATTCCATTCAAGTTATTATAAGTTTATAACATGAAATACTAGAAATATACACCTCATAAGTCATAACACACGTAGATAATTTATGAGGACTATGGTCCTTAAACTCCACATATCGGTCATATCGATGGGAATATATAACGAGACAATCATTGTTTGGCAATTGGCATAAAGATTTATGATCTATCTATATAAAAGCTACAAGTACAACAACAAATGACAAATATTCAAATCAAGTTGACAATGTAAAATGAGATGACCTAGGCTAAAACCAAGAGTTTCGCAGTGGATCTGAATTGCCCCCTTCCTTTTTGTCTCTCATAATGCATCGCAGATTCAATGAACTCACAGTAGTTCTCCCATGTCATGTACGAGTACATGGCCTTGTAATCCATTACATACTGCCTGTATTGGTGGTCATCGATGCCTATGAGTATCCCGAGACGAGGATAAGCAACACTAGATCCAGTATCACTAGTGGCACGAGGAGGTCGCGAACTACTAGCTTGAGATCCTCGGGACGACGACGACGGAGTAGGAGAAGATGTTTGCAGAGGAGGAGGACCTGGAGGAGCGAAATACTCTGGGAAGAAACCGAAACTGTCATCACCAACGAAGCTGCCCTGGCTGAGCTGGGTCTGCTCGGGTTGGCTACCTTGGTAGTTCTCCTCACCGCTGTAGCTGCTATATCCTCCATACCCACTGTTGTAGCTGCTATATCCATAAGATGAAGGAGTATACACCTGAGGAGGAGGAGGAGGTCCATGCGGAGGAGCAGGAAAATATTCAAGGAAGACCCCAAATGATCTCTCGTCTTGGGAATGGGAGGATCCATATCCACGGCATGGGCTGTCAATGTCCATGCAACTCAACGAACCTACAGATGATATCAAATCCGACATGTAGCTATCTATGAGATGATGGCCACGTCGTCCATATGCATCCTAATCCATAGGTCCTAGACTCAGACTTGGGACAAACTTCCCATGTATGTTTCCATGTCGTTCCCTGTATTCCTGCTCTGACTCGAATCTTCTATCATCACGTGGTTCACGACCACCTGACCCCCCTGAATATGTCTCACCGTTACCTGATCCACCACGGCCATCAACATCATCATCATCATCATCATCACTCCCACTGTCATCTTTTGATTTGGATTTGGATTCCGATCCAGTAGAGAGGATGTCGTCCACAATCGCATCAAGTTCCACCCCTCCAAGAGGATCCGTGATTCGCCCAGATCTGGCCATGTAGTCGTCAACATCTGCTCCCATTTCTTGGCTTATATTCTCATTCGGCCTTCCTCCCGGTTGATCGAGCAATGGAGCACCGTTGGAATCCAACCACCTCTATAGAACATCTTCATCTGCATCGTCGTCGTGCATCTTGAAAATATATGCAAGATCGATGGGATCTGTGTAGTCCTCTCTGTCATGCCCCTATCTTGCATGTTTCATTTTCAACCTCAAGTTGTAATGCACGAAAGCAAGATCGTGGAGTCGTTGTTCTCCCAACTTGTTCCGTCTCCTCGAATGGATCAAGTTGAATGTGATCCAATTTCTTTCACAACCACCGGCGGATGCTGTTTGGGACAATACTTTCACTGCCACTTTGCGTAGGTTGGGAGCTTCCATCCCATACAGTAACCACCATTCGGCTGCGGGAAAATCAAAAGAGATAAATCATAATTCAATAATAGTAAAATTGTTTGTTACACATGTCAAATGTCAATCAGTAGATTTAGTATTAACAGGAAGAGTACTGCCGCGTCTATTCACCGCGGTCACCCTACCGAAAGAACCCAAGGCATCCCTAAAGTATTTAATCTGCACATTAATCGAAACTTTAAGTCATACTGTGATAGTATGGTTTGTGCCTCAAAATAGATTGTACATTATACAAGCATTCTTACGGGACTCTTACCTCATGCACGAGGTTTGTTCCCTCTCGTTCTTGACGAGCTTCTCAACAACAACTTGTACAGCTGCTAGAAGGTTAGCATTTGTACCAAGACTGTTCTTGTATTGGTACTTCGGATTCAAGGAGTATGCTGTTGACGAACAAATTTTAATAATCCAAAACAAAAGTACATGCTTACGGAAATGGATTAGAAAATCTAAATGGATAATAAAATGTACCAGCCTTGTGAAGAGGATGTGAGAGCATCTTGGATCATCGTTCATCTATGATGTCCAACCATGCTTTAAATCCTCTCCCAACTGCTTCTCTAACCTTCTCCCTCATGCATCGCATTGCCTCGTAGATGACTCCCATAGTTGGCTTCTTATCCCCATCTACGATACGCAATGCAGAAACAACATGTTCCATTATTTTCATGACCCTTGTCACGTCATCCCAGAAATGGTGATCATTGATGATTGTCTCCACTCTCTTTCCTACTTCAGTTCGAGCTTCTGGGTTCTCGAACCACTCACCTTGGCAGCACATGGTCTTCAACCATGCCTTGTGCTGTTTGAGGCTTTGCAACGCTATAAAATTGGTTGCAAAGCGTGTGATCCCAGGCCTCACCAACTCACCATTGCATGCCCGCTTCATCAACGCCAACATTTTGGAATGGTTGTAAATGAACGTCGTGATCGCCCGTGCTTGTTCCATCACCTTCACGACGAGCTTCCTCTTGCCGAAGTCCTTCAGAATCAGGTCTATGCAATGCGCAACACACGGTGCCCAAAAAATGCCGTAGCTGCTGGACTTCATTCTTGTTTCTCCTGCTTTCTTAAAGTTGCTGCCGTTGTCCGTGACAATCTGTACGATGTTCTCTTTCCCAACATCCTTAATGACGTCCTTCAGCAACTTCAGCAGGCACTTGTAGTCCTTGACCTGTTCAGAAGCATCGACGGATTTAAGGAAATTCGTCTTACCGTCGCAGTAAACGAGGAAGTTGATGATATACTTCCTCGTGTAACTTGTCCAGCCATCACACATCAGCGTTACGCCGCATTCTGGGCATCTCTTCCTCAGGTCTGAGATGTACTCGTTCATCTCCTCCTTCTCTTGCGCAAGATACTTGTTCATCAAATGTTTGGCACTTGGAGCCTTCACTCCCGTTCCAGCTGCGGCGATCTCATCAATGGCATGCTGTAAGAAATGTCCACTAGCGACATGGGCTGGGATGCTCTCCCAAAAGAAGAGCTTGCCGATGGCCCTGCCCACTCTCTCGCGGGCGTTGGTGAACATCCCCTTCACCGTCTTCTGCTTTGGGTCCTTGCTTGGCTTGTACTGCATGGACCCACTCCTCGTCAAGAATGGTTCTAGTCCCTTCCCCTTATACTTCTTAGTGGGTGGTGGTACTGGTGCACCTCTACTGCCACTCCCACTGCCACCAGCACCGGGGAAGCCGCCGCGTGCACCAGCGAGTTCTCTCCTCTCAAACTCGCTCCTCATGGACTCTTTTGTCGCCTGCCTGTACGTCCTCCTCTCCGCTTCGGTCTGAACGTCATCGGGGTAGACAAAGTCCTCGTCGTCTGAATCAGAGAGGACATTGAACTCCTCGAACATGAACTCCTTGAACTGTTCATCCCGTCTCGACCTCTCCACACCCTTCTCCTTTATCCCCTCCATGCTGGCCTTCACCAAGTCCCTCTCGTCTTTTGGACATCGAGTGCACTTGGCAACATTTTTATTGCTGCCAACAAGGTGATGTTCCAGTCTAGTAATACCCCCTCCTCCGAGTTGCTTACCACAGAAATTGCATTGTGGTTTCGATTTGTTGCCATCTGGAGCGGTGGCATACTTCCAACCAATCTCTCCACTCTTCAAATCCATCTGTCTACGAGAACCATCAGAGTCTGAACCGGAGTGTGCCATGATCTTGAATCCTTGAGAGCTAAAAAACACAGAAAAAAATTCAAAAGCCCCAGATTTCAACACCAAACTAGTCAATAATATCAAGAATTAAACCATGTTTTCTCAACTCGAAATTCAGGGCTTTTGGTGTCAATTAAACCTCATTTTCAGATCTGATCAGTAGCTCCTAAATCCATGGTTTAACAAATCAAAAGTTAGGGGCTTCGGTGTGAATTGAACCAATTTCAGATCTGATAATTACCTCTTAAATCCATATTTTCTCAACTCGAAATTTAGGGCTTTTGGTGTCAATTAAACCTCATTTTCAGATCTGATCAGTAGCTCCTAAATCCATAGTTTAACAAATCAAAAGTAAGGGGTTTTGGTCAGATCTGATAATTACCTCTTAAATCCATGTTTTCTCAACTCGAAATTTAGGGCTTTTGGTGTCAATTAAACCTCATTTTCAGATCTGATCAGTAGCTCCTAAATCCATGGTTTAACAAATCAAAAGTAAGGGGTTTTGGTGTGAATTGAACCTCAATTTCAGATCTGATAATTACCTCTTAAATCCATGTTTTCTCAACTCGAATTTTAGGGCTTTTGGTGTCAATTAAACCTCATTTTCAGATCTGATCAGTAGCTCCTAAATCCATGGTTTAACAAATCAAAAGTTAGGGGTTTTGGTGTGAATTGAACCTCAATTTCATATCTGATAATTACCTCTTAAATCTATGTTTTCTCAACTCGAAATTTAGGGCTTTTGGTGTTAATTAAACCTCATTTTCAGATCTGATCAGTAGCTCCTAAATCCATGGTTTAACAAATCAAAAGTAAGGGGTTTTGGTGTGAATTGAACCTCAATTTCAGATTTGATAATTACCTCTTAAATCCATGTTTTCTCAACTCGAAATTTAGGGCTTTTCGTGTCAATTAAACCTCATTTTCAGATCTGATAATTACCTCTTAAATCTATGTTTTCTCAACTCGAAATTTAGGGCTTTTGGTGTCAATTAAACCTCATTTTCAGATCTGATCAGTACCTCCTAAATCCGTGCTTTAACAAATCAAAAGTTAGGGGTTTTGGTGTGAATTGAACCACAATTTCAGATCTGATAATTACCTCTTAAATCCATGTTTTCTCAGCTCGAAATTTAGGGCTTTTGGTGTCAATTAAACCTCATTTTTCAGATCTGATCAGTAGCTCCTAAATCCATGGTTTAACAAATCAAAAGTAAGGGGTTTTGGTATTAATTGAACCTCAATTTGAGATCTGATTTCCTGCACACAGATTGTGCTCTGTTTGCTGGAAATCACTGAATTTCGAGTGAGATGAATTTCGAGTTGAGATCAATTTGGCTCAGTGTGACATGACATCAATTTGCCTCACTTACAAATGTTCTATATTGACGCATGGTGTACACGGCAGCATTAGGAAGACCGCTTCGGCTTCGATTAGGCAACGTGGTGAATGCTCATGACTTCATGAGTGATAAATGATAATTACCTCTTAAATCCATGTTTTAAGTTCTAACAACCTCTACAAAACCCCAATCTTTTCACATGCAAATATCGGATTCAAACTGTGATCACTAATTAAGAGAACAAAACCCCTACCAAAATTTGAAAATTAACTCACTAATTAAGAATTTAAGAGAAGCTAATAAAAATCATACCTCAAATGCTTGGAGGAAGAAGGAAACGACCTTGGAGGAATAAAAATTGGAGGCTTTGCAGCTCAAATTATGTGTGGGTCGATATGGGCGATATGCCCATTAAATAGCCTAATGCCACCGACACAAAGATGCCATTTCGTGCATGCCAATTCATTAAGATGCCATCTGTCGGCCGATATATCGCCGACACTCGATATATCGCCGATATATCGCCGACATCCGGTATTTCGACATACAACCTCATATCGATATCCCTCTCTCGTTGATACCGATATATCAACGATATATCGCGATACAACCTTCCATGATTGAGGTTGACTATCATTGCACTCGTTACATGATTCGGAAGGACTTTATCTCTACTTCCCACACCAACTCAAGGGAACATACAACAAATGCTCCATCTTGAGGGGGAGTGTTAAGAAATTATTTATCTTTTCCTGTTTTATGTATTCTTTTTTCTTTCCGTCTCTATTATGTAATTTGCCTAACATATTTCTCCCCTTATATAAAAGAACCTTACGAGTCATAATTAATTACTTCATTGTTTTTATCTCCATAATTTTCAATTAAAATAATACAAACTACATAATCCTCTTATACTTCTGCCTATCCTTTTACTCGCTTCAGATTTCCTGACCGAACGAATATCGTATATCGAGTTTCTGAACCTTGGTAGTCAGTGAGAAGACTCTCGGTAACTGCTGAGAGAGAACACCTTTACTCGACCAGTCATCCTTTAAGAAGCAGAAGATGCCACCATATGCCAACCGTGGCCTCAACAAATCTCTCGCCAAAAGCATACAGAATAAATTCACTTCCACACATCGATGGATATCACAACTCCCTCACATCCCCCACAAGATTACATGGCACCTTATATAGACTTCGAAGTAGTTAAGAACACGAGTCCTCTCACCAAATCTTCACCACCTACTTCATAAGTAGCGTTTGGTTCAACTCCTTGATTCTCTTGATCCCCAACCCCCTTTCGTCTTTGGCAATGTGATTGCCTCAATCCACTTCATATCTTTCATTCGAACCCTGTCTCACCCCTGACCAACGAAAACATGTCATGAGCGCATCTAGATTATTGCGAATCCTCACCAGGATGCATCTGACCAACATGAAAAAATGGGAATTGCAGCCAATGTAGGTTTGATAAGCACACCTTTGGAGAGGTAAAATGCTTTCCAACCTGCCAATTTGTTTTCAAGCTTTTTCATCAACGGGGGCCAATGACAATGAGCATTTTGCTGCATGTGAGTGGAAGACCTCAATAGGAAATAGGAAGACCAATATGAGGAGGGCCAAGGACATCGACACATGCCACCACCTCCTCTTGCAAAAGGCCGAAAGGAGCAAAGCCATACTTAGCTTTATTAATTTTGAGCCGTCGAAATGCCTCAAGTCCCTTGAACTTCACCATCAATGAAAAAAATAATGTCCTACATGTTTTGCAAAAGGGGAATGGATATATCCTTGTATGTGTAGCTGGAGCTGAAGTCGCCTCGCATCGACCCCTTGGCCCACATCGCCAAATATTTGTCACTAAAGTGAACATCCATAGAGCAAGGGGGCATCCTTGACGGACATGTATATACGAGTGGAAGAAACCACTCTCCAACTTACTGTTCATGAGTACAAAGTAAGAGACCATTATGGCATGCCACTACCATTGTGGCGCGTTGCTTCATCCACATGATCCAACAGTTAGGGAAGCCACGGGCTTTAAGGGAAGAATAGACAAATCTTTATTCAATATTGTCGCAAGTCTTTGAGAAATCTACTTTGCACAAGACGCCCTTCACTTCTGACTCTTTGTGGTATTTGCATCTTCGTGGCCATCACCAGGCCATCCGTCCGAAATCCACTATGAACAAAAGCCATCTGCTCAGGGAAGACAAGATCCTCGAGCACCTTCCTTAAGCGATTAATGAGCATCTTGACCAAGATAAGATAGATACCATTGGAAAGAGCACTAGGCCGCATTTCTTCGACATATGTTGCCATATTCCCTTTAGCTAGTAGAAAGATAAGAGCTCCATCAATTAGTTCTAGACCCATGTTGTCGTGTTGGAATTAAGTTCTTTAAAAGCTCTCAAAATATCTTGTAAAGAGCTATCTAGAAATCGTCCAACCCTAGAGAACCATCTGTGTTTAGAGTACGCATCACCTTGTACACCTCATGATGATGAAAGTCCCTTGTCAAATCTTCAGCGTGGTCCAGGAAAATCCTTGCAACCTTGTGCACATGCAACCTTCAAATACGTAGTGGAACCCTCCGGCTAAGATCTTTATAATAGCCTGCAATAGTTGTAACAATCTCCCACTCCTATGTGAAGGTTTTCCATACACGGAGATCGTATGTGTTGGAAAAAATGAAAACTTGTTTATTCCGAGGAACCCTAGGCTCTCATGTATAGAGGAGGGACCTATAGGTAAATTACATAAAATTGATATAAAGAAATAAAATAAAGAAAAAAGTACAGAGAACATATATCTCTACACTCCCCCTCAAGATGGAGCGTAGATGTCAATCATGCTCAGCTTGGAAGAACACTTATGAAATGGTCGTCTGAGCAAAGCCTTGGTAAAGATATCTGCCGTTTGATCTCATGAGCTGACATGAGAGGTAAAAATCAAGTCCTTTTGATTCATGTCTCTAGTATAATGACAGTCTCAATATGCTTCGTTCTTTCATGGAATGCATGATTGTTTGCAATGAATAAGGCTTCCTGATTATCACATTGTACTGTATGGGTAGATGCACTGTTGTAAAAGTCGACCGACTAGGCTGTTTAGTTGTCCCGACTAGTCGAGTGGGGAGGGGGTGGCAGACTTGACTAGGCCTAGTCGGCATTAGTCGGTCAACCCAACTAATCGGGCTGACTTTTACATAGAGATTTCTTTTTTATTTTTCAATTTTTTTAAAAAGCGAACTTATTCTAATATGCTTAATGTTATAATTAAATACAATTACTTCTTTTATTTCATTATGATATTATAAAAAATGTATAAATCAATGTAAATATATAAGAATATGTGTATACAAATTGATTTATATATTTAAAATAATTAAAAAAAATCAAAACCGATTAATGACCGACTAAATCCCTGACTGTCGATTAATCCTTAATCAGTGACCCCACCGATCGAGTACCGACTACCGCTTTCTACAACCTTGGGTAGATGTACATCTATATGCAAATCTGCCAGCATTGCTCGAACCCACATCATCTCTGTGCTTGCTTGTGCCATATCCCTATACTCAAATTCAACACTTGACCTAGCAACAACCGTTTTTTTCTTGCTTTTCCAAAAAACAAGGGAACTACCAACGAACACTGCGAAGCCCGAAGTCGACTTCCTGTCCTTAGGACACCTTGCATAGTCAACATCGGCACATGTAGAAACCGAAAGAGTCGTTCCTTTCCTGAATAGTAATCCTACACGTGGAGAAGATTTTAGATACCTCAATATCATATATACATCCACGTGTACATGTTGGGGTTGCTCAATGAACTGACTTGCCCGACTCACTGCAAAAGAGATATCAGATTTAGTGATAGTAACATAGAGGAGCTTTCCCACCAACTCTCTATATCTCCTCCTATCAACCTCATATGTATCACCATCATCTAACTTCATGCTAGGATCCATAGGAGTAGTAAAGGGTCGACACCCAATCATGCCCGTCTCAACAAGCATGTCTGTAACATACTTCCTTTGGGTCATCACAAGACCTTTCTCATTCCTAACAAACTCTAACCCTAACGAATGCCTTAGGGTGTCAAGATCCTTAGTAACAAACTGACAACCCAAAAATTCTTTTGCCTTCTTTATTCCCTGCACATCATCTCCTGTAAGAAGTATATCATCAACATATACCATGATAGCAACAATACCTCTGGATGTTCTCTGCACAAACAATAAATGATCTACATTTGACCTCTTGAATCCCTGCCTTTCAATCAGATCCAAGAGCTTTTGTAACCATGCCCTTGGACTTTGCATAAGGCTATATATTGCTTTATGGAGTCTACAAACCTGCTGACACTCCCCCTCAGTAGCAAACCCCAGAGGCTGCTGCATGTAGACTTCCTCCTGCAGATCTCTATAAAAATGCATTCTTAACGTCTAAGCTGTTACAAAGGCCAATCACGTACCACATCAACTGAAAGGACACATAGAGTTGAGTGACGAGCAACACGAGAGAAAGTGCCCAGATAATCCATGCCATAAGTTTGAGCAAATCCTCGTGCCACCAATCTTGCCTTGTAGCGATCAAGACTCCCATCTGCATGATGTTTATTAGTAAACTCCCATTTGCAATTGACAACAAATGCTCTATTAGGAGCCGATACTAAGTTCCAGGTACCACATGACTGCAGAGCAACCATCTCTCATCCATAGCTAGACGCCAACGACTATCTTTCACGGTCTCCTGATAATTTTGTGGAATTTCCACAACAAATAGATCAACAAAAAATCTCTGGAATTTCCGTATAAGACGATCAAAAGAGACCTGCGAAGCAAGAGGATATGAAGTGCAGGTATGCTTTTACTTCCGAACGACAATGGGTATATCCAGGTCATTGGGAACCTCCTCCATCCGTGGGCCAGTCTCTTGCAATGGTTCCTGCGCAGATACTTCTTCAGACCTATCGTTAGAAACATTGTAAACATAACAAACCTGAGACCTACTGGATGATGAGCGATGACCATGAGCAGAAGCATGCTGACGAGTATAGAATTTCGGCAACGGTGGAACAACACATGTGGCTGTGTAGAAGGTGGAGGAGGTGGCGGCGGAACAACATACACATGTGGAGGTGATGACAAACTCGTAGGAGGAGGTGGCATATAAACCTCATCATCAGAGTCTGATGAAGCCAACCTGTCACCTACAGGGGAGAAATACATCATATACTTATACAATGTGACATCAGCGCTTATATAATATTACCTGCGGAATGGATCATAAAACTAATATTAAGCCATTAATATACGAAATATCAAGTTCCTTCAACGATTCTGTATGAGTATTGAACTAAAGTCTATATTTAATACTAAAAGTACAATAGAAACCATATTTTTAGTGTTCAAAGTAAAAAATGTTGATATGCCTTGAATCCCAACCATGTCTTGCTGGACGTAGTTGGAGAACAATCATATGCATCTCTTGCCATATTATACCCCAACAAGACGTGGGTGTCACAACTCATACAACCAAATAACAAAATTAAGTTGCAAACTTGAACTAATATAAACAATTTATTACAATTTAAACTCAAATCTATGTGCAATAGAACTAATATGTGTAGATGTATGATAAATTGAACATGATGTATACAAGATCATCGAGCTTCGCTTGTTTCATGCGATCTTTTCTTTTTTTGCTTGGAGCTATATATAGAAATATGCAACTATGCAAGGCTTAACATGAAAATATAAACATAAACATAAAAAAACATAATGCTTAGGTAAAAATATGGTTGGGTGCAAAGCAAATAACCAAAAAGTAAAGAAAATCCTCCAGCTTGAGGCTTATGCCTCTGCCTCACCTTGAGCGCCTCACGCCTCGAACGCCTCAAGCCAGGTCAAGGCATACGCCCCACCGAGTGGACCTGAGGCGTGCGCCTCGGGGCGATTTTGGCGCACATCGCTTTGAGGCGTACGCCTTTGCACCTCGATGTACCGCTTTTCAAAACTATGTCTAGGAGAGAGCTTGTCAAGACCTGGAGACAACTGGTGGACGAAGGCCACACAATGAAAACACGAGGAGTAAGTGAGAACAACTCCTCTGAGAATGCTTTGGAGAAAGGAATTTTCTCATCCAAAACAGATGAGGGCATGCGATTCACCATATAACATGCTGTATGAACTGCATCACCCCAAAACGAATGTGGGGCACGACTCTGAATGAGAAGAGTTCGAGTGACATCAAGTAGATGTCGGTGCTTTCTCTCTGCAACACCATTTTCCTGAGAAGTTTAAGCCCAGGTTGTTTGATGAATAATACCCTGAGATGAAAAGAAATGTGATAGAGTATGAGTGCAAAATTACAAGCATTATCAGCTCTCACATATTTCACTGAGGAAGAGAAAACATTCCGCACTTCATTAATAAAGGTTTGGTCAAATCCCCTGCTTCATATTTATTCTTCAGAAAAAGGGACCCATGATACGAGAAAAATCACCAACAACAAGGTAAAACCTGTGTCTTGGTGATCAGGAACACGACTCAGACCCTAATGAATCTCGTATTAATCATGCTAAAATTGGTCAATTACGCTCTGTCCCCCAAAAGCCATTTGCATTTAATCATTAATAGAGCATCATTAGCATACATACATGTGTAAATAATATTCACATTCCATCATGCATAATTGCATTACAAATTTCAAGCATAAATTGGCCCAAAAAGCAGTTAACTTCCACAGTTTTTAGTTAATTCATTCTAATTCCAATTGACCCCAAATCACCTCCATTATGTAGATTTACTAACAAGAATCAATAAAAATACAAAAAAATACTAACTCAAATAAGTATCAAATAATCCCAAAAATAATTTTCACATCTGACAGACTAATATCTCTCTCATACAATGTCCAATTTTGGTATACTCACTTTTAAAATAGTCCATTTTCAAATACCTTCAAAACAAGACCAATTTCATAAAATTCGGAGTTCATACGTGAAAGTTGGGTTTTGGGCCTCTTTTGCGCATTTTAACTTTTTGATATTTTTGACCTGAGTTTTTGTGTACATAACGAATCCTTTTAATGTTATTTCTTCTTCATTTATGTTCTTTGATGGAAGTTTTATTAAACGGCTAAAAAAACCAAATCAAGATCAAAACTGAAATCAAAGAAACTGATTGGGTCCGATTGTCCATTGTGAGTTTGTACATAAGTCTCGTTTTTCATACTCCTATTTAATCTCCTATTTTATTCTTTATTAAAAATCCAAAAAATTAGATTAGTGTGTATTTAATTTTCTTGTATTTTATCATATTTTTTCTATATTTTTTTATCCTCTTTAAAAAACCACAAAAAATACAAAACTCCAAAAAATTGGTTTTCTATACACTTGACCCACCAAAATACCACTTCGCACAAATGACCTCGTTTCCTCCTGGGCCCTTCATGAAAGTTGTAGATCTCGTCGAGACGAACAACTTTTGTGAAGATTTTTTTTTCGATCCTAGGTCTCCTTCTATTTCTTTTCTATTTTTCTTCTTCTTTATTTTTGAAATTTTTTGGGGTGACACGTGACAGCCCCTGGGCGTGACACCCCACTCGCTCTCTCTCTTCTATCGCCCCTAGTCACGTGCGAGGCACGTGACCCGCCTCTCCCCTTTCTCCCTTCAGTATCCGCCCCTGTAACCGCCCGCTCCTCCATGTAACCGCCACCGCTGGCTGTAATGCCCCCCCCCCCCCCCCCCCCCCCGCGCGCGGCGTCGCTCCTCACCGGCCGTTACTACCGCACCTGCGTAACGCCAACCGCGCTACCTCGCTGTCGTTCCCCCCTCCCCCTATAAATCCTTCACCACCGTCAACATTCAACCCCATCCACCATTATCAGACTTTGTCTCCAGCTCCGTTCTCGGCCCAGGTGACAGCAGCGGCAGGACCTTCAACGAGTTACGACGAGGCAAAATCAGGTGCGATCCGCGGTTGCTTCCCAGCCATGTAGCAGCTTCTACCGAGCTGCAAAGCTCGTCACTACGCCAGTGGCTTCAGCAACGACCAAGGAGATACCCTCTCCATCCCAAGGCGTACCCAATAACCTATTCCAGGCGATTTCTTCTCCTTCTCCTTTCTCTTCCTCCTCTCCCTCCGGTCCTACTCCACGGCCAGCTCACATCTCCACCTCTGGCCTCGCACAGGCTGGAACCCCGCTCCCTTCCTTCGCCCCACAACGGAGCATCGGTCCTCCCCCACCTCCGCGCTCGGCCACACCTTCACCCCCAAGTACCTTCGTCTCGCGACGACCATCCTCAACTCTATCGCCCCACGTCGACAACACCGCCTCGGCCGCAGGAGGACCTCCCCCATTCTCTCTTTTACGTTCACCCTGCAGGTGCACCGTCACCGCCTCGCGAGCCCTCCGCCCCAGTTACAGCTCGACCTCCGTCACTCGGCCGTGTGTCGGCCGAGCCCGAGCACTTCCTCCGTCCGACAACCCACCGCCGTGCGTGACCGCCCGCCCCGGTCAGCTCCTGCAACCGCCTCGCAGCGGTGCTTTCGCACCTTCGCCCTTCCGCGGAGCGACCTTCGTACGCGCACCGCCGCTCGCCATCAATCTCCAGTTGCCGTTGGATCAGGGCCAAAGCTGTGAACCAACGACTCTTATTCAACCACGCCAGCTGCCCCCCCACCTCGGCCCAGCCTCGAGGCTCGGTCCCTCCGAAGCTGTCCGAGCCTGCCACCCTTCTTGAGCCTCAGCCTCTTGCCCAAGCCTGCGGTCCAGAGTTCCAAAGCCTCCAAGCTCACGTGCAATGCACATGCACAGGGAAAAATTGCAGAGACCCCCTCGCTCTTCCAGCCAATTACACGAAGGACCCCGCCAGCGAGGTCACGTGTCGCGCACATGGTTTTTGGGAAAATTGCGTTAAAGCCCCTGCAAGTTTTGCTTATTACATATAAGTCTCCCAGGGACTCGTTTAAAGGAAAAATAATTATTTTATTTACATTTCAGTCCCAGCAATTTCAATTTATCATATCTTTTCCATATGAACTTCGATTTTAGCATATAATATGTCATTTTGAAGTTATTTTCATGCTCTTTCATATTACATCTCTTGTGAACAGATCTGAGGCTATTTATTAGGAATTATTATTTGAGGAGCATTTTGAGTAATGCAGGCTTCGTCTTGACATATTTGTGCCTTTCTTAACTGAGAAGATCATTGATGTTATTTGAAGGGGATTAAGTGCGAGGACCTGAAAATTATTTGATCTCTGTATACTATTCTGGATATTTTTGAGGATCTAACCTGTGCAGGGGATTTAGCTCAATTGGCAATAAATAGTGTGATTGAACTCGAATTATTTGAGAATTGAATCAGAGAGAATTTTGAGATCAATCAAGGATTATTTTTGATTACAGGCTTATTTGGAATCTTACATGCATTTATTCGATCTGTGGCTATTTTTGAGAGAACTGATCAATTTATTTGGATTAAAATTTTCGTCACAGATCCTGCACTTAATATCTTTCTCTGTGATTTTTAGCATTGCATCATCATTTTGTCTTTTCATTATCTGACGCATAAATTAACTAGCATTTAATTAATTATTTAATTTAAAACCATGCAACTAAAAATCACTGTTCCCTGTGTTCGACCTTGGTATGCTTGCCAAGTTAAAATATTCCACTACATTCAAATATTGTGGTTTTTGCTGAATCGTTTTTCTCCTCCTATACTACAATTCATAATAGAGGCGATTTTCGAGATCATCAAACCCCAGATTAACTCAAAAAGAGAGCTCTTCTCCGACTCTGATGACTAAGAAAAGCAAAATGACTATGCTTTCCCAACTGACAAGCCTCGTACTAGAAGGATGAACCCGGTGAAATCTGCGACAAGATATGACACATCTTCTAGAGAGGGAGGTGACCAAAACGTATGTGCCAAGTGAAGGGAGAGACTGGTCCTGTTGAATGAGAGGAGATGCCTACATAGGGAGTTCAGATTAGGCGATAAAGACCACCCTGCTCACGACCACAACCAATCATCCTTCTCTTAAGAATGTTATGAAAAACAAGAGACGATGGGTCAAAAATAGCCTGGTAATGCAAATCCTTCATAATCTGATTAATGGATAACAAATTCATAGAAAAATGAGGAACATGTAGCATATTCTGCAGACACATCGAGGGCGTCAAACTGATCTCCCCCTATCATGTGATCGGGGAATGAGTCCCATCAGCTATCACAACGGTTCTCTATGGAGGAACCTGTCTAAATGCTACAAGCTGATCTTTGTCTCCATATAAATGATGCGTCGCTCCAGAGTCCATAATCCACTCTGCGATCTCAGATCCATGACAAGAGGTAAACATGTAGGTACTACCTGAGGTGCTAATAGTGGCAGAGGTATTGGCAGAGGTAGAGGCTGCTACTTCTGAGGGGCCTCCTGAAAATGATGAAGAAGCAGGAGGCATAATATCCCTCAGTCTGGCTACGAGGTCATCAAACCTCTGATATGAAGTAAGAGCAGCTGGAGACTCAACTTGTTCCGCTACTCGGGCCAATGCAGGAAAACCATGCTTGGAATAACATGTATCATCTGTATGTCCCGCAAACGAGAGGAGCCTCCTCTACCTCAGGAGGCTGTCATCGTCGAAGAGGTCTGACTAGAGGCAGTCGAAGAAACAATAATCCTGCTGAGTCGGCGAAACGCTTTCTCCATGGGAGGAATAGTGGCATCGCTAAGATCTGGGAACGAACAACCTCATATTCATGATCAAGGGCTGCAAGGAATACACCAACCATAAAGGCATTCGATATATCTTTTGCTGTTCAGGAGTAGACATCAATGGCGTAAAGCTGTGGAGCTTCTCAAATATCCCTCGTAGGGATGTATACAAAGAGTGAAGTGATTTTCCGTTCTGCATGATGGTAAAGATATCATGCTGAAGTTGCAGAATCTTTGTCTCGTTCCTCGTTTGAGAATAAATGCTTGCGAGGATGTCCCACATCGCCTTGGTAGCGGGCTGATGTAACACATCATTAATAGTCTCTGTCGTCAATGTCCCAGAAAGCCAAACCTTGACGTACGCATCATTAACCTCCCACTATGTGTTTCTCCCAGTTTTCTCAATCGGCTCTTCCTCGATAGGAACATGTTTCTTACCCATCTACTTCATAAGGCTCATAAACTGCATGGCCTAGAGCTCGTAGTTCATCCCGTCCATCTTGACAATCGGCACTGGACCTCTGAAAGCGCTTGTGGCAGGTATATCAACCTTGCTCTCTGACATCTTGCCGGATGACAAAAACTAGGGTTTGTAGACCAATAGATAGGTGTCTACACAAACATATGAGGATTTGATTGTATATGTAGACTTATGCAACCAACTCCATCAACCCAAGCGAACCTCGATACACGCAGAGAAAGCCGTAAACCGACGACAGCGGGGGGGCGACGGCGATAGAGCGAGAGGCCGATCCGACGACGACAACGACTAGGTGACTTTGCAGGAGGAGACTGGCGGTGAGAGAGGCCGGCCCGGCTGGGGCGGCGGCTCGGCGGAAGGAGACCGACGACGACTCCTTGTCGAGAGAGAGAGAGATAGATAGAGAGAGGGGGAGAGGTGAGCGGTGGCGGTGGCACCTAAAGGAGGAAGAGAGAGAGGGGCGACGAGTGTGGCTAGGATTAGGGAACGAGAGCCCTGGTCTAGGACCGCCATTCTGATAGCATGTTGGAAAAAATGAAACTTCTTTATTTCTGGGAACCCTAGGCTCTCTTATATAGAGAGACCTATGGGTAAATTACATAAGATGGATATAAAGAAATAAAATAAAAAAGGTATAAAGAAAAAGAACATAGATATATCTTTACCGTATGGGTTAAATTTCTTCTCATCATATCGGCCATGATGTGGAAGAACTTGGTATGTGCATCACCATCTTTAAGTCACATCTGTCTTGACCTTTACTTTCACCTTTTTATTTTCCTCATAGACCATCTTCATGTATAATGTACGTTCCTCAAACTCCTATATTGTAAAGGAACTCAATCCTCGATGCAGTCAAAGTGGTCAATCACCTCATGTGCCTTACTCTACCTACCAACCCATGCATGGGGACCTTACCATACCCACAAAGTCTCTGAAGGAGAGATTTTAGCTTCAAGAACAACCACTTGATGGCAGAGCCCTATACCTGGTTAGCTTCTCAAGAAATCAGTCATCATGGTCTCAAAACCGTCCTTTAGCTTCCAAGATAACTCAAAATGAAATCCTCTTGATCGACGCATGTCACCACAACCAAAATCACAATGTGGGAGTATGGTCCGAATATGAGCATGGAAACACCCCACAAACTGCAACTAAAAGTGTTAGGCCAACTCAACGAAGACCCAAAACGATCTATCCGTGACCATGAAGTACAATTCCTCTAAGTGTACTGGTTGTTGTTAGCATTGAGGATGTCAAGTTGCAAATCTTTAATAAAGAAGGCAAAATCTATAGACACCTAATCACAAGTTCCTTGTCCACTATGACATCCATCCATTCTCACCATAATGTTAAAGTCCCCGCTAATCGATTATGAAGCTTCCGTGTAGGTGATGTAGACCTGCTTTATCTTGTCCCACATGTCGATTCTGTTGACCCCAAATTGATCCATGTACATTAGAGATCACAAGCAAAGATTGATCACTTGTCCTCCGCAAACTACTTAAGATGGTGTCAACCAACAACTGCTTGAGCTCCCCACCAAGATGATACACATGACTCTGGAAGCCTAGTACTTACCATTGATCTCCATAAGTCAGACCATAACTATTCCTTCCACCCACGTAACTTTGTTTCGTGGAAAAGCACAACCTTTGGTTGCCACTCGCCTAATAAATTGAATATTTCCCTTCTCTTTTAGAGCTTCCGAAGCCCACAAACATTCTAGGCAATAATTTTCATTACGACAACGACAACCTTACGAGTGTGTACTACAGAAGGTTGAAAAGCGGGTGCCGCGTTGATTTATAGAGCAACTTGGATTCGATGGATGAACAACGTGGTGGCCTGGTGTCTGCTTTGTCGGTGGTGGGCGAGGTTGGAGTTGACATAGAAGTTGATGGTTATAGAGGTAAATTGCATGGGTTTCTGGGGTAAGTGCAATCCTCTGGTTTTAAACTTGGTTCAAAATTAGAATTGTCTTGGAATGTGAGGGGGATTGTGGACCCTTGGAAAAGATCCATGGGGTCCTTGTTGAGTACTTGGTATGGTGATGTGGTTCTCCTTCAGAAGACGAAGATCCTCTGGGGTAAGCGCAATCCTCTGGTTTTAAACTTGGTTCAAATTAGAATTGTCTTGGAATGTGAGGGGGATTATGGACCCTTGGAAAAGATCCATGGGGTCCTTGTTGAGTAGTTGGTATGGTGATATGGTTCTCCTTCAGAAGACGAAGATCTGTGAATGGTCTGAGCTCTTGTGGTGGTCAGTTGGGGTGCTATTTTTATCAGATTTTAGAACTATAAATGTGATAGGAAGCTTGGGGGATCTTTGATTGCATGGATCCTCACTATCGTGTCTGCGATCGAGGAGGTTAAATGCCATTTTGTTCTATCAGTTGTCTTCTGTGTGGTACAAATAAACTCTTTGATGATTGTGTCATGCGTTCATGAGCCAATGGAGGCAGGTTTGTGAAGAAAGCTATGAGCGGAGCTTCAGCCGATCAAAGAAAGATACCCAATGAAAGCGTGGCTAGTGGGAGGTGACTTCAATATTACCCTTCTTCATGGGAGGCCATGTCAATGATGTATCGACGATATATCGGCGACATATCGGTATCGAAAGGTGGCCGATATATCACCGATATGGCCGATATTTGGTCTTGGCAGGCCGTTTTCTTCATGAAATCGGTTCGATATGCGTCGATATATCGACGATATATCGACATAGTACTGATATCGATACCGATATCGATATGGCCTTCCATCCCCTTCTTTTGTCGAATCGATCACGTTAAGGGGCGATCATGACCTGGTTCTATGAATTTTGCGGAGGGGCTGATATCTGTTATACTTGTAAGAACTCCGGTCTCGATTTAGATTGGATTGTTTCTTGGGATTGGTGGAGCTCTTGGAGGCTTTCCACCTACCCTCAGTTTCCTACGCTCGAGATCCAGAACTGACCATACGCCTATTATATGAGTGTCAGGGGAGAATGATGTATCTCATTTATGTTTAGGTTTGAGAAGTCCCAGCTTCAGGAGTGTAGAGACATGGTCGTAGGTCACTGAAGATCTGTTGCTTGTGAAGGATCAAAATTGGCTAGTTGGTTCACAAGCTCATTGCCTTGTGAAACACATGTATGCTTAGAAGCAGTGTTCACAAAGATTGGTTTGTGCATCTGCATATGCAGCCACATATGCATACGTGGCCTCCTCAACACACCAAATACATGAAGCCCCCTTTATGCACCATTGGCGCATATGCAGAGCGCACATGCAGGCTGTGCGACCGCATATGTGCACTGTGTGCCCGCTTGAGTTGCAACCTCTTTTATGGGTAACCAGATTCGGATCTTAAGATTCGGATACAATAGGGTCAGGGGAAGCCCGATTCCCGCGAAAATCGCTGATCCACAACCCCTGATAGGGTTTGGGCGCAAGCTCTCGCGCCCATATCTCATAAAGAACCTCCGGTAATCGTCTCCACCACCTCCAACCTCCACTGCCCCAAAGCTCCTCTGCCTCCGATGAAGCTCCTCCGTCTCCAACGATGCTACAAAGCACCTCCACCACTCATGAAGCTCCTCCGTATTCCAGCTCCTCTGTGACCGTGATATTCTCTGCCTGGTAACCCTAGATCCCCGCTTTTCTCTTATTTGATGCTATTTTTTTGATGGCTTATTTTTCTGAGCCAACCCTAGATAGTCTCCAAACTCTTATTTAATGCTAGAGTCTTGATGTGAGAGAATATTATTCTTTATCATATTCCTTAATTCTCAATCCTACGAATATACAGAATCTAAGGCTGTTCCAAATTAAATAGCCGGCCTTTCTATTTTATTCACTGACCTATGGCAACAGTGTTACCTGAGATATGTGAATCCTTTTTATTTGATAGGAGTTTTAACTGATGGAAGTCAGCAGGATGATCTGGATTATGATTGCTTTTTACTGAGTAGATATTGTCGCTTGAACATTCATTTATGTTATGCTGTATTAATAGTACATTACTAATGTTATTTGTGTTGAATTTTGGTTTTGTTTCGGATACTTATATATTTTGGTGATAGTTGTCAATTATTATGTATGCTAACTTTTCTGTTGATATTTGATTGATAGACCTTAGACTTAGACATTGTTATGAGCTTTACATGAAAGTCATTTTTCTTAGATCTTCTGTTGGACCACATTTTTTCTTAAATTCATTCAGCTGTAGTCACTTTTGCAGATATTTATTTATTTTTAAATAAAAAATTAGAAAACCGCGTATAACCGCATATACCTCGCATATGCCCCCACATACTACTTAATCGCTATTCAATGAGAACGCATACGCATACCGCTTTCTTGAACCTTCTTACAAGAAAGATTTGCGTGACAATCAGGTCTACCGTTGAAATGTGGCACATGATAAGGCTACCAGATTGGATGCTAGAGATCTTTCGGTTGAAGATCTTAACGAGCAAGTTGGGCGTCATAAAATTATTCAGGAGGAAAAAAAGAGTGCGACAGAGTGGAATCATATGTCCATGCTGAAATGGATGAGGAAGTCGTTGCTAATACTAGATTCTTCCATGTGGTGGCTAGTGGTAGATGATGCCGGAACTTAATTCATTCCATTATAGTGGATGGGGTGCCCTCAAGGGAGAGCGTGATATGAGTTGGGCAATTGCAGCCTACATGATCTCCATGGAAATGATCAACACAGAAGGTGGAAATGGTTGGGCACGAGGCTCTCGACATTTCAGATAGTCGGAGTATGTTTTTGACGCGAAGCTTTAAGCGAGATGAGGTTAGATCCACAATTTTTGATTTGAATCCAGACATGGCACCTGGTTGTGACGGCTTCCTGGTTCTCTATTACCGAGAATTCTGGGAGGTTGTGGGTGATGATCTGATAGCCGTGATGAAAAATTCTGCCTAGGGTAATGGCGAAGTTGATCAAATCAACAAGGTCCTATTATTCCTGTTGCCGAAGGAGGTATTGGAACGGGTAAAGAATTTCCGTCCCATTCTCTCTAATTTTGCATATTTGCTGGTGGCAAAGGTCCTCACAAGTAGACTTAGGATTGTTTTGGATGGCGTCATCTCTTTGGTGCAATCCGCCTTTATCCCAGGAATATTGGAGACATCACAACTATGGCTACATAAATACGGGCATACTGGAAGAGAGGTAGACTAGACAATTGCCGTGGAAGATTGATTTTTCTAAAGCAAATAAAAGTGTTGACTGGCGTTTCATGTGGTCAACTTTGGTCAGACGCGATTTCCCAGATGTATGGATCTCTTGGATGAAGAAATGTGTCACGATGGCTTCCCACTTAGTATTGGTGAATGGACACCCCAAGGGTGGTTTCTCTGATCCTCAGTGTTTGACATGGTGGTCCGTTGGCACCACTTTTGTTTTCTATGGCGACAAATGTACTCTCTAGCATGATTGGTCAGGTGATTAGGCATGGAGGAGGATACCTCAATCCCCAGTACGCAGATGACATTGTCCTATTCATAGATATGAGGCTGAAGAAATGACTACTGCGCTTGACATTTTTAGAGAACTCTATGGACTGAAGATCAATAAAGGAAAAACTGATCTGAACATGCTGTGGCTGGACACTGTCAACGAGAAAAGTTTTTGGGAGTCACTTTTCATGGCTCTCTTCCGTTGCCCCACTACTCGGTTGACGCTAGTAGTTTTGCTTTGAGATTTATGGCTCACGCGAAATGGTGTGATTTTCCCTGGAGAACGTTTTTATCTGGAGAATGTACTTCACTAGGTTATAACTCTCCTCAAGTCCTGGTTTATGTAATTTCTTCTCCTTTTTTAGCGTACACTTTTGCGTGTTTTCCCTTTTTTGCCTGAAATATGTATCACATTAAAGTGATCCCTTCCATACAATCATCTCAGTGGCATTGTATCCCTTGCGTATTCTTTTGCATTACAATGCTGCCTTGCTGTGGCTCGTGTTGCTTCCTGTAATCTGTTGTAATCCTTGCATGCGTCCATGCTGCGGCCCTTGAGCAGGATGGCATGTCATTGAGAGTTCATTCCACAATCAGCATTGACTGTCTGAAAATCGCATCTCTCATGCAACATTGATGTGCTTTAATGGTGTTCCCAGCATGGTCACTTCTTTGTCTCACAATGCAACCATGACCGTGAGATGATCTGAGTAATCACACGAACATTGAGAAAATTCATAAAAATAATTCCAAAAGGAATACGACCTGAGATAAAGGAACCATAAAATCTTCTCAACTTGAACCTTATAGTCAACCTACTCCAATACCATGTCGAAATTAATCACAGAAGAATCATTTCATCAAAGATATAAGAAAGCTAATTTACATGATTTGCGATGGTAGAGAGTCTTCCTACTCCATGGGAGAAGTAGCCTAATATTCTTGTTTCTTTAATTGTTTCTTATCAAGCTTTACAAGTTATATGGGGAATGCAGTCTATGGGAGGGTTAAACAACCATCCCTTGTATGTTTGCTGCGTGGGAGAAAAAGAGGAAACATAACCCTCTTCTTGTTGTAAGCAATACTTTATACAATAATTTTTTTCAGGTGCTTTCCTTCAGCTAAAAAAGCAGCCCCTTTAATTCAAAGCGGACAGTTGTACAACCATAAGGGGTTCGGGTTACAACCTTCACATATATTGCATGTATGTAGTGTTATAAACCTACGGAGTTACACCACATTAATGTAGAACGTCACATACATAATTAGTGAATAAAAACAACAATGGACGCTTTTGTGTTTCTTGTGTTAGTTAGGATAATTTTAATTTCTCATGAATTTGGATTGATATTTATACAATACCACGGGTCAGGGCAACTCAGGTCCGGGCTTGGGCCCTATTTGTGCAAAAATTGCGGGCCTAAGCCTGGTCCATCAGCAGACCAAAATTAATAGGATCGGGTTCACCGCAATTGCTCCAGGTCTGGTCCGATGCTCAACCCTAGTGGATAATCCCAATCCAGATCTCTAGTTTGTTAAAAAATGCATTTATTCCCGACCAAACCCACATATTGAGATTGTATAGATACCTATTAGTCCTACTATGAACATATTCCTTCCAAATAATCAAAGGATGAAAATTGGTGAAGATGATCCACCACTAAAATGAGTTGATCAAAAGTAATAAGAGATAATCGACACCATGAAATCATATCAAGAAAAGTATCATACAACCAGGAAATAACGTGATTTGTGACTGCATTTATCATTTCTTGTCATGTAGAAACGGTAGTACATGAGCTCTATATAGAGTCACAGAAAGAGACCCTTGATTGGATCCAATTACCTGTCCAAACCTTCCACTCACCGCAAGGTTGCCTGCCTTTCTGCTTGCTACTTCCCAGTTGTTTATCTTTAGAAGGTGGAAAGATGATGACTTGATCTCAGTAATCGTCAGTTTTACTAAATTTATAAATCGAGGTATAATCCAGGTATAATATCCACCCAGAACTTTGAGACCACATTATGCCTGGCTTTTCACACCTAAAGACTGGTGTTCTTTGCCACTGGAGTTTGGACTTTGGAGCCCCATAAGAAAAGCTCATAGCAGCTTTTATCTTTAAGTAGAAAACCCTGGAGCATGTCATCCCTCATGATCGCTGTGCCGAGATGTCAGTTCAGAGGTGGTATCTAGGCACTAGGTATTCCCTTTGGTCACTACTAGTGGTAACTGCTTACCGGTGTGATTACCTTTATTAAAACTTCTGAGGAAAAAATGGGACATCTCTTCGAGTTCTTTGGTCTTGGCCATTTGTTTGCTTGATGGAAATAACCAAATTGCGAGTTTGCATTGATTCTTATAAGTTGATTCTGCATATGAGGCAAGATTAATATGGTATTTAATGGAAAAAAAGTAGTCACAGTCCATATTATGTTATGTTCTACTTTTTCTGCACATAGGTTCGTGTATGATGGTGCACAGGTGGGGATGCGATGCAAAAGCCTTTAAACTAGTTTACAAAGAGCATGAAGCATGCTATTGACAATCATGATGAAATTCAAGCAAATGTAAGGTTTGCGAGATCTGATGGTCTATAAGTGGTTGTATCTTGGTTCTTTATTATAATTTTCTCATCATTTTTCTTCTTGTTCAAGTTGGTTGGTGTTACCAAGGCTTTGTGAAACATGAACAGGATCTCATAATTTCGTCTCCATGGGATATGTAAAGGGATGTGCTTTTTTTAGTTCAATAAAAGCTGGACTACCCATAGGGGCATCCATGCTCTTTTTCTTTCAATAAAGAGATTGGTTCATGAAAAATCTGAAAACATTCACCCCATTATCTCTCTTATGCTTCCAACTTAATATAGTAAACGGTTATGGTTTTTCGATGCATTTGTTCTAAATTGTGCTCAGGAACACGAATTCAATGCTGCAACCAACTCTGATATTGCTGAATTTGGCACAAGAAATAATAGTGAGGCAGGGGAGGCGAACGGGAGAATCTATGACCTGAGATTCGACAGAAATGACAGACTTCCAGGTACTGTCCTGCAGGCGAGAGCTAGGCTTCTCGAGAGGCTCAGGGGCACTTCGTCGATGGGGACCAGGTATGTGCTTGAACCATTTTCATAAAGGTAATATGAATATCTCATATTAAAACCCCCTCCAGCATGATTCATTACGGACCTTTTCTCCAGGATGAGGACAACACCACATAATATGGATGGTGCTTTTTCTACTAATGGTTCTTTCCAAAGAGTTGACTTTGGTGATTGGGATCTTGAATTCGTGTTGCAGTGGCCTGAGCTAGGATCACCATCTTCTCAATCTACCACCCCGTTGGAGCAACCTAGATCTGCTGATGACTCAAGCCAGAAACGTCCTGGTCTAAGTTGCAAGATCATTAACAGCTTGAAGCGAGAAATTTTCGGAGACAGTAAGGATGCCGTTGTCCATGTCTCACCAGAATGCTCAATCTGCTTGGAGACCTTCTTAGAAGGAGATGGTCTCATACGGCTCCCATGCAGTCATAGATTCCACTCCTCTTGTTTGATTCCATGGCTGAGGAGCCGTGGTGATTGCCCGAACTGCCGAACCTTGATACGACTAATGAAACACGTAAAATGACAGACCTGGTGAGATGTTTCTGAGCTGTCTTTCAGAATCCAAATAAATAAATGTATGCTTTCACCAAAATTAGCCAACATACTTTCAGATGGTATCTGTTGTATTGTGTTCAGTGTTCTTACTTATAGCTCACTTCCTGTGGAGTAAATCCGTTGTTTTTTTTGTACAGAAGTCATGCTTGTCACATTTAAGTCCTTCCAAGTTCCAACCTAATATATGTAGATCATTGCATAACCTTTTTTTAATATTATTTTTCAATTGAAAAGCTTCACCGAGTTAAATGTCGGCACTGGCAGCCTAGAATAGGACTGTTATCCCTGAAAATTAGCTCTGACAACTTGTTTTCCTCAATAACAGTTCGGGACGTTAGTAATGCTTGTAGTATAATTCAACATCTAATACTTACAAAAAGCCATAGTGGAGTATGTGGCGGGAGTTAATACTTGAAACTTGGACTTAAACATCTTGAGTGGTTGTCGATAGGCCAAATTGACTTTAAGCTCATCATGTTGTCAAGGTTAATTTTATTTGATAATAGTATGAGAATGTAGAGCTCATGAGGTTACAAATGATAACAGAGCAGGTTCTTTAGGGAGTGTTCGGTTTGGGAATAAGGATGTGAAATAAGGAGAATATGGATCTATTCTCTGTTCAGCTGGAAAGGTAGGAATAATGAGAATAAGGTGGAATAAGGGTAGATAAGGTGGAATAAACATAGGAATAAGGGTGGAATAATAGGATGTAGATGGAAATATCCGTATTCTTGAGAATCTCATCGGGCGGGGAACGGGTCCCTTATTCCAATGCTTATTCTCCAAACGAATAGAGCCTAATAGTGGAAATGACTATCTCAGAGGCAAAGGTATCTTTATAAAGAGAATGGAGGAAAAGATTACTCGAAGCGTGTAACCACCACTATACTTAGTATTAAGCGATGAGTTATGTTGCAACGAAGTCAATGCAAATACAAGTGGGGAATCTTGTATCAATTTGAGAATGGTACCTAATCTAATATTTACAAAACATGAGACTATGTTATAAGTGGTGGGAATTACTATTCTATAACTTATGTTTAAGCATTTTAGGTGGTTGCCAACATGTTTAACTTGATTCTAAGTTCAACAAGTTGTTAAGATCGGGTTTTCTAAACAACAGTTTGAGATCTATGCCTAGGATGTTACGAGCACTTAAAAAATCTTAATCATCTTGGAATCTGATTGCACTTCCAAGTTTTTGGATATAAGACACCGATTAGAATTCATGTTTTTGGATATGAGACATCAATTAGAATTCATATGGATTATTCCAGTTTCATTAATTTGTGAATATGCGAAAATTCGAAGGGAAAAAATGCTTCCTCTATTCCATGTTACCAAAGGCAAACTTATGATTTTCTCGTCAATGGTACTTCATATAAATTTTCTTGTGGGTTCCTGGTTCTTCTCACGATCCCAGATAGTATTTGATGTTATATTTTCTATAATATTTATTTGTTTCTTTATCAGCTCCAATAAAGCCATATCAACTTTCGTGGTGATGAGGGTAGAAAATGCCTCGCGAAGGAAAACATGTGCTTCCATCAAAGTGGCCAAGATTGGATCTTTATTCATATAAAGAATGTTGTGGACGGAATAAAGGGCTTAGGTCTAGTTGTTGAGTGATAAGGGCTTAGGATCCTTGGACTTAAGATCTCCTTGAGTGATAAGTGCTCAAGTCCTATGACAAGTTTGAGAATACATCTTGAGAAAAAGATGTTGCCCTTGAAGGTTGCAACTTAGCTTAAAGTGAGATTGTGTTGGTTAACAAGCCAAGGCTCCTTCTCTTATCCTTCCTCCTATCACGTTACTAAGCTACCTATGACTGCGAAAGCATGCTATGATAGCCATGATAGAATCCTCTTTTTCCTTAACCTTCCTTCTCCTTCCCCACCTATCCGATGATAAAACAAAGAAGGAAGGATGATGGATGCCGATCTCACTACAAGTCCTTCCCCTTATTACTCCACATCCTCACACTGAGCCAATGCTACAGACAAATTATGGGTATGGAATAGAAGGCATTAACTTGCAAAGACAATATTTCCTATACACCACAACCATGTTCATGTCCCCGAATAGTATTGTATGGCTTGAAGAGAAAGAAAATTTCTAAAGTGTGTCAAAATAAAAATCACCACAAACTTCTCTTGTTTCTAGAAATTTCGTGAGTGCGCGATTAATATAAGTTTCTAAACTTCTCTTGAGAAGATGAGACTTCATTTTCTGTAGAGTTTTTTAAGTGGATTTAGTTCTAAATTTCTAGAGTTTTCTTTGGTGCATTTAACACCAATTTTCTAGAGAGTTCCCTACTTTTCAAGGTCATTGGAGCACACGTATAAATAGACCTTGTGAGCCATTGTGTGAAGGCAAGCAAATCAAAGTGGGACCAAGTGAAGAGAGTCGCAAAGCAAGTAAGGAAGAAAGAAGAGTGAATGATTTATTGTAGTGGTAATCGATTATTAGTGTGAGTTAGAGAGTTGAGTGGTTGTTGTATAAAAATAGTGTATGTGTTGTATTATTCGGAGTAGCAATATACAATACATTTTCTTTATTTGAATCAAGTATATATTCCAAAAGTTGTATTAGAGCATTTTGTTTTCTCCGATTTCTACATGCATGCCTTACTACGAATGTTGTGCTCATCCACCAGATAAATTATTCATTTTTATCCTTTAGAAAAGTACAATCGTGTCTATTTGAATTTAGTCAGGGGTTTTCTTTCATGCAATAAGTCACTCCTTGATATTTTCTAAGCAGAGGTTCTACTCACATAATTTGGGACTATGAAGCCAATTTAGCTAGGAACCGATTTTCTTTGACAAGTTAGGGCCGATCTTTTAATCAAAATGCCAGACATTGTGGGTTTAACCAACTCCATAAAAAAGCTTAACAATATAAATATAGTTATTGGAAGACATGTATCGAGTCCTATCTTCAAGGACAAGACCTTTGGGAGGTCATTGGTGGTGACGACGTCACATCGCCATCAACAGAACTGGTGGATGTGTTAAGAGAATAGAAAATCAATATCGAGAAGTCATTGTTTGTGCTCAAGACAATGACTGTGGAGGATTTGATTGGGCATATATGATGATCTACCATTCCGAAAAAATCATGGGATGTACTAGCCATGCTGTTGTCATGCAAAATGAAGCGTGATTGTAGTTGTTGGAGAATAAATTGAAGATGCTCAAACATTGAGATATCACAATCTCTCAAACTCTACAAACGTACACTCACTTTGTCAAGATATCTCTCAATTAGATCAAGATTAAAAAATACTGAGCCATAGAAGCAGATAATTATTATCCATGGCCTAAGGTTAGAATACAGTGCTTTTGTCACTAATTTCTTTAGATGGCCCACTAAGCGACCTTGTAGGGTTTGAAAGTCTCTTAGAAATAAAGAGAAGTTAGTTAGCAAATAACCGTTTCATCACAAAAAGATGGCAAAGAAGTACTATTTAGTGCACACAAACAAGGGGAGCAGCATGGGCCACATTTGCAAAATTCAACTCCTCAGTGGAAGCAACACTCTAAAAGGAGCTTTGAGCTAGGGAGAACTCCATACCATCAATCACAACCAAATGATTCATGCATAAAAAGAATGACTGATGCTTCATTTGTAGCAAGAAGGGGCATTATGAACCTAAATGTGAATTTAGAAAGAACACAATTGAAAGTAATATCGCAACGCCAAGCCGTCAATATGAGGATTTATCAAAGGAAGATTGGTACGAGGAGGCTTTTATGATCATCATTAAGAAGATGAATTTATTTTTGATGAACTATCATCCTGGTAGTTACAACAAGAGGTTGTACTGCTAGATGCAACCACTTTGAAAGATCAACTAGAAGAAAATCAAGGAGACTTTCATAAATAAAAGTTGACCTTAAATAAGATAGGAGTCTTCAAAGAAGTCAATAAACTCATCTAAAAGTAGAGTTCATCAAGGGGTTGGTTTGGTTGCAGGGTTGGGCAGGGTTGGGTTGGGTTGGGGTACTATTCACAGAGGTACCCCCTCCTCACAGTTTACTATTCATCCAGCCTAACCCAACCCAACCCAAACCTGCCCAATCCTGCAACCAAACGAACCCATAGAGGAGTCTCGTTCTTCTCAGGAGGAGATTAAAAAAGATTCAAGTGATCCATTTCAAAGATTTACTAAGCTACACAAGTCTAATCCCAGGTATGTTAATGATGTCGTTGTTGAGATGAAGGATTCCGAGAATCCACTACATATGAAGAAGCGTCCAAAAGCCAAGAATGGAGAAATGCAATGGAACAAGTAATCAAGTTACTATGAGAAATCAGCCACACGATCTTGTTCTAAGCCAGGAGGCATAAAGCAAATATCTAGCAAGTGGATTTACAAGTTTAATGCATGTCCAAATGGAAGCATTAAATGTATAAAGCTCGACTGGTTACCCGAGAAATCTTATGGTTTAGATTAATGAAACATTTAGTCGAGTTGTGAAGGTGAATACAATTAGACTTTTACTCACCTTAGAAGCTACTAAAATATGAAAACTGTGACAAATGGATGTAAATAATTCATTTCTTTATGATGAACTCGATTGAGGGACAACCAAGAGGATTTGAAGATAAAAAGAACCAAGGGCATGTTTGCAAATTAATAAAGTCATTATATAGTTTGAAGAAAGCCCCGCGAGCATGATACGGGAAAATAACAAAGTTTCTCCTGCAATGTGGCTATGAAATCATTTACATTGATTCAAGTTTGTTCATCAAGTCCAAAGAAGGTAACTCATCTATAGTACTTGTTTATGTGGGATGATTTGATCATTACATGAGATGATGCTGATGAGATCAAGAGGACAAGAAATCATCTATCAATAAGGTTCTAAATGAAAGAGTTTGGAGAGCTTAAGTGTTTTCTTGGTCCCTACACTGAATACACTAAAGAAGGTCTTATCCTACACTAACAAAATAGGAAAAGGATCTCTTTAAGAAATATGGTATACTGAATTGCAAGCCACTTTCAACCCATTAAAAGTGAGTGCAAAGTTATGTTCAGAAGAAGGCAATCAACAACAACAACAAAGACTTTTCCCACATTCTGTAGGGTCAGCTACATGGATTCACTACTTCCATTCAGATCCATCTTGGGACATTCTCATGCTTAGATCCAAAAATCTAAGATCCCTTCGGATAGTCTCATTCCAACACTTCTTTGGCCTTCCTCATCCTCTTTTATCCGGCTCAACATTCCAATCTCACGTCTCCTAACCGATGCATCTTCCGACATCCTTTGCAAATGGCAAACCACCATAAGTAGTTTTCTCGTATCTTATCCACGATCGGAGCTACACCAACTTTCCTTCTAATTGCATCATTTCAAATCCAATCTTTTACATATATCTACACATCCACCTTAGCATTTTAATTTCTACTATTTCCATTCTCTACACATGTCTCTGGTTCACAAGCCAACATTCAGATCCATAGAGCATAATAGGTCTCACGGTTGCTTTATAAAACTTTCCATTGATTTTCAAAGGAATTTTCTTATCACATAGAATAATAGAGGCTCCTCTCTACTTTAGCCAACCTGAACTTATTCTGTAAATAACATCTCCATCAATTTCCCTATCATGTTGTAAAATAGATCCTAAATATCTAAAAGAATCTTTCTTATGAATGTTATCGTCACCGATCTCCACCTCGACTCCTTTACCATTGTTTTCATCAAAAGTGTACCTAGAAAAACTATAGTGACTAATGCATGTCTCCAGACCTCAAGTTTCTCATTTACTCCATCTTTAGTCTCATTAATCAACACAATATTATCAGTGAATAAGATGTGCCAAGTATCTTATCCTGGATGTGACTAGTTAACTCATCCATAATCAAAGTAGAAAGTAATGGACTCAAAGCTGAACCTTGATGCAGACCAATATTAATGTAAAAATAGTTAGTTTTCCCAAGCATGATCCTTACACAAGATGAAGCCCTATCATACATATCCTTTATGAGTTTAATGTATAGGACATGTACTTGTCTCTTCTCCAAAACTCTCCACAATATCTCCCGTGGGATAAAATCATAAGCCTTCTCCAAATCAGTAAAAATCTTACGGAGGTTCTTCCTTTTAGCTCTATAAGTCTCCATTTTCTCCCCAACAAGTGGATGACTTCAATAGTTGAGCGACCAAGCATGGATTCGAATTGATTTTCTTTTATTTTGAAAATTTGCCTCAGCATTCTTTCGATCAAAGGTTCCCGAATTTCCATAGTATGACTCATCAACTTGATACTTCTATGATTCGAATAATTTTGAATGACTTCTTTGCAGAGGAAGGCAAGGAATTGTAATATTCCACATGTACATGAGTGGAGGGGTCTATTTGTTGAATGAAACTTCTTATCTTTCTTTTTTTCTTTCTTTTTCCTTTTTGATATATAAAGGTGACTTTCTTTATCTGATCTTCTTTGAACCCCGGAATCCCATATTGAAAAGTCATGGTGCCTTGCTTGTTTGAGAAAGGTAGACACTGCGGGTGAGAGGAGGAAGCTATAAGGAATGCTTTCTTTCTGTAAGACAAATAAATTCAGGGGGTGTTTATAGAGTGAAGACTGAACCATCTAGAAAAGGCCCATTGATCCCACTCTATATTACCCTTGGATTAGGGGCCTAGGTGGAAGAAAAGCATACACAGCAGATAGGCAATCCACATTGGTTGGTAGCTTAATATACCTAACCATAACCAGACTGGATATATCCTTTGCTGTTAGTATTAGATAGTGGGGTTGGTGGTGTTGCGGATCGGAGACATGAACAAGGTGCTACTCTCAAAGTGGGCAATCGAAAATTGGGGAGAATGTTCTTACTTGCTATCCAAGATGATCTGTTCTATCTACTCCATCTCTCCTAGCCTTTGTGCTAGGGTAGATGTTGTGGCCTCGTTTTCCACATTTGGTAGGTTATCTATCTGTCTTTCCTTATGTGGTCACCTTGCTTCAGCATAATGGGAGCAATTTCTTGTTTGGCAGGATGATTGAACAGAGAAGGGGGCTCTTTCTGATATAAATCCTAGACTCAATGGTTTGGCATTGGACAGGGAGTTGTGTGTTGTAAACATGTGATCAGAAGGGTTGTGGGCACTGATTTTTGTATTAGAGCTATTTGATCAAAGAATTGATGAATTCTCGAGTCTGTCGAGTGGGTTGGCTAGAATAGATGAGCCTTCGGAAGATGGAGACTCTTAGTGCTGAGAAACAGCTCGTTCACTATAAAGAAGGCATACACTATTTTTCCTTTCCATTGATTCCAAAGACTGATGTGGCGTGTCATGATTACACAAGAATTTAGGAATGGAAGATCCTCGTTAAGATCAAGGTTTGGCATTGGACAAGGAGATGTGTGTTGTAAACATGTGATCAGAAGGGTTGTGGGCACTGATTTTTGTATTAGAGCTATTTGATCAAAGAATTGATGAATTCTCGAGTCTGTCGAGTGGGTTGGCTAGAATAGATGAGCCTTCGGAAGATGGAGACTCTTAGTGCTGAGAAACGGCTCGTTCACTATAAAGAAGGCCTACACTATTTTTCCGTTCCATTGATTCCAAAGACTGATGTGGTGTATCATGATTACACAAGAATTTAGGAATGGAAGATCCTCGTTAAGATCAAGGTTTCCCTATGATTTCTCAGAAGAGGTCGCATTATGATGGGTGTTAGGAGGGTCAAGATCTTTCCTGGATGCGACGAGACATGTCAACAGTGTGAGGAGGCTGCATGGGACATTAAACATCTCTTCTTCAGATGTCTTGTCTCAAGGGAGACCTAGGAGGCGGCAGACGTATCGAGGGCCCAATGGGGGTAGTATGGACTTCTTCTAGAGCTCGATAGGTAGTGATCAAAGGGGATCAATTGAAGGCAGGACTATAGCGATTGTGCACGTATGGACAATCTGATTGGCAAGGAATGGTTTGATTCAATGGCATGTGATTTTATCATGAGAGTGTTATTGATCATGCCAAGGCACTTTATGAGATGAGGTAATTGTAATTTTTGCATATAATTCTTAATGTAAATACAGAGTTTGGGCGGGCCTTTTATGGAGGTTCATCTGTTGTTCCTAAAAAAATGCAACCATTAGATATAGTTTCTAATACAATAAATTATATATTTACAAAGTTGTTATTTTTATTTACATCAAAAATATCAAACGACGAAAATAAATATGTCTATTTAGATGGTTAGCAATGAGGTTAATATATTACACATAGATTAGCTAAGAGTGAGATCATGATTCATTTACTAATTGGGATAATCAACGAAAACACATTCTAAATAGAGAAAGTATTCTAAAAAATGCACGTTGTCAACACAATGAAGAACGTGAATTATTTTATTCCCTAAAAATAAGGGATGAGTTTTTTTTATAAATATAGGGAATTCAATTGCCAGTCACTTATAAAAATCACCATCATAAAATCAAAGTGATTTTGATCTTGACCATATATGACAAAGATAAAGCCATAAAATGATAGTTTTTTTGAAATAAAGTAAAGATCCGCCTCATTTGAAGTTTTTTAATATGTATATGCACATATAGCTATACATACATACATATACGTGTACATACATATGTTAGTATCTTAGTGCATACTAATTGTATCATTATTTTGATGATAAGAAATCTTTGTGAGTACATATAGCTCTGCAGATTTCATGGTAAGCTCAGTCCAAGTTTGAAGTAGAAAAGCTGTGGACTAAAGTGATGAAGAAGAAGGAAGACTGTACAATAAGTATATGTAAAAAATCTCAAATATATATGCACATGTATCACATAGGTATATTAAGTCCAAGCCATTATGATCGATCAACCTTCCTGATCTGATCGATCGACTATTTTTGATTGATTACCCTATTTGACTTGAACGCCCGTTACTGATCCATCAACCCACTTGAACTGATCGATCACCCTTGATCGACCAGTTGCCTTTTATGATCGATCGCTATTTGAATGGAAACCTCAAACTACTATATTATGATCGATCACATTAATTTACATAATCGATCAGCTTGATATGATCGATCACCTTTTTTGTATGATCGATCATTTGTATCAAATCTTGATGATTTCTTTAAAGATCTAATTCCAATGGTTATATTTTTGAGATCTCGTCCCCCACCACTATAAATAGAACCCTAGGCTTATTGTTGTGAACACACATTCCAAGGTAAAACCTTTCTCTCTCTCAAAGCTTTATTCGAGGCCATCTGTCTTGCTCTCTACTTGAAGATCACATCTTGAGAGCCATTTGTCTACACATTCAATTTGCAATTCAATATTTATTACATCGTGAATTTTTTTAGCCTCATTATTCGCATTGCTTGTTTATATTTGAGGCTTTATAGATTGTTGTAATCTTTACATTTCTGATGTAATGTAACACTTGGTGTTTGATCTAAGGTGTACAAAGGACTTAGTTTTTCGATCAAAGTTGTGGGAAAGATTTTGGTGTGTGATCCAAAGCACTTATAAACAATCGAGTTATCCATGAAAAAGTAACTCGAGACGGTGAAATAGTTGATTGACTTGAACAAAGGGAAATCACGAGTCAGGTGACTTAGGTTATTGTTTTTACCTAGTGGACTTTTCATGTTAAAATACTTGTCTCTTGTGGTTGTTCTTATTTGGTGGCTTGCTTGTTTTATCTATGGTGATTATTGTCAGTTGTCTCTGTTTATAAAGCATAATGTTTTATTTAGCGATCAAGAATAACTCACATTTGGTATCAGAGCCTAGTTCACGTAGCGGACATCATTAAAATTTGTGTTATGGTCGCTATCACCAGCAACAACAAAAGGTCAATCCACGGTAAGGCCTCCATTGTTTGACGGTATCAACATTTCTTATTTTAAGATTCACATGCAAATTCGTTTGAAAAGCACGGGATACAAGATATGAGATGTCATCGAAAGTAAATACCAAAGGTTAAGGTAATCGAAGAGGAGAAAGAAAGTTGGCAAGGATTTAGGGCTTCCGTCAGATGGTTGTTCCTCTCCAAATCCATGGATATATATATATATATATGGAAAAAATGTGATAAATTTGTTCAACTCTTAGTACAACATAAATCGTAAAGTTATTAAGCTCCTTAATAAAATGTGATGGAAAAAATCATCCAAACGATCAACATCACAGCAAACCTCCAGAACTGAAGTTTAGATAATGCATATTAGTACCTACACTACACAATAGAAATGCCACTAACAACATACAACTTATACAACTTCATGATTTTTTTTAATGTATTTCAGCGCATCCCATTGGAGGTTAATGATCTAAAATATAAGCAGATCCACGAAAAAATCTCAGTGGATAATGTTATCAAATTCACCACAAATTTTTGAAGTAAAATTCCTTGTATATGTTTTCTCTCATATTTTGGAAAATCTGATGTACTCATTCGTTAATCATTTAATATTGTTTTATTGTTGAACAAAGATAAATAAGAGCATAAAGATTTTATACAAAGTAATGAATTTGAGTATTAGATAAGTTTCTTGTTTGAGTATTAGAGCCGAAATTGCAAATGGACAATCATATATGAAATTTTTATCATAACTTGGATAAGAAAATAGTAGTGCCAAGAAAAATGGCAATTGGATGCATTTTCACCTAGATTTGAGCAACACATCCAACTAAGAGTGTAATTCGATGTTACCAATCAATCTTCATGAAAATGTTAGGTTGAATATAGAAACTACAGGAAATTCTTTTCATGCTTTCAATGCAATAATACATAGAGGTAGTGCTTCATCTAAATAGAGTCTACTAAAAATCCAACCTTGAAAAAAAAACTATAAATAAGGTCAACATTATAGTTTCAGTGCCAAATTATTATTGTCATTGTAGAGCATATTATTATCTCTAAGTAGGAATGGAAGTTCCATTCAGGTATGAGTAAAGAAAAAAACTAAAACAGAAAACATAAACATTTGCATAATAAAAACACTAAATAATTCATGCGATAGAGGTAAAGCACAAAGTTTTGCATAAAAATAACTAATTAGATCATGAGATAAAGGGAAAGCATAATAAAACACCAAATAAATCATGGGATAGAGAAAAAAGTATTGTTATAAAGAGAGAACTATTACTAGATATGAAACTGAGTTGTGATAATAAGAGAGATGTAAGGACTCCTGGGAAGGGGAAACCACTTCCAAATTCGAAAGTAAAACATTTGGATCCATTGTTCTCTCCTTAGATAAAAAAACATTATAATGCGTGTTTCGTAAGAGTCGTGTATCGAGCTTCATGAATAATGTGTATTACATTCAGTGCTCAGTATATACATCCAACTTAGCACTGGATCCTAAATCATCATCCTTGCTTCATAAAGCTTTAACAAAAAATATTGATTGATTCACTACTTAACACTGAAGAGGATGATTTTGGAATAGAGAAATCTAAATCTTCCATCATGCCTACCATGCATCAAAGCAAAAAATGCTTGTGTGGAAAAACTGACGAAGGTCCAATACACCCAAATCTGAAGCTTCATAATAAATACAAAGAAAAGAATTCACGCAAGTTAATTACCTTATTTTTCTAAAAGCCTGCAGAAGGCTACTCAATATGATTTTTTTCGCAATAAAAATAGGAATGTCTCATCTGTTTCGATAATGGGGAAACAGTGCAACCCAATATCACTATTAGTAGAAAATAGTGAAAATAAAGGGAGAAGAAGACAAGCCCGAACCTCCTGGCACTGGCGGTGAGGAATCACGACGGCATCTCTGAGCCAGAGTGTGTAGAAATGTCTGTGATGATCCAGAGAAGGTGGGAAATGTTGCCGGTGGCATGCACACTCAAGAAAACCATCAAGATGTGGTGAGCCGGCAAGCCGACGAGGGAGGAGGGGGAAGACGACAAATAGGGTTTGGGAAAACATGATTTTGGAATGGAGGGGATCTCATAGTATATAGTTTTATGCGAAAGAGGGAAAGCGGGAAGAACAAAATTTGGGCGGGGGATAGGATTTTTTGTTTCACCATAGTAGTAGTCTCTTGGACCACACTAAAGTAATCATGCTTCAACTTTTTAACCACGGTAACATTATAGTCACCTAAGAGTAATGTCTATAAAAAATAACGTAGCTAATAGAGTATGGTCACAGTGTGGTCAATTATTTTTTACCTCGGTAAAATTTACCGTGACCTGATTGTGTGGCTAATAAACCATATTTTAGCAGTGCATGGAAATAACCCACCACATTTGAAGATTTCACTTTGTAGAGAAACCTTGCAATGAGCATAGTGCTTATTAGAATTCTAATGAGCACCCTCATTTTACAAATATTTACAATAATTTTGAGATACTATTATTTTACATATGTTATATTATATGCTTATTTTCACAAAAATAATAAAATAATCATAATTTTATTTGTATTACATATAATTTTCTATTTTTATAAAATATTATTTATAACATGAATATAGTATAATAGCTGTAAAATAATAAATATTTAGTTCAAAATGATGTATACATTTGTAAAAACAAGGGTGCTCATTACAATCATAATAACCATAGTGCTCATTGAAAAAAAAACTATATGTATGTTTTATGTATGTATACACACATATGCATATGTACACACACATGTGCGTATATGTATATGTACACGTACACACACATGTGTGTGGATGTATGTATGTCCGTATATGTACACACACACACATGTGTGTGTGTATGTACACATGTGTACACATATGTATAAGTATACACTCACATGTGTGTATATACACATCTCTACATATGTGTGTATACATATACATACATTTATGCATATATGCATGTATTTATAGAGAGATAATCCTGTGAGAGGAGTTCTCTGCGAGAACATGAGAGGAGTTAATAAGGACCGTTGGATGACAAGCGAGGATAAATGGCAATGATATATGGCCAACCCTAAGACCTTCCAACTCTATCCGTCATTCTTCTTTCTCCTTACCATTCCAACTCCGTCCATGATTGCGGCACCCATACTCCCTCATCCCCAGGTGCGTGAAAGCAGGTGCAATCTCCACTATTTTCACATTAATGTCCACAACTGAAGACTCTCTCTTCGCTCTTCTCAATGGCATTGTCCCCTCATTGTTAGAGCGGTCCTTCGCCTCTAGTGCCTCACACAACAGAACCGACAACAATAGCATCTGCCCATTTTCTTTGCAGCCTTTGGCAATCAATAGTACACGGAAGAGTCATCTAGACTACTCAAATCTTGATGGAATCACACTGGAAAAGTGTTGGCTATTTCAAGTAACAAAAAATGTAGAATAGATGATTCTATATTTTTGTATTACTAACAACCATAAATATTAATGTCTATGAAGAAAAATACGTCGATCAACAAAATCAATGTATTGACTAACTTGTTTAATAATAATTAGGATCAATCATTAATCTATGCAACTTGACAATAAATCGATTTTTTTAGAAAACTTAAAATTTTTGAGGGGTTAATGAGATCGGACTGAAAATCAATCTATTTTATACGGTGATCCTATAAAATTAAATATCCAATAATGTAAGTAGGAAAGAGATCCATTATAAGTTGATTCATTTAAGAAATTATCCATTACGAGTTGATCCAAGATAAAATATACTATTACTGAGTATAAATTTTATGTGAAGAGATATACAATATATCCATAAAGATTATTGATATTTTTTCCTGATGAAACGAAGGAGTGCATGTATAAATTTTACCCTAAGAAAATCCAGAGGGAACATTACATAGAAAAAGGAGCACTTATAAATATCGAAGGGCACTAAAAACTAAGCACTTATAAATATCTAGGGGCACTAAAAAACTAAGTGGCTGCCTGTCAGATCCAAGTTCAGCAGATCTGTGTTTGGCTAAGAAAGAAGGGGGTGATCAATCATGGGATGAGAGTGCTCTCCCCTATTTCTGGAAGGTAATGATTGGTGGGAGGACCAAATGCTTCCTTGCAGACCTGTATTTCCAATTGTGCAGAAAGAGGAGGGACAAGTGACTCACAAACTTTTGTGCAATGTATGTGTATGAGGGACCCATGAAGGGCTACTGCCACTCAAAGAAGAGAGAATCTCCAAGGAAAGCTTAATTAGGTTGTGCTTCCTCTCAATTAGGTAGCAATCTCTCTCCATGTAATTAACTGTCACCACTTGATAAGCCATGGTTTATTTTTTGATTTACATAAATTGCATGTGCATCATAAGCAAGCTCAAATAAATGGTCAAATAATACAAATAGATATAAGGAAAAAAAATGGGGTTGTCTTCCCCCGCCTTATTTTCTAGCGTTTTTTTCTTCAAAAATAAATCAGTGAATTTAAATCACTATATTCCTCCAATATGTCATTTCAATTTCGTCAGAAACAAAGATTCTTATGCCTTCCATATAGAACATGTAACTTTAACGGTCTTATAAATGTTGTAATCGACTTGTTCTAGATGAAGGGTATATGAGTCTCTGTTTCTGACGAAATTGGAATGACATATTAGAGAGATATAAAGATGAAAATACATGATTATTTTCTCCAAAAATTCAAAAAATACGGGAAAATGGGTGGAGGTAGCCCATTGAACTCTTGATATAAATGCATCCATATTTGATCCCCTGTTATTTTCGTCTCCCTCTCTCCTATATATCTGTTTATGTAACTTTTTGAAAAGTAAAGACATATATTAGTTAAACAAAATCGAGATATGATAGTGAATAATTTCAATATTGATCATCATTGTCTAATAGTAAACTTGGTTCATTGCAAAATTATATTTTATTCTTGTCATTGGTAACGGATGTAATTTTCATTGCTAAATGTTCATGTAACGCCGACTATCCGTTGACTTTTTTTGTTAAGATATATAATAGTTCCTAATTTAGAAATGATTACATTGAAAAAAAAACTAACAAACAACCATTGCTATAATATTCAATGCTAGTAATATACCAACGGATACAAAGTTCCATGCGAATTTAAAGAATTAAAAATAATTTCTCTGCAAACGTATTCACTGTTATAATTTTAGCATCAACAAAAATAACAACATATACTAGGTTATTTGTTGTTGCAAGTCAGATAGTTAGGTGAAGAGCCTTATATCATTGGTCTTTCATGCATTTATTCCGACCACGATCCGATCTTTATCTTTCGTGAAGTGATCAATAAAGTTAACCCTTCTTTCAAATATAAAAAAATATGTAGTTAAAATTTATTGGTTTCTGATATCTTGTCTTGGACCTTTAAGATGTTGCAACCTCCCAATGCACGGAAATTTACGCCGTCTCAAGAGAGAGATTTGATCTTGGAAGATGTCTAAGGTTCCTAACCTCGCTAAGCGACATTGGATCAGTTGGGTTGTAGAGCGTCGCAATTGCAATGCTTGCTCGAGGCTGACCCTACTGGTGAAAATACTACCCACCAACTGCAGGTCACTCAGGAGACCTGCTACTTAACAAAAACCAACTCTCCTCGTTGTCTTGATGCATTGAGAATTATAGCCCTATCACACTTACTAATTGTGAGATGCAAATCATGTCAAGGGTAATTTTCAACCGTTATAGGAAGGTATTATACCGTCATTTTACCAAAAGCATATGTGTCTTTTTTTCAAAAGGGATCCACTATGGACTCTGTGGTAGCTGCAAGTGAGTTCATTGCTAATTGGAGCTCGGGTGAGATAGATGAGATAATTGAAATACCTCCAACTACCCTTTCTTAATTCTTATTATAGATCACAGAATAATTATGTGAATGCGGTTTTATTAATATTATTTTACTTAGAAGTTTAAGGTCGAATACAAGGAAGGAGTGTAGATTTTAGGTGTAACTTCGGTCGGTATAATGTGTCTGAATCAATGTGCATATGCCATGTTTTTGTGTCCAGAATGCAATGCTATTCTTTTAAGATTTTTTAAATATATTTTTATGCTTTAATATTTTATATAATTTTTATTTTAGTTTTTGCAAATTTTTATTTTTAATGGAAAAGAAAGTGAAATAAAGAATTTAGATAAGTATAAGGGAATTTTAGGGTAACTGCAAAATTGATTTCTTTATCAATTTGAGTTCAAAATATGCAAATGGTATCCCCCTTAAACTATGTCAAGGAGGAATAAGAAAACTATTTTTTTCAGGTTTTCAATTAATGATGAATTAAATATGATGCAATGTGTGATTTTAATCTTTCTCAAATTTAAGTATGAAAATGCAATATTTTTTTTGAAAAATAAAAATATAACATGCAAATTATGACGGGATGAACCTATTGTAGTTTTTTTTGGAATTTTTGAAATTAACATGAATAAACTAAAAATGAAATATATAAAATAATATGAGCTAATGCATTTCAATTTTTAAGCAGAACAAATCAACTGAATAAATTTCTAACATATCGAAATGATAACAATAAATGATATATGTACGATAGTTTTTAATCTTAAAATTTGACGTAACAATTCATTCAAAGCAAGAATTCAATAAATATTCAAAATTTAATTGCCAAAAGTTTTATTATCTCAAGATCTTCCGAAAACTATTTTCCACAATTTTTTGAAATATAGATGGATTTATAATAAATTAACGGCAAATAGAATATATTTTGCTAAAAATTTCATAGGTAATTCACTTTATCTCCAAAATGTGTGCACAATACGTCCAATTAAAAAGAAAGAGTAGGTCTACAAAATGATAAAAAGATTGCAATTTTTCGATAAAAAAATATGCATGTTATTCAACAATGAACATAGAGGCATAAGCACAATAAACGTACTAAAATAAAACTACAAAACTTAGCTCCGATGACTTTTCACTGATTTTGCGAAACTGGTTGGATCTTCGCGTAATATTCCCAAAGGTGGGGCCTTCATCTGTGAATATTGGAAGCTTGGAGGGTACATAAGTCACGTAAGTACATTCAAGTAACTCGGTCTCTAACGTGTAGTTTGGCAAAGAGGATCATCAGCTGTAGCCCCTTCTGCAGCAGACACTGTTGTAGGGGCTACAGCTGTCCGATTACTTATCCATCGCCTCAAGATGTGAGTCCACTATTCCCGCCTCTCTAGGATAGTCGTCGAATCCTCATCCGATTTTCCTTGTGCATTACAGCCCTTGCTGTAAATGTCATTTACAGCTGACGATCGGTTCCCTTAGTTTGGACCAACATTTGTTCTTCTGAATGTATGGACATGAGATGAGCCATGTGTAGGGCTCTGGATCACTCGATGGTTGCTGATCTAATGGCGGTGGATAAAGAGGTTGCGAGCAATTGAGATGGGAGGCACTCCCTTAGATCAGACGGCCTGGATTTGGTTTTTGTCCAACGACTGCATTGAACTAATCCGACGACAACCGTGCATTGAGAGGATCGTCTCTTCTTTGATGAATCAAGCAACGAGGCTCGGGATGTCAGCGGGTCTGGTTTGGGGCATGTATCAATATTCCCAAATCCGTACCTATTAATAAAATCAATACCCATACCTGTTCATTTATTAAACAGGTAATTTCTAGCGGGTATTAATATCCAGCAGATACCCGTGTACCCAATAGGTACCCACATATTCAATAAAAAAAATTTAAGCTCTTCATAAATGTAAATAAGATTTTCACATGTAGAATAAATATAGGGATATTATGTAATACAGTGGTACACAAAGATGAATGTGTAGGAAATATTAAAGATATATATACATATATTAAGTGTTTAACTCTTTGGGTTGATAATTATTATTTTATTGAAGATACAAAAAGATAGTCAAATATGAATAATTGATGGAAAGGAGAAAATTGAGTCAGATTTGTATATATGTAGATCGATACGTATTAGATATTAAGTGGATCTGATGAGTTTGACTAAAATGCAACACACATATCTATATTTATATTTTTTATTCGGGCAGGGTGAGTTTGAGTTCGGGTACCCATAAGGCAATCCTGAACCCATTCCCATACTTGCATGGGCAGTAAATTCAAAACTCAAACCCATCCAAAAGTAAATGGTATGGGTTATGGGTCGTAAATGGGATGGGTTTGGGTCGGATACCACATGGGTATACCCAGATTGATATCCCTAAGCGAGGCGAAAAGCAACTCCGATCTCCGGTGAAAGCGTTGTCTTTGTGGATGGTTCCGGTATCGGCCGTCCTACCCCAATGAGGATGTGGTCCACTCACCGTAACATCGAGGCGAACATGCAAAAGGAAGACGTGGTTCAAGCTTTAGGAGCTCGATCGCGTTTTGAGGTGTATGATAGGAGGTGGGTGGAGCTCTGCGTAGGCGGTGGAGTTGGAGCACATACGATGAAGGGTTGCATAAGGATAGGATAGAAGCGATGGGGAAGAATATGATAGCGAAGGTCGATGGTAGCTTCGTCTCATACTTAAGTTGACGTTGTTATGTTTAAGTATTTCCTTTAGCTTGCATTTTTATGCTTACAGATCATAGAACTCCTCAATCTTGGGCTAGGATTGACCATTATTATGGTTTTAGATATCTTTTCTAGGATCTTTGAGGCATTGCGACCTCAAGAGAGTGATTGGATCTTGGAAGATGTCTAATGTTCCTAACCTCTGAGACATTGTATCACTTAGGTTCTAGAGCTTTGCAACTGCAATGCTTGCACTTTGCTGACCCTATTGATGAAAATACTATCCACTAGCTGCATATCACTCAAAAGAACTGCAATTTAACGAAAACTCTCACTGTAGACTTGATGAATCAAAATGTTAAACAAGACATGAAAAATGGGAGAGGTTAATAATAAATTCCTCCACATTCATGTTGCAAGAAGCAAATCACCAGGACCAAATGGGTTCTCCGTGAATTTCTATCCAGACTTTTGATAGGAGACTACTGCTAACCTTTGCCACATCTTTGATAGCTTCTCTAATGACCCAATCTCGATGGAGAAAATGGCATCGTCAATGCTTCTAATTATGAGGTTATCTCCTTGATTTCGAAAAAGTAACATGCATTGCCCATTGAGAACTATAAGCCTATCACGCTTACGAATTATGAGATGAAAATCATATTTAAGGTAATTACCAATAGTTAAAGGAAGGTGTTGGATCATAATGTGTGCCTATTTTTTTTCAAAAGAGATCCACTACAGCCTACATGGTAGTTACAAGTGAGGTCATTGCCAATTGGAGCGCATGTAAGATAGATGAGATCATCCTGAAAATCGACTTTCAAATGGTGTTTGATACTGTTGATTGGAATTTTCTACTTATCTATTTCCATTCATAGGGCTTTAAGAAATTCTTAGTGACTTGGATTGAACATTTGTTTGTTATAATCAGGCTTTTAGTTATGATCAATAATAAGGACTCTAATATTTCCAAGCCATCTAGAGGGTTGGGAGAAGGTGATCCTCTGTCTCCACTACTTTTAAACTCTGTCATATTTCTTTTACATTGAATGCTATTTAAACACATTGAAAAATCAAGACTTACCATAAAACTGTAAAATCAAGGGAGGTTTCTAGTCTTCACTATGCATATGACACATTTATCTTTACAGAGAATAATAATCGATCCATTGGCAACACCTTGCATATTCTTGAATTCTTTTCTAGGCTCTTTGGGATAGAAGTAAATATCAAGAAGCCTTCCTCTAGAAGGCCTATTGGCAAGTACCCAAGTCACTCTCCTTAATTTTATATCGATGTAATTTCAAAGATCCATCAAAATGATCACATCAAGAGGAAAATATAGAAAATCAAATCTTGATGCTGTCAGATTATTTATTTTACTTGGATAAGGTTCAAGGTTGAACTCAAGGAGGTAATATGAGGGTCAAGAATTAATATTTAAATAATATAAGAAATTATGTTTTCAAGAGATGAATATTTTTAAGTGTTTTTTTTATATTTTTCAAATTTTTATAGATTTTTAAATACAAGAAATGTAGGCAGATACTTGAAAATGATATATAAATTTTTACAAATAATTTAATACAAGAAAACAATGCTATGTAATGTGTGAAAATAAAGTGATTAGATGAATTTTAAAATGACGTGATGATTAATGATGCAAAAGTAAAGATGAAGGTGCAAACCAAGCAAATTAATTCAAGAGCCATTCCCTTAATTGGGTTCAGAAATAATATGATCAACTAGTCCCACAAGAATTCTCCCAATTTTTGCAATTAATTATTGAGCAAAAAAATCAACGATCAACGGATTATGCTTAAAACATCAAAGAATACCTCAATTATATTTATGATGAAAAAATGTCTCCAAAATGAATGTTTCAGTATTCTACATATAGAGAATGAAATAAGGATCAAATCGACGTAAGGCTCAATGAAATCCGACTACAAATGCTCAAGTTATGAAGAAATGAAGTCTAGGGGTATAAATGTAATTAAAGTAATAATATGTTTGCGATTATACCCTTCTACGAACTGACGAATCCATGATTCATCTACTTTGTATGAACGTTTTAGCAAAATCTTTTTAGTAAATAATCAAATAAACCCCTTAAAATCAATTAATTAACATTCACTAATTGTGCTCGAATTTAGGGTAATAAATAGCCTTGTTTTTGACCTAAATTGAGCTTATTATTCTTTGTACAAAAATCACCTATTTTAACCCAAATTTTTTCTCAAATTTATTCTTTGATTAACTAACATTTCATAAAGAATTAAAATCCATAAAAAGAGCAAAATCAAGAGAAAACATAAAAATCTGACTTTGTATAAAGCGTACATATTTTATCTTTGTTAATTTTATTTTATCTTTTTCTTAATCTTTAAAATCCATAAAAATATTTAAATTATGTATATATTTTATATAAATTAATCCACTTATTAAAATCGAACAAAAAATATAAAAAAATAATACCAAATGCAAGTATTTTATTATCTACAAAGTACCACCAAAAATACTTTTTGTGCAGTTGACCTCTTTTGCTTTTAGGTCCTTCACAAAGTTGTAGATCTCGTCGAGAGAGAAACTTTCATGTTGACCACCTTTTGATTTGACCTCATTTGTACTTTCTTTCTTTTTATTTTATTTTAAATTTTTATTATTTAATCCTTATTTTTTACATTTTATTTTTTATTTTTTTTCTTTCCCATCTTTTTACTTTTGTCTCGTCCCTTCTCTCTCTCTCCCTCTCTCTCTCTTTCTTCTTCTTCTTCTTCTTCTTCTTCTTCTTCTCTCTCTCTTCCCTACTATTTCCTTTCTCTCTACATCTGCACGTGCAACGCACATGCCTTCTCTTCCCTCTCCTAGTACGTGCATGGCACGTGCCATCTCCCCTTCTCGCTCTTGCCACACCCTGGTCACGTACCAACCACGTGACCTTCTTCCTTCCAAACAGCTACCCGATCAGTCGCCTCTCCTACCCCCTCCATAACCGTCGCCATGTCAGCAGCCCTCGTCGCATGTAATGCCCCTGCCATCTCCACTCGTTACCCTCTCCTCGAGCTCCTATAAAACCTAACTGACCTCCCTCGTTCTCCATCATCCTCAACTTCATACTGATTACTCCCAAGCTCCAGATTCGAGGGTAGGTGACATCTCCTAGGAGCTTCGTCGAGCGGGGTGGAGTTTTCAGTTGGCGAGATCCGAGGTGTATCCAGCACCTCATTGCAGCAACACAAATCAGCCGCAGAGCTCGATCTCTCCTCACCAGATCTCTTGAGAAAGGACATCAGAGCATCCTCTGCTTCCCCAAGAGATCACTCCTAGGTATATCCCACTTTTCGTCTCTCTTCCTCATTCAATTCATCACCATTCACCCAACTCCGATCCACCTATTCATCTATGATCTCCCCTATCAGCACCTTTGACCTTACAAAGGTCGAAGCTCCATCGCCCCTACCTTTGTCGCTCTGCCAACCACGCTCGGCTGCCAACCATCATCTTTGAGCACCTTCACCTCCTCATACCTCCATCGCTTTCACGAGCTCTACTCCCATCCACCACCACTTCTCGCACATCTCCGCAATCTGCCACGCTCGACCATCAACCTCCTTAGCCTATGCAAGAACTTCATCCACCACCCCTCTTCTCATAGCAACTCGTCGCCCTACGCCGACGCCTTTGACCTTCGCCTCCGTCGTGCCACACACCAACCTTAGTTCCGTCATTGTCGACCGATCGTCACTGCCAGCACGCCAGCAACTTGGCCGTGTGTCAGCTAAATTGACACTCTGACAAACCCTTACACCTCCGTAGAGACTTCCTCCCTCACGCTCCACCTTCGCCTCCGCCCGATGACAATCACACCCTCGATGCCACCCGTCGCATCACCAAGAGCCCCAATGCGTCCTTCCCCGAACCTAGGCCCCAGCCTCAAGGCTCGGTGTAAAGCCTTGAACTTGGTCGTCTCTCGAATCCTATATCATAAGACCCGGCTCGTCAAGAGGAAACCAACGGAATTTGTTTCGTGTGAATCAGACTTCATTTCGATTGGTTATGATTTTCGGAAGAAAGAGAAGTAAGGAAGTTTAAGACATCATTAACTCTTAATGACTGTCATTAAGACTAACTAAATATGATTAAATAAATTAATGATGGATTGAGGATCGTTAATGACCATTAGCGAACACTAATCAATAGTTAACAAAAGATAAGCATAAGCTGCGGAAGTTAAATCATGATTAGTGAAAGTTAATCACGATTAGCATTAATTAAGCATCCTCTAAAATGTTCTAACTTAAGCCCTAAGTTACGGATAAGTTTGGCCAAAACCATGGGCCAAAACCATGGGTCGCTAACCGCAGTTAAGATCTAAACCATGGTTTTCTAACCATGATTAGCAGTTTTCTGGAGCCTATAAATACCCCGACCCATTCATTCTCTACGATTTTCACTACCACCACCACCCAAGGGCTAAGGTTGAGAGGTCGGGAGGAGGAGTGGGAGGCGAGGAAGGAGCGCTATTGAAGTGCTGCCGGGAGAACAAGGAGGAGGAAGGAGCCTTAAATCATCCTTTCTGAAAATGAAACACGATAAAGCACTGCATACCCGAGAGAGAGCTCGATTAGGTAACGAAATCCTTCCTTTTGTTGTTGGATTTTCATATGAGATTTTGAAATTCATGATTTTATGTTCTTCTCTATGAAGAACCCTAAGTTTAGCTATTTTTTAAATAATATGAAAAATTACTTTGTGATTCCCACTAAAATAAGGGTTAAGCATCGAATTGATCCAGTGGCTTGGAAAGATAGGGTTTGGGAGTTATCGTATGCATAAATATGAGTATATATAGATATTAATTAATATATATATGGATCTATACTCAATATTGAGGAATATGCAAATTGAAGGCCTAACAGAAGAATTACATCATGGGAATTGATGTGTATTAAGTTGGATCCTTAAAAGGATCGTGTGTCACGTTAAGGATGATTGGCAGTAGAACTACAAGTCAGTCATGCAACCTGTAGGTTTGTCGGAAGGAACCCGTATTGGCGTGACCCTACCTAGATGGTGCACGGTTTCTCTATTATGATAAATGCACACGAAATAAATAATTTGCAATGTGTGATACCGGATGTCAATATCTTCGTGTTGAATGACGGAAGATGTAGTCGTGCCATGTGAAGGCACGGGTGGTTGGATAGTGGCTGGGTCACGATAACATGTATTTAAAGTCACTAGGTTATATGATTAAATGTTAGCCTGAGGTTTTAAGCAACCAAGTCCTCGAGGAAGGTGTGCTCCTTTGTTTGCCAGACTGAGGGCTTGAGACCCTGATTAATAAAAGAAAAGGAAATTAGCAGGGCAGTATTGGAGGATTGGTTGAGATGACGTGCGGCGGCATAAGCTTACCAGATCAACGCAATCTCCAATCCTGAAGTGTCCACAGCTTCGGAGTCCATAGTGATGAGGTAATTCCCTGGACTAATCCCTGACGTAGAATAGAAAGGAATATGAATTATACTAATGAGAATGAATGAATCTTTTTGTGATAACAAGTTTTGAAAAAATTATCCATTTGTTTGCTTTTCTCTTCTTCGTTACTTAACACTCGCTAATTAACATAGTCATCTAACATATGATTTATGGAAAACCCAGCAGGTGTCGGTGAGCCAGCACAAGGACTTTAATAATCCAGCCAACTAACATAGTTATCCAACCAGCCAAAGTATCTTTATTCTGTAAGGTAGTTAGTAATCTTATTGTGCATTTCCTTCCAGCTGATGTACATATAAATGATTCTAGTGAAAAAATGTATCATGTGATCTTTATTTTATGAATGGAAAAGTGTTGAAATACTTCCTTCTAAGTATTTTTTATTGCAGTCTATTTCTAAATGTTAGTTGTGATTGCTGAATAAATTATTGTTGAGTAACCAGATCTGATATGGGAGGATCCGACGATCCGGAATTGGCGTTGTGACAGATTGGTATCAGAGCCCGGTTACTCCAGTAATCTATTTAGTAATTGATAACTATGAGCGGTATTCAGAAACTAAGTTTGTATTGAGATCCTTTGATCTTAATAATTGACCACAGTACCATTTACAAGTCATTGTCCCTTATGTACATCATGCTAAGATATATAGGATCTGACTTTTGGCCTTGATTCATCACAGGATCACGGCAGACCAAGATGTGTCTAGGCAATTAGCGTCTATGATGGTGATGCCACATGAGATGAGGCAAAAGTAGCACGCATTAGAGAGGAGACTCAATGCCACAATGAGAGATCAAAGTCATCTAGACCTGTGAATGCTAGAGATAAGGGTTATGTTCATCCTTCTTAGGAAGAATCTAGTTACGTAACTCCATTGAGTAGACCCCTACTCCTATCGGAGTAGCCATATAGGAGGCTCTCCGTAGGAATAAAAAATTGCTTGAATCCTACCATAAATATAAGGTTTCGATAGAAGTACAAAAGCATTATTTGATTAAAGGAAAAGGAGGTAAAGTGTTTATAATCCAAAAGATCTTATATGACTACATGATATAGATTGTAGGACATCATTTACCAGCTTCTCTACTACTTATTGAAATATGAATAATTTTGATCTCATCATTGGGATGGATTGTCTAGAAAGGCATCGAGCATGCCTTGATTGTTTCCAGAAAACGGTAACTTTTCACATTCCTAACTCGATAGAGTTCCAGTTTATTGGAATGACATCCAGTGATGATGTCAAATACATCTCTATTCTAAAGGCTCAACAACGATTAGAACAAGGGTGTCAAGGCTATTTAGCTTATGTATACACTACATCAGGGTCAGATAGAATGATAGAATATGTGCTTATAGTGTGCGAGTTTCCTGATGTATTTCCAGAAGAATTACCTGGATTACCACCTGAGTGAGAGATTGAATCTGAAATCTCTCACACACCTGATACTCATCCTATCTCTATTCCTCCATATAGGATGGCACCGGCGGAGCTAGGGAGTTAAAGGTACAGTTACAAGAGCTGTTAGACAAAGGCTTCATTCATCCTAGTACTTCACCATGGGGTGCACCTGTTTTGTTTGTAAGGAAGAAGGATGGGTCGATGCGGTTGTGCATTGGCTATAGATAGCTAAATAAAAGGAAAATAAAGAATAAGTATCCTCTACCAAGAATATATGATCTCTTTGACCAGTTATAGGGTTTGGGTTGTGTATTCCAAGATTGATTTAAGATCTGGATACCACCAGTTGAAAATTAAAGATACAAATATTCCCAAGATAGCTTTTCGAACTAGATATGGGTATTATGAATTCTTAGTTATGCCTTTTGGACTGACAAATGCCTCAACAGCTTTCATGGATATCATGAATAGAGTATTCAGAGAGTTCCCACGTCACATTGTAGTAGCCTTTATTGAGGGCGTACTTATTCACTCCAAGGATAAATACCAGCATGAACACCATCTCCGGCAAGCACTTGAAATACTAAGGAATAACAAACTATATGCTAAATACAAAAATGCGACTTCTGGTTGTCCGAAGTATCCTTCTTAGGCCATATTATTTCTGGAGAAGGTACATCAGTTGATCCTACAAAAGTTAGTGTAGTGATGAGTTGCGAACGCCTGAAGACTGTCACAGAAATACAATTTTTTAGGGGTTTAGCTTGGTATTATAGAAGATTTGTGAAGGAATTTTCACGAATAACATTGCCAATGACTAGGCTGACTCAAAAGGAAGTTCCATTCATATGGTCCGACGCATGCGAAGTAAGTTTTCAGACACTGAAAGAATGCCTAACATATGCACCTATCCTTACTCTACCCTCTGGAACTGAATGATTTACAGTGTACGCTGATGCATCTAAAGAAGGACTTGGGGCAGTTCTTATGCAACATGGTAAGTGATGAATCGCCATTTCATCAACTTTATTCTATCATTTTGACCTTAAAAACCCTAGCTAATACATGTAAATAGCATTAATTTGCACATAATAACATCCATTATTTATTGTATTTATTGTACATAAAATAAGGTTTTTAATGCCAAAATTATAGAATAAAGAGAAGAAAAGAAAGAGGAATAAAATATTGAAAATATTTTATGACCCTAACCCCGAGATGAAATCCAGAATGGAGTTGGTCGACAAGGAATAAAGTAGGGGGAGATAAGGACCAAAAATACAATAAATGCCTCACTTATTTATTCATTAATTATGCAATTTTAACACATATTTTATTCATTATGATTTATTCATAAAATAAAGAAACTTTCTACATGAAAATTGTAAATAATAATGTAAATAAAAATACAAAATTATGTTTGTACAAAAATAATATACTATGTACATTTTATACCCAAAATAAGAAGCCAAAAACCAAACTTCTGAGACCCATATCTTTTCAATAAAAATTCAAAACATAGCAAAATCACTTTAATTGTATATAACTTTTCACGAGCTAATTAATGGTGGTGGTTTTATATTTTTTGGAGTTACTTTATAGAAGTTAGGTTTTGGGCCCCTATTGTACATAATGCTGATTAAAATATTCAATTTATTCGTTATTTATTATTTTTACAAACTCATATTTTTATAATTTTGTAAACATTATTCATAACACATGTGTATATTAAAATTAGAATAAAACCAAAAAGAAAATGGAAAATAAAATAAAAATATGTCAAAACATAGACAAAATACCCGTGTTACCATATGTATATAAATAAAAGGAAAATACATTCTTTCAATTCTTTACTCTTTTATATTTTTCTAATATTGTAAATATTATATAGATTCTAAAAATGTAAAATTAAATAAAATTCATTAAAATACATTAAAATAAAATAGTATACATAAAACACAGGTAAAATACCTATAAATATACCTACATAATATACATACCTATTTATTAAAGTGCACAAATAACATCATAAAAATCAAATAAAAATATATTTATACTTATAAAGTTATAAATATATAAAATCAATGAATAAAATAATAAAATATACAAAATAAAAATAAAATTGTATAAAATATAGGTATACCTATAAATAAGTCATTAAAAATAAACTTGTAATAAATACACTAAAAAATATATAAAAATCATAATAAAATACTACATAAAATAAAAAACATTTTTTATTTTATTATCAAAAAATAAGAAAATCGTTTACTATTTTTAAATTAATTATTTATGAATTTCTAGCCCGTTTTGTCCTGTAGCGAGCCTGGCTGGACCAATCACCGTGCGTCAAATATTGATCATGGTCAACTCCCCCTCTGCCGTCTGAAGTGACGCAACTTGTCAAACCCCGTGTTCTGCCATTTTTCATGGGCATCCCGTCCATCTATCGATCTCGTTTCCTGAAGAGAAAATGATCATTGATCATCAGAGATCCATGCCACCTTCTTGGATCACCTAGAAACACGTTAGAATCTTTGATTCACCTCGGTCAATAAGGGTGCATCACCATGTCTATAAATAAAAAGCTCCACCCCTCTTCTAAATTTAGTCAACCTTTAGTCTTCTTCTACCTTAGCCTTTGATATAGAACGTTTCTTCGTGGCAGGGAGAAGCTCCTGGAGGCTCGAGCTGGTCGGAGAAGGTGGGGCTACATCCACGGTTGTCGACACCGGTGACCCTGATCCCTGGTGTTCCACCAGGTATAAGAGATATTTTTCTTGCTTATTTGGCTAGGTTTTTATTCCCTCATTTCATCCATGTAAGTAGTTTAGTGATTAGCGTAGTGGTTAGCTTAATTTAGTTAAATCATAGTTCGCCGGAGCTCCGCTCCAGCGAACGATCTGATCGTGAACCGTATGTGCTCTGACTCCCCTTTCACACTCACTTCGTTCCCTTTTGCATTCTCCATCTCCTGATCACCTCAGATCAACCAGAACCTTCCTGGTTCTGCGAATCGAAGCTCACCGCCTCTCTTCGTCGGAGCTTCAATGCCCATCCCATTTTCATCGCATAACAGCTTCAATCCAGGTCGAGGTCGACCGCCTCAAGCCGCGTGATCTTCCTGTGCAGGTTAGGCACTCGATACAGTGCCATGAGTCGAATCCAAGCGACGTCGGAGGAACCTGGAATGCTTCAACTCCGCTGACCTTGTGGAGGCGCTCCAATGCACCTTTGTCCGATCCAACACCTCCAATAGATAGAGCCACCTCCCAGGAAGCCATAGGGACCCCTCGGAGCAGCAAAGACCACTAGAACAAGGAGATCTCGTTGGAAGAAACACACCCATGCGAGTGTTCTTCCTTGTTCGTACAGCCCCTTCCCCGCCGTCCGATCGAGAGGGAGGTCCCAGTTCTAATCAACGCCGTCCGATCAAGCTTCCTCTTGACAGTTGATCTCAGCCACGAGATCTAATCGTCACCGTCGGATCGCCCAAGCGTCATCGGCCGTTGCAGACATGCCTTGTGGGTAAGTGAAGAAGGTTCCGTCGTCCATCAACGCGCCTTTATGGGGTAAATTGCAGACTTATACCTTGCATTTTGTATTTAATATTTAGTCCTATAAATAAAATATAACGTTTAAAATAAAGTGGAATTTTTGTAAAAAGACCCTTGAACTTCTTGTAATTGCGAATGGGTCCATTCCACATTGACGAGGCCGAGAATCCCGAGCGACTAAGGGTAAAAGGTATCAATGGTCGTTGCAACCTCAACCACTCGGATCAGACTCAATCAAGAAGAAGAAATACCACCAAAAATATTAAAATCAATCAATCAAACACAAAAAGCAATCTCGCTATTTTATTTTACCTAGTATAGCTACCAGGGTCAAACTCAAGGAGCACGATATGCGTAAGCTACGAAATAGTCGGGAATCCAAGAAAATAAAAGAATTTGGTGGATTTTAGGTTTTTCAAATTTTTTATGGTTTTTAATATTAAGAAAAAGTGTAAAGGAACTCAAAAACTCACAACAAACAATTATTTAAAGCCTAAAATATACTCAGAAAATTCAAATAAAAATATTTTTGGTTTTTAAAATATTCAGATGTTTTTTTATTTTTCTTGGATTTTTGTGATTTTTAATTATTTTTATAAAAATGAAATAAGGCTAAAAATGCTAAATAGTGTAAAGCCAGAATCTAAAAGCAATTTCAAATTGTTTAAAATGCCTATAAAATTCAAGTGGTAATTTTAATATAAACTATAAAATAAAAGCTAACCAAAGAAACCTAAAATGGATTTTTTTTATTTTATTATGATTTTTTATGAATTTTCTAAGGTTTTTAGTATTTTTCGATTTTTATGGTTTTCATAAATGAAAATGCAACAAAAATGAAATACAAATTAAAACAACTCAAAACAAGCCAAGAAGAATTTTTTTCAAATTTTTTAAGTGTTTTTAATAGTTTTAGTTGATTTTTAAAAACAGACAATAGTATTTTTTAGGGTTTTTGAATTTTTAAAAAATAGATGGAAACAAAATGCAACGAAAAATTCACAGAAATCCATACACAATGGCAGGAGCCATGTGTCAAAATCTCGTGATTTTTGGATAAAATTTGCTATTTATTAAATCTAAAAGAAAACACACAGCACATAGGGACTAATTTGCAACAAAAACATGGTTCAGTACCAATAAATAACATGCCTAAAATGTACAAGGTCTTATCTGCAATTTTTCTACGAATATCAGCACATGTCCAAAATCAGTACGCACAGGGATATAAGTGCAAATAATAAAACTATCACTTCGAAACATAATAGAACATAATTCTAGGATACTACATGCAATTATCCCACAAATACACGTGACGAAGCACGTGCTGCCACACCGGAAGGACTGAAAAGTAAATACGAAAAACTGTAGGAGCAAAAGTGCAAATTACCCTACTATGTACTTTTTATTTTACAGAATAACTAATAAAAGAAAATAACTGCAGGGGTAGCGAGCAAATTACCCTTGCAGCGAGTGCGTTGCGCGTGGGGGAACAAGTGGCACGCTCTAAATGGACGAAGACGTGCGGCTCTGGCGCGTGCAGCTGGCGGATCCAACAGCCCTCAGGAGGTGCGAACGTGGGTTGTACGAGGTCGTTAGATGTCAGATCTAACGGTCTGACAGCTGCAGTGGATGGACGACTGTGATGGCGTCTGGCAGAGGGGCGTAATTCAACGACGAAAAGAGGATCTGGAAGAACTCCGCCTGGGCAAAGTTCACCAGAGCACCAACGGTGATCCGATGCTTCGATGAACAATCGGATGACGGCGAACGACTCACGAGGCTCCTCCGCGTCGAGTGCGTCGGTCGAATGGGCTCGTTACTGGTCGGATCTCCTGGATGGTGGCTGGACCTGGGCGAGCTCCAGCGAAGCGGGGAGAAGGTGATCTGGGGCTTATCCACGCGCGCTACGACCTATAGAGTAAAGCTCTAACTCGGAGCATGGCTCCGGTCAAGGTTATTTGACCTAAGACAAAGAGAAGCAGCGATGGATGGAAAGGGGGGTTTCCGACGGATGACAGAGGAAACCTAAGGCTTAATCTTGGCTCAGATAGCCAAGATTCGGATGATCAGGGTGCGTAAGAAGGGTGACGGTGAGCGGGTCTGTCGATCTGAACGGATGGAGGATGACGACGAGGCTCTGACTGGTGGGTCGAAGATGGCGGATCGGTGGAGGATGGCAAATGGAAGATTCAAAAGATAAGGGAGCTAGGAACGATGAAGTGGTAACCTGAGGGTCCTAACGTGATCCTGAGATCCAGGGGGTGATGTCAAAGGGGGTCATTGCCTCAACCTCACTGCAGAAGGTGGGGGAGGCTCGTCGCGGCGGTGCTCCGGCCACAAGTCTTGAGTGTCGGCTGCAGCGGTCCTCTCCGGTCACCAAGGGCCTCCTCCGATTGCTGTCACCAAGGGGAAGGGTTCTAGGGTCTCAAGAGAGTGTGTGGCGTGAGCTCCCGACCCAGGGAATCGAATGAAGCATTTATAGGACATCCCAGGTAGCTGGAGAGATCGGGCGAGAGTGCACAATCCAAGAATGATCAGTGACTCCCTAGGGATCTGTGAGGATCGCTGATCCACTGGGGAGATACGAGCGTCGAAATTGGGGCATGAGACAGCAGGACCCGATTGAGAGAAATGGGAGAAGACGGGGCAAGAATCGGATCCACACGCAGAAGGGTCCGGGAGGGGCAGTTGACCAAGGTCAACATCCCTCTTGGACCAATCAGAAAAAGGCAAGTCAAAAAGAATTGGAAAATAAATTAAAAATAGAAAATGATATCAAATTAAAAAATGTTCAAAATGAAATTTATTCCTTATTTTCTGAACTATTTTTTGTGATTTTTATTTATTTTTATGAAAAATAATTTAACCTATATGCAGTATATTATAATATATACATGTATAATTTACCTATGTATTTTGTACAATTATTTTTATTTTCTTATTTTTGTATAAATATCCCAATTTTATATTTTATTTATTTATAGCATATTATTTGGAGTATAAAATCATTTTTATTTAGTTTTTATTATTTATGTACAAGTGGAAAATAAATAGGTATATGATACATATATACATGTATTATGTACAAGGTAAGAGAGATAAATTTTTATTTTTATTTTATTTTTCTAATTTTTGTTTTATTTTTAGAAATATATACACGGGGATAAAAATACCTTTTTTTATTTTTTTTTGTAAAAATGAAATATATACACATATGAAGGAGTATGTACAAGGTAGAGTGACACTATCTCTCTCTGCTTATTTTGTTTGGCGATCAGGTCCATTTTGGACCCTCCCTTGGGTTCAGGTCACTCAATATTTATTCTAAATATTTCCTTCTTTTTCTTTTATTCTTTATTCTTTTATTTTTGCACAAATACATGCTAATTATAAATATTAACAAATGCATGCATATTTATAATTTATTGTATTTACAGCTATATACATGATGCTTTGCCAAGATATTTAGCTAAAATAAAAGAATAAAGAGTGATGAATGAGTACTCATCACCCCCTATACTTTACTTTTACTAGTCCCTTAGCAAACACTTATTTGAAAATGAAGTGAAAAGAAAAGAAAAAGAAGAAGAAGAAGACTAAGAAGGTGAATCAAGGTTGATTATTAAACTTGTCTTCATTAATTTGAGGTATGGAGCTCAGTCAGACCTTTGGATTATTAGTTTGTCAGAACCTTATTTGGATTTAGGTTTAAAACTTAACATCCTCTAAGTTCCACCAATCTATGGTCAAGACTCCTCAACAATCCAGATCAGAACAAGTCTACATACACAAACTCTAATGACCATGAATCTTTTCTTGTACGGTGTAAGTGATATGTAGCTCCTACCTCAGAAATGGCAAAGTGACAACCCTCCTCAACAAGGTAACTCTAATGCCCTAGTCTGGCAACTCTTTCCTCGAGGAGAGGGGTATTCCCTTCTAAGTTCAAGTTCAATCGGCTCAAGAAGAGGAGGGAGAAGAGAATGGACCATGGCCAGTGTAGCCATGTATCCTAGGGAACCCAACCAGTGTAGCTAAGTCTCCCTGCTGCAAGCTTCATGAGATGGGCATGGGTAACATAAGCTTTACTTTATTTGGATATATACACTCCGGTGGGTATTTAATTTTCTCTCGGATCCACCACTTTTTGGAGTTTTTCTTTTCTTTTTGCACATTTTTTTCGATGTGCATATGTACAACATATCTACATGGTGCAGCATATATACATAAGGAGTTTTTCCTCTTGAGCCAGTAGACTATCCCTCTTTTGAAGCATTATTGCAACCCACAACTCCTGTTTTTAGACCTCAATGCCACCAGACCAAGTTGAGACGCACTTCCTTCACTAAAAGAAGAAGAGAGGTTCCGCCTAGAAGTACTACCCTCATATGCTACCTCGAGCCAAGGAAAACTGTCTCCTCACCACCTCATCCGTAGAGAGCTCAGTGTAAAGTGCTGGTGCAAGTAAAGCCATTGTCTGTGAGAGTCATGTGTGTGTTGTTAAGTGTTCTACTTAGGCTCATCAATATGACATATGATCATAGCCTAGTGGACTCAAAGAATTAAGTCATCATGGACCTGAAAAGTCTCAACCCTAAGCCCTTTAAGGTTCCTCTTAGCATTAGGTGGATTAAGATCTTAACCAAGCTCCATATTTCAATTTAATTCCAGGCTAGTTTAAATGTCAACTATGATTCAGAAAAACTGTACAAATATATATACAAAAATGCTTGTATGCAAGTTTTGAAAGTGTGCAAAAGTTTTCAAAATGTTTGAATGAATGGATGCGTGCATGAATGCAAAAGTTTTTGCAAAATATTTACACACATTTACAAAAGGGTTTTGTAAACTTTTTATTTTTCAAATATTTTAAAAATTTTGTACTATATATACATAATTTTGATATCAAAATATTTACAAACTCTTTACACACAAAAACCTTTTTACAGACATTTGTACAAAAATAATTTGTAAATAGCTATGTATGTGCAATAAAGAATTTTATGTATATGATTTTTTTTTAATTTTTATGGGTTTTTAAGGATTTTAGCCATTTTATTTATTTACACACTCACACAAAGTATGAGTTATGGCTAAAGTACATATGAAATATACACGACACTCCCTATACGTAGCTCGAACGATGTCCTCAGAGTGAATCAAGAGAGATGAAGAAGACACAACTCGTACTTAGTATAGGGAAGTGAAAAGGAAAACTATACTACAATGACAAATGAAAGAATAGAATGGAAAAGAATCTCGGTGTCTCCCCCTATACTTAGGATCAAGTAATCCTAAGTATAGCAGACTGTACATAAAGGGAAATCCGAGTGGGAGAATGTACATGGTCTACCACCCCTATACTTAGGGTGAAATATCCCTAAGTATAGGCAGCAAAACAAAGGTAGAAAGAATCAAAAGGAAATCAAAAGTTTCACACCCCCCTATACTTAGGGTGAAGTATACCTTAAGGATAGCATAATCAGAGATGCAAATTCGATGTAGGATTAAAGAATGGTGTGATATAGACATCTGGATCTATACAAGGCGGAAGACAGTGATAATCAGGCGTGAGATGCAATGGATGTGAGTCAAAGACCACATCTCACACAAAATGAATAGGGGCAACGTCAACGACCAGCGGCTCATGATCTAGATATGGTTTGAGCTACTACCCGTTAACACAAAAGGTAGACTCAGATGACATCACAGATATGTCAATGCTTCCATTGTCATGTACCTTTTGGACCAGGTATGGTCCCTTCCATTTGCTCTGCAACTTCCCTGTAAATAATCTCAGCCTAGCATCGAACAACCATACTCTCTGTCCTGACTCAAACTGCTTGTGGTTGATATGAGAATCATGCCACTCCTTCACTCTCTCCTTGTACTGTAGGCTGCTCGAAAAGGCTGCATCTCTAAGCTCCTACAGGACTGCCAACTCTGCCCTCCTTTAGTCTCCTATACTCACCGGATCCAAAAGTATGTCTGTGACAGCCCAAAGTGACTTGTACCTCATCTCAACAAGTAAATGGCAGGGCTTGCCATAAACAAGGCGAAAGGGAGATGTATCCAAAGGAGTCTTGAAGGACGTCCGATATGCCCACAAGACCGAGTCCAAAAGCTGTGACCAATCCTTTCGGTCAGGGCGGACGACCTTCTACAATATAGTCTTGATCTCCCTGTTCGACACTTCAGCAAGACCATTGGTCTGAGGATGATATGGAGTGGCTACTCGATGGTCAATGCTGAACTCGCTAGCAAGGGCCTTTACCTTGTCGTTGACGAAGTGATACCCCCCATCAGATATCAACACTCTAGGCAACCCGAACCGTGAAATGATATTCTTCTTCAAGAATCTGCATACAGTCCTAGCATCTGCGGTTCAGGCGGGGATGGTCTCAACCCAACAACTCACATAATAAACGACCAACATAATGTACTCGAATCCCTGACTCTTAGGGAATGGACCCATGAAATCGATGCCCCATGCGTCAAAAACCTCACAGAAGTGAATGGGATGCATCAGCATCATATCACGCTATCCACAAGTGCCTATCCTCTGACAGTCAGAACACCTCTTCACAAATTCATCAGAATCCTTGAAGAGGGTAGGCCACCATAGGATGGATTGGAGCACTTTCTGTGCCATTCTCCTCCCAGAGTGATGTCCTCATGCCTCAAGCTTGTGGCAGTAAGTGAGGACGCTATGGTGCTCCTCCCGAGGAATCCACTGACGCCAGACGCTATCCCATCCTTCATGATAAAGGACGCGATCCTCCCAATGGTAGAACTTGGACTTCGCGAGAAAGGTCTCAAGTCGTTGCCTGAGCCAACCTTGTGGAACTTTCTTGACTATAAGATAGTTCACAATGTCGGCGTACCACGAGAGAGAGGTGATAGCAAGGATCGCCTCATCTGGGAAGGTCTTAGAGATAGAATCAATCTGCTCATAATCCTCAAGATGCTCTAATCGGGAGAGATGATCCGCCACCACATTCTTGACTCCAGGTTTATCCTTAATCTCAATATCAAACTCCTGGAGTAGAAGGATCCATCTGGTCAATCTAGCTTTGGCATCCTTCTTTGCCATGAGGTACCTGATGGCGGTGTGGTCTGTGAAGATAGTCACCTTAGATCCAATGATGTATGATCTGAACTTATCCAGGGCAAAGACTACAGCTAGCATCTCCTTCTCAGTGACAGTGTAGTTCCGTTAGGCAGTTTTCAATGTACGGCTAGCATTGTGAATGGAAAATGGTACTCCATCCCTCCTCTGTCCCAGCACGGTCCCTATGGCAAAATCGGAGGCATCCGTCATTATCTTGAATGGGAGAGACCAATCAGGCGGCTGAAGGACAGGAGCCTCAACAACTAGACTTTTGAGAGTCTCAAATGACGCAATGCACTTATCATCCACAATGAACTCGGTGTCTTTGGTCAGCAAGTCAGTCAACGACCGGGCAATCCTGCTGAAATCATGAATGAAGCATCGGTAGAAACCGACGTGCCCCAGAAAAGACCGTAACTGTCACAAGTTGGACGACAGACTGAGTTTCCTAATGATGTCCACCTTGGCCATATCAACCTCCATGCCCCTGTTGGAGATGATATGGCCAAGCACCATCCCTTGAATCACCATGAAGTGACTCTTCTCCTAAGATAGCACAAGATGGACTTCAATGCATCGCTGAAGGACGTGGTCTAGGCAGTCAAGACAAGCATCAAACCCATCGCTATATACCGAAAAGCCGTCCTTGAAGACCTCCAAGCACTCACCTACCATGTCTGAAAAGATGGACAACATGCACCTTTGGAATGTCATCGGGGCGTTACGTAGACCAAAGGGCATCCGTCTGAAAGCATATGTCCCAAAGGGACAGGTGAATGTGGTCTTGTCCTGGTCTTCGGGCGCAATGGCCACCTGATTATATCCGGAGTACCCGTTAAGAAAGCAGTAGTGACTCTTCCCAGATAGCCTCTCTATAATATGATCAATAAAAGTCCGCGGGAAATGATCCTTCTTGGTGGCCTTATTCAATCATCTGTAGTCCACACAGACCCTCCAAGAAGTGGGTACCCGGGTAGTGATCTCCTCTCCAGACTTACTCACAACTGTAGTGATGCCCATCTTCTTGGGCACCACATGTAATGGACTAACCCACTTGGAGTCGGAGATGGGGTAGATAAAATCATCGCTCCACCATTTCAAGATCTCCTTCATGACAACCTCTCGAAGATCCAGATTCAACCACTGCTGGAACTCACGCGACGGTTTGGCATCCTCTGCAAGATAGATATGATGGGAGCACAGGCCGTACTTATCCCTTGGAGATCGGCCACACTCCATCATATCGCCTTGCGGTTCTTTTCAAGAACCTCCATCAAACGAGATTCTTGTTCTCTAGTCAAATTTGCTGAGATAATGACTGGGTGCATCTCATGCTCGCCCGCAAGGAACCTATACTTCAGTGACTGCGGCAAGGGCTTCAGCTCTGGACAACTGGGTGCTGGCGGATCTGGCCTCTGAAAGGTCTGAGTGAATGCGACCAAATCTGCATGGGAGAGCTCTCGCTGAATCTGAAAGTCTGGTGAAGACTGCTCTGCTGGTATGTCTGTGCTCTGAATGGGATCAGTCTCCACCCTAGCTGCTGGCTCTGTGGAGATCAGATATGGGATAATATCATCAAACTCTGCCCAATCAGTTCCTGACTCCCATGGATCTGAATCTGAGTCAAAAGAAGAATCAACTGCCTCGCTCTCCTGAACGCAATCTGCTGCCGGAAGTGTGTCCTGTACCAAGAATGCGCTCTCCAAGCTCTCCTTTACTGGAATCTGTGCATCATCGGACTCTGAAGGTGAGAGGATGGCTCGTGAAACTGGGTCTGACCAAACTGCCTCATTACTTCACACTCTTAGTGGACGTCTCGCTCTGCCTCTATCATCTGCTCTGAATCTGTGAGCGGCTCTGAGCAAGCTGAATCTCATGCTCTGGTCTCATCGATCGTCTCTATTTGTATACACCCTCGACGCGAAAGTACACCTTCCCACTATCATGATCGGACACTGCCTTGGCTGTGGCAAAAAACGGGTGTCCTAAAATATTGGGGGTATCGGTCACAGACTCAAGGATCTCCATGTCCAACACAACGAAGTCCACAGAGAATTTCAGGCCCTGAATTGTGACGACCACGTCCTTCAGAAACCCTTTTGACCTCTTGACAGATCGATCAACAAACTGAAGGACTGTTCTCCTCTGTCGAAGAGGGCCAAACTCGAATCAGTCGAGTAAGGCTGCCGGAAGTAGGTTAATCAAAGAACCGCTATCTAATAGAGTCCGATTGAACCTCTGCTCATGAATGTGGCATCTGACATAGGGAGCTCCTGCATCTGGCCTCTTGGCTGGTAGACGGTTCTGGATGGCGAAGCAGGTGGCACGAGTGAGCACATGGATCTCTGAGTGGTGGTTCCTCCTCTTCCTGTGAATAGTAGTCCTCTCTCTAAGGTTCCTTTGGAAGAGGGGGATGTGCTCCAAGGCCTCCTGTAGAGTCTGCTATATATGAAATCTGTCCATCATATGCTGGCTAAACTCTAATTGCTGGGATTTTTTTGGATTTTCTTTTTTGGTCCCCTTAGCCAAGCAGAGTGCTTGGGGAAAGGGGATGTCTGAGCCCTCTCAGATGGAGGGCTAGGATCGGGTCCCTACTATGATGGCAACGTAGAATCCATACAAGCATCTCCAAGTATCACATATAGACTTACAAATGAAGAACTTTTTCCTTTATTACCAGAATAGTCCTGAGATACATCAACAGAATGAAATGCAATAGGAATGGAAATGGTGGCATCAATACCACCCACGGCATCTGGTCTTGCGACATCAGTACCATACTCTAGCTCAGCATCAAATCTGGTGGCATCAGCACCACCTCATGTATCTAGTGAAGTGACGGCCTCAGTACCGTCAGCTGGATCAACGTCCTTGGTGGCGTCAGCGCCACCACCACCACCATCATCATCACGAGCGGCATCAGCACCGCTCTCTTCCTCGTCTGGTGCTCCTGATGCTGCATAGGGTCGTCACTCAGACGAGGCGCCGCCTGCTGGCATCCTACCGCTCCTAAGTGTAACAAAGTTAGCATCAAAAGTGTATGCAGTAATATCACCAAGTGAATCACTAAGAGTGGTAACCTCTATAAACTCTACCTGCTCAGATTTCCTCTTGAGGTTGTTCGGGTTCGGCTCAATCTGGGCGGATATGGTGGCCTTTCCCTTCACAATCTCTCTCATCTCTTGACGAAACTCATCCATCTCTCGCCTGAAGGTAGCCTGCTTCTTAGAGATGAGGCAGACTAGATCATCTAAGGTTGGGTTCTCATAGGCGGGCCCATGAGAACCTGACGGGGGGCCTCTTTGAAAGTGAGGCTACTGCTGATGATGAGAGGGATACTTCTGCTGAGAATGATACTGCCGAGGCTTCTGCTGATGCTTCCATGACTGTCCCTACTGATAGGGATGAGGACCTGGCAGCTGGTGGTGTGGCTGTGGATGTGGCTGCTACTACTGTGGGAACTGGGGCTGCTGCTGTTGGTGCTGTTGTGTACTGGCCACCCTAAACTGGAGGCTGATGTTGGGAACTGGTACCTCCGGTCGACCAATGGAATCCGGGATGGTCTCGTCGGATCCCAGGCTGAGGTCAGTCATACCAAATCCCTTTGACATCCATCAACGGCTCCTGCTCGTAGGTGGGTGGGGGGAGAATTGCCAGGGGCTGGTCCGACTGATACACCACCATTTGGCTGTCCTGAGATAGTGGTGGATGTACATACTGCTGCTGTTGGAATGGCTCCGCCTAAATGTGGTTCACCTGTCGGTAGTGGATGGAGGGCTGGGCCGAGCTGCTACTGCCGGTATCTGCCCGTGACCTGAGATGGGGCTGAGAAGCCCTCTGTGCCTCTTGGACACACATGATCTGGATCTTCAGGTCACTCAGCGTTTGTGCCATCTGATCAATCTATGTCATGCCATGGCACTGCTTCTTCTCTATCAACTCGATCCGATCCAACTTCTCGCTGATAATCCCCATATCAATGATGTGGATGGACCGACATCTACCCGTGCTATCCTATGATAGGACACGGCCTGTGGTGTGGGTTTCCCCTGAGTGTATAATTGGGTCTGGGACATCACAGTGTAGTTCTCGGTCATCTCCTCGTAGATGGCCCAGACCTGATCCTCATCCTTGGCGAAGTAGGAACCCCCAAAGGATGCATTGACTAGCCCCTGCAACTCCAGTGTCAGCCTGCAGAAGAAACTCTGGACAAGATTGGGCTTGGATATATCATGATGGGGACATGGTCTGTGAGCTCCCTGAATCGGTCCCATGCCTCGTGAAATTGCTCATTGGGGAGCATGGAAAAGTTACTGATCAGGACCCTGGCTGCATTCGTCTGGCTGAGTGGATAGTACTTGTTCAAGTACTCATTCCAGAGTTGATCCCAAGTCGTGACAAATCACCCTAGGTGCTTCAGCCAGTTCGTTGCTCTGTCTACGAGGGAGAAAGGGAAGGCCATCATCTTGATGGAGTCCTCGTCCACGAGACGATCATGGACAGTACTGCAGATCATCTCAAACTCCTAGAGATGGAGGTGTAGCTCCTCTGTCGCAAGTCCGTGGAAGTAGGGAAGAAGCTGAATCGTCTAAGGTGGGAGCTTGAAATCTCCCAAAATGGCTGGCAACACTATCCATCTATGGGTTAGAGTTGCACCAGGGTTGTATAACTCCCTCATCGATCGTGCAGGTGCTAGATGTGATGGCTGCTCAGGCTCTCTATCATCGGGAATATCTCCTCCTCCTCCTCCTCCTCCACCGACTCTGCGCTACTCTCGGTCGGCTCTCATCTGCTCCATCTCCTGGCGCATATCCACCATGAAAGCTCCCTGATCCTGGATCTATCGATGCATGGTCTCAAGGGAGGCTAACAGGGTATTGTTGATGGCACCCTGATCCAATACGTACGTCTAGTTCCCGCTGGGTCCATCGGTGCGCTCCTCACTACTGGCCATCGTCTCTGCAAAGGCAAAAGACCCAAACTCAGGTGCCGATAAATCAACTGGTTGCTGCGGTATCTGCTCGGGCACCTCAGGACTGGTAAAAGGGTGGTCGAGGGGGAACAGGGCGGAGTCAAACTCGAGTTCGGAGAGCGGGTCTCGGCTCTCGCGAACCAGCCTAGATGAGCAGGCCAGAGTGCTCGAAAGTGGTGCAGCCAGAGGCTGCCTAAGGGACCTTCGACCCATCATTTTGATGTGGCGAGTAGAGGCAGATGAGATCTGGAAAAGCAAACAAGATTGGGCAAGCAAACCCCCAATTCACCTACTCACTCAGAGATGATGACCGTAAAGGTTCGGTCTTTTATCTTGTCAATTTTATTAGGTGATAAGACAGTCTTTCAAAGCGATTAAGTGAGTTGTTGGGAATCCAACACTCCCAGGAGACTGTCCCGATCCAAGATTAGATCTTTCCCAGCCAGTACAAGTCACAGACTATTTACCGACTACCCGATTGACTCGCTCTGTTAAGGATATTGCGGCCTGCTTTACCGGAGACCGGAGCGATCCTCACTGGAGAATGACTAACTCGAGACCAGTAGTATGAAGAAAGGTCGGATGTGGCTCTAGCCTAGGGTGCGGGACACTCTCTCGCTCATCCAAACCATACAAGGAGGGGATTACTCTCCCAAGACAAATTTTTGAGGTGAAGTACCTTTTAAGGTCAAGTATGCTTAATTAGCCCCAATTTTATGGTTTTTGTTTTTAAGTATTTTTCAAATCAAACAATGCCTAACGAATTTTTCAGTTCTCTTGATTATTTTAAGTCCAAAAACATGGGGAGAAAGCAAAAAAGCCGATGCGCGACTAAACACGATGATGCATAAAGAGTAAGAGATGCGTACCTGACTCCAGCTCTCTATATGCAAAGTGATCCGCGCATAAATTAAAAGACAGAAATAAACCTATCTATATGATGCAAGAAGAAATCGACCTTAGACAGAAAATTTCTACTCGCGAAGAATCGGTAGCTAACGGGTCAACGAGAGGGGTCGGGGTCCGGTCTCTGATGCTGATCGGTGTCCGCCACAACGGATCTTGCCTTGCCAGAGCTGTATACAACCTCTAGCGGCATGTGACCAGGTTAACTTTTTATAAGTAAGTTAATTAATAAGGTCCAATTAATCGATCTATAGGAACACACAATTAATTAGGGTTGGGCCTTAATAATTACATCACAAGGCAAGCAAAAATCCTAAGTCTAAGGCTAAATCCTTCGAGAATCAAAAATAATATATAGGCGATCAAAAACCAAAATCGACGAAAATCGCGGTGAGGTCCCCCGAGCACACAGGTGCTCGCGAAACAGACCCCGAGATAACCACCAAATCCGAGAGTCTGAGGGTCTGTCCTGTATTATTAAAATAATAATGCAGAAATAAAAACCTAAGTCTACACTAAACTACAGCTCCCCACACTCCTGCTCCTTCTCTCCTACGCTCTTCTGCGGCTCGATGTAGAAACGAGCCGCCTTCAAGTCTCACGGGTGCTTCGGCTCTCCGAAGAAAGTCGCCCTCGATCATCGGGCCCTCGCAAGAAAGTCAAAATAGATTTGTATCAGTCCAATAGTTATTATAATAATGGAAAATAAAAATAAAATAAAATGAAAATAAATGCAAAAATAAAAACAAATAAAATAAAAAGAAATAAACACAAAAATAAAAGCAAACAAAAACAAAAATAATAAAAAGAAAACAAATAAAAGAAAAATGAAGAAAAGGAAACGAAAGAAGAAAACGAAAGCCGCAAAACGGAAAACTGACTACTAAGCCGTGCTCCCTGGCAACGGTGCCATTCTGACGAGGTCGAGAATCCGAATCAACTAAGGGTAAAATGTATCAATGGTCGTCGCGACCTCAACCACTCGGATCGGACTCAATCAAGAAGAGGAAAGACCACCAAAAATCAAAATCAACCAATCAAACACAAACAACAGTCTCGCTATTTTATTTTACATGGTATAGCTACCAGGGTCGAACTCAAGGAGCACGATATGCGTAAGCTATGAAGCAGTCGGGAATCCAAGAAAATAAAAGAATTAGGTGGATTTTAGGTTTTTCATTTTTTTATGATTTTTAATCTTAAGAAAAAGTGTAAAGGAACTCAAAAACTCACAAATAAACAATTATTTAAAGCCTAAAAACTACTCAGAAAATTCAAATAAAAATATTTTTGGGTTTTTAAAATATTCAGATGTTTTTGTTAATTTTCTTGAATTTTTCTGTTTTTAATTAATTTTCTAAAAATAAAATAAGACTAAAAATACTAAATAGTGTACAGCCCGAATCTAAAGGCAATTTAAAATTGTTTAAAATGCCTATAAAATTCAAGCGACAATTTTATGATAAACTGTAAAATAAAAGCTAAGCACCGAAACCTAAAATGCATTTTTTGATTTTTTATGAATTTTAAATGATTTTTCTAATGTTTTTAGTATTTTTCAATTTTTATGGTTTTTATAAATGAAAATGCAACAAAAATGGAATAAAAAATAAAACAACTCGAAATAAGCCAATAAGATTTTTTTCAGAATTTTTAAGGATTTTTAACATTTTTAGTTTATTTTTAAAAACAAACAGTAGCAATTTTTAGGGTTTTTGAATTTTTAAAAATTATAAATGGAAACAAAATGCAACAAAAAATTCATAGAAATCCCTACACCATGGCAGGAGCCATGTGTCAAAATCTCGTGATTTTTGGATAAAATTTGCTATTTATTAAATATAAAAGAAAAAACACATCAAACATGGACTGATTTGCAACAAAAACATGTTTCAGGACCAGTAGATAACAGCCTAAAAAGTACAAGGTCCTATCTGTAATTTTTCCACGAATATCGGCACATGTCCAAAATCAGTACGCACAGGGGTATAAGTGCAAATAATAACATAAGTCTAGGATACTACATGCAATTATGTCACAAATACACGTGACGAAGAACGTGCTGCCACACAGGAAGGACTGAAAAGTAAAAAAACTGCTGGAGCAAAAACGCAAATAACCCTACTGTGTACTTTTTATTTTACAGACTAACTAATAAAAGAAAATAACTACAGGGGTAGCAGAGCAAATTACCCTTGCAGCGCGTGCACTGCGTGTGGGGGAACAGGTGGCGTGCTTTGAATGGACGAAGACGTGCGACTCTGGTGCGTGCAGCTGGCAGATCCAACGGCCCTCAGGAGGTGCTAACGTGGGCTGTACGGGGTCGTTAGATGTCAGATCTAACGATCTGACAGCTGTAGTGGATGGACGGTTGTGATGGCGTCTGGCAGAGGGGCATAATCCAATGGCGAAAAGAGGATCTGGAAGAACTCCTCCTGGGCGAAGTTTACCAGAGCCCCGGCGGTGATCCAACACTTCGATGAACGATCAGACGACGGTAAATGACTCGCGAGGCTCCTCCGCGTCGGGTGCGTCTGTCGGATGGGCTCGCTACTGGTCGGATCTCCTGGATGGTGTCTGGATTTGGGTGAGCTCTGGCGAAGCGAGGCGAAGGCGATCTGGGGCTTATCCATGCGCGCTACGATATGCAGAGTAAAGCTCTAACTTGGAGCATGGCTCCGGTCTGGCCTAAGACAAAGAAAAGCGACGATGGATGGAAAGGGGGGTTTCCGGCGGATGACAGAGGAAACCTAAGGCCTAATCTTGGCTCGAATTGCTAAGATTTGGATGATCAGGGTGCGTATAAAGGGTTATGATGAGCGGGTTTGTCGATCTGAACGGATGGAGGATGACGGCGAGGCTCTGACTGGTGGATCGGAGCTGGCGAATCAACGAAAGATGGCAAATGGAAGATTCGAATGATAAGGGAGCTAGGAACGATGAAGTGGTTACCTGAGGGTCCTAGCATGATCCTGAGCTCCAGGGGGTGCTGTCGAAGGGGGTCGTTGCCTCAACCTCGCTGCGAAAGGTGGGGGAGGCACTTCGCGGCGGTGCTCCAGCCACGAGTCTCGAGCGTCGGCTGCAGCGGTCCTCTCCGATCACCAAGGGCCGCCTCCGATTGCTGTCACTAAGAGGAAGGGTTCTAGGGTCTCAAGAGAGTGTGCGGCGCAAGCTCCTGACCCAGGGAATCAAATGAAGCATTTATAGGCTGTCCCAGGTAGCTGGAGAGATCGGCCGAGAGTGCGCAATCTAAGAATGATCTGTGACTCCCTAGGGTTCTGCGAGCATCGCTATCCATTGGGGAGATGCGGGCATCGAAATTGGGGTGTGAGATAGAAGGATCCGATTGAGAGAAATGGGAGAAGACATGGCAAGAATCGGATCCACGTGTAGAAGGGTCCGGGAGGGGCAGTTGACTGAGGTCAACATCCCTCCTGGACTAATCAGAAAAAGGCAGGTCAAAAAGAATTGAAAAATAAATTAAAAATATAAAATGATCTCAAATTTAAAAATGTTCAATGAAAAATATTCCTTATTTTTTGAACTATTTTTTGTGATTTTTATTTATTTTTATGAAAAATAATTTAACCTATATACAATATATTATATTATCTACAGATATAATTTACCTATGTATTTTGTACAATTATTTTTATTTTCTTATTTTTGTATAAATACCCTGATTTTATATTTTATTTATTTACAACCTATTATTTGGAGTTCAAAATATTTTTTATTTGATTTTTTTATTTATGTACAAGTGGAAAGTAAATAGGTATATGATACATATATACATGTATTATGTACAAGGTAAGAGAGAGAAAATTTTATTTTTATTTTATTTTTCTAATTTTTGTTTTATTTTTAGAAATATATAAAAGGGGATAAAAATGCCTTTTTATATTTATTTTTGTAAAAATAAAATATATACACATAGGAAGCAGTATGCACAAAGTAGAGTGGCCCTATCTCTCTCTACTTATTTTGTTTGGCGATCAGGTCCATTTTGGACCCTCTCTTGGGTTCAGGTCACTCAATATTTATTCTAAATATTTCCTTCTTTTTCTTTTATTCTTTATTCTTTTATTTTTGCACAAATACAGGATAATTATTAAATATTAACAAATGCATGCTTATTGATAATTTATTGTATTTACATCTATATACACGATGCGTTGCCAAGATATTTAGCTAAAATAAAAGAATAAGGAGTGATGAATGAGTATCTGATAAACACGAAATTCGATGCGGTCTAAAACTGATTTCTCACACAAGGCGGAGACAACCGTCGCTGTGGCGACTCACAAAGGAATCTCGTATTTAATCAACAATTAACCCACACTAAAAATCAATAATTAGAAATAAATGTGGAGTTAAAATTTATTTTTAACTCTGCACAAATGGTGTATAGTGTCAAGTATGCAGAGAGTTCGAACACAGGGAGCAAACAAGGTAGTTCAAGCAAGTGCTAAAGTGTGTGTGATGTGTCTACCCTAAGCAAGCAAGCAAAGGAATTTTTTGTGGGTTTTTAATTTTTAATTTTTTTATTTTTTTATTTAATTTTTAATTTTGTATTTTGGTTTTTAATTTTCTGATTTTTATATTTTATATTTTATATTTTTTTTATTTCTTTTTCAATATTGGAGAATAAAGACAATATAGTAAAAGGCAAGCTAAAATATTTATAAAATGGTGCAAAAATAACCAAAAATTCAGGAATAAAATATTTTTGATATTTTTATGGTTTTCTACTGTTTTTGTGATTTTTGGGGATTTTTCAAGGTGTTTTTGGTATTTTTAATTACTGAATTAAGGCAAAACAGTGGAAATAGGGCTGGCTGTGACTAAAATGCAAGTTAAAATTAACAAACAGCAACCAAAACTTTTCACACTATTTTTCAAATAAAAATGACAAAATAAGGAACAAACAGGAACTGAGTTTTTGATTTTTGGAGTTTTCTACTATTTTTTATATTTTTTTGAAGTTTTTGAGTGTTTTTAAATTTTTAGTGTTTTTCTTTTGAGCTTTTTAATGATTTTTGGACTGACACTAAAATAGGATAAAATAGACACTAGGTAATTTTTTTGGAATTTTTGGAGAGGTTTTAATATTTTATTGGTATTTTCTAAGCTAGACAGTGCACAAATAACAAGTTTTTGATTTTTAATAAATATGAAAATAAAGTAAAATCAAAAACTAAATATGTGGCGTCAAAGTACACATGTCCAGATACTTAAGTCTATTTTTGTGAAATTTTTAGACTTAAAATGATAGGTCAAATAATTAGAGCAAACATCCAAACATTAAACAGTCCTGGCAGGGGTATATGTGCAATATCTAAAACATTCAGGGGCATACATGCAATTTTCCACAAAAATATACACTGAATATTCAATTTATAGCACTAAATATTCATTACAAAAACCGCCTGGGAACACAAGCAATTTACCCACCAGGGCGCGTGACTTGCACGCGCCTGGCGAGGACTGGAATGTAATATCACAAAACCCTAGGGGACCTACTTGCAAAATATCCAAAAAGTTTACACTTGATACAAAAGTTTCAGGACTAAAACGAAATACACAAACGACCGAGGGTATCCCTGCAAAATGCCCACCCCCTCACGTGTACAGGTCGCGTGAGGTGACGTGGCGAAGGACCTAGGTGCAAATAAACAAAGTCCGGGGGTCTTTGTGCAAATATTACAAAACTTTTACACTACAGACTAAAGTTTAAATACTAAATATTAAATACAAAAAGTGCGAGGGTTGGGATACAAAATACCCTCGCTCGGGCGCTCCGACGACGACACGTGGCTCGAATCCAACGGCTGGCGGCGAGGCGTGATCCAGCGGCGGGGAACAAGCCACTTATCCACGTGGCAGCTTGGGAACGGCCGATGACGGTTGGCGTCGACGTCTGAGATTAGATCTCGTAAAGAGATCCAACGGTGGCTGGGCATGGAAGATCGGACGGTCGATGCGCGATCTGGAGCTGCGGCTCGATCGGACGGTGGAGAAGCGAGGAGGAAGAACAGGGAAGAAGGCCGGCGGAGGCGCACTTCCCCGACTCCGATCTCGCTCCTCAGGCGATGGATGGGCCCCAAAATGGAGCTGCAGACTCCTGGAAGGTCCCTCTGTGGACTGGATGGCTCGGATTCGCCGGAGAAGCGTCGAGGTGCTGGCGCGAAGGCGGCGGAGCTTTACGCTCCAGGTATCTCCGGCGAGGAATCAAAATGGCCCTCCAGGTGCGTTCAGGGGTCTTTGACCTGCAAAAAGTGGTGAAAAGGCCCAGGGCAAATTGCCTGGGCCTCGCGGAGGCGTGGGGATGTGTGCAACGAGGTGGCGGCGAAGGGCCGGAGGTGCGCTCCGGCCAGAGTGGGTGATCGAGCGAATCAGATGATGGAGCTTCGATTTTTTTGGGGGATATTGATCCTAAGGCTAACAGGAATTGAATGCAAGAAAGAAATGAGCGGGGCGAGCCCTCGATGGCCGGAAGAAAGGTACCTCGACGCCGGCTGTTGGCGGAGGTGGTGGAGGCTCCCTCGACTTCGAACGCCTTGGCTGAGGAGCTGGCGATGGAGCTGTCACCTCCAAGGAGCTCAGGAGCACGAAGGTGGCGCTGAAGGGTGGACCAAGGGGATTCAAAAATCAAAAGGAAAGAAGGGGGTCGGTTTTAAGTGGTTTGACCCTGAGCTGCAGGGGTCCAAAGATCAAGGAATATCTTGCAAATCTTGGGTCCGACGACCAAGATTAAGCTCGGGCGAGTTAGGTAGATGGTTGGTGGACAATGTTGCAGAAGGATGCAACACGAAAAGATGAAAGAATTGGCCTGGAAAAAGCCAAAAAGATGGCTCAAAAACCAAGCCTGACACGGGCTACAGGGGTAGGGCGACCAGTTGACTGGGGTCAACTGTTGACGCCTCCTGGTTGGTCCACGTGGACCAACCAGGAAAAACCCTGAGTTATTATTTTGTTAATTCATTTAAAAATACTAAATGGTCGAATTAATTAAAAGTTAAAAAATAAAAAATGCTTAAAATTTTATGTAGTATTTTATTCTGATTTTTATTTATTTTTATGAGATTTATTTTTACAAGTTACCTTTTTAACCCTATATAGGTATAATACCTATGTATTTTAGTATTTTATTTTTATTTGGTGTATTTTAATTTCTTTAATTTTGTTTATAATTTTATAAAGTTAGAAAATACTTTTATACATATAAATATATTTTTATTTTATTTTTCTGATGTATTTTGTATATTAAATAAAATATAAAGGTAGTTTATATAGGTATATATACAGGTAATGTACCTATGTATTGAATATATATACAAGTATTTTTATTTGTATTTTAATTATGTTTTTATTCTGATTTACATGCACATAATTATTATATGTATTATTTGCAACATTATAAAAATATAAAATTATAAAAATAATAAATAATTAATAAATTGAATATTTTAATATGTACAAGTATACAATGAGGGTCCAAAACTCAACTTTCAAACCGTAGCTCCGCCAAATGCGAAACCACTGCCATTGGATAGATTATTTTATTCTATATACAATTAAAGGTGAGTACACTGCATTTGGAGTTGTCAGTTGTGAGATACGGGTCTGGAAAGTTGGGATTTTGGATTCTTATTCAGATCATAACTTTTTGTCTGTACATGATTTTTCTGTGAAATCAATTTTGTATTTTTCTTTATGATATTATCTACAACTTTCATGTACAAAGTTTCTTTATTTGATGTACAAAGAGTGGAACCAAAAATATGTCCCAAAATGAATAAAGAAATGAATAGAATGAATAGGTATTTTGACTGTATTTCTGACCTTATCTCCCCCTACTTTATTCCTTGTCGACCTATTCATCAAGATGCCCAGGTCTCGGGGGTTTTGGGTCATAAAATATTTACAATATTTTATTCTTTTTCTTTTCTTTATTTATTCTATAATTTTGGCCTTAATTACAGTAATTTATACACTGTCTGAATGCACATGCATGAATGCTAAGATGCTCTATTTAAGGGTATTTACAGGCATCTGCTAGGGTTTTTGGTGCCAAGATGATAGAATAAAGATGATGAAATGTGGATTCATCAGTATCCATCACACGTTACATCACATGCTGTCCCACAAGAGGTGGTAAAATTACAGGTATACCCCTGCGATTTTGTGTATTTAGAAAAAGTCCAATATACTGAAATTTACTTATATTTTTGTGAAATTTGCAGGCAAGTCCCTGAACTTTTACGTATTTGCATTATGGTCCCTGCCTGTAGGAATCACGTGTCGTCCCACGTGATGGGTTATTTGTATGTGAACCCTAACGTGTTTTGGAATTGTAGTTTAGCCTTAAACTATTAAATAAACATTGAAAACTTTTGGTATTTTTGCACAAAACCCCCTGTCCTTTATTTTATTTGCAAAAATACCCCTGCTTGGGTATGTATTTTTGTAGTCTTTGTGTATTTATTAAAATTTACCTACAATGCTCCTAAAAATATGGAAAATAGAGATAAATGCTTCATGCTATGTATTTTTACGCCCATGTTTTTAATTAGCATTTTTTGCATTTTATCAATTTATAAAAATTAAAAAGGAGCCTAAATACTCCCTGTCTAATTTATAAAATACCAAAAAAATTATTAAAACTTTTTGAAAAATTCTAAAAAAATGGTATATATTAATATTTATTAAGTCCAGAAAACAAAAAACCCCAAAAAATAGTAAAAGAAAGTTAAAAAATCAAAAAGCTTCAAAATCCAATAAAAAATATAAAAATTCCACAAAAATCCCAAAAATATGTTTTTCTATTTTATAATTACCTAGATATTATTATTTACATATTTAAATTAATTTGGGTAATTTTGAGACTCATTATTTTTTTTAAAACCCAAATTTGTTTCGGGATATTTATTTATCCCATAATTGGGATATTTTTGACTTTAAAAGTACATAAAAATTAGCAAAAATCCCAGGAAAATATAAAAACATGATAAAATATTAAAAACTCAAAAATAAATTATTTTCTTAATTTTGTTTATATTTATTAGTATTTATGAATATGTTTCTATATATTTCATGAATAGAGCCTTATATAGGCTATATTGCTTTTATAAAAGAATATAAAAAGATAAAAATTTAAAAAGAAAATACAAAATCAAAAAATTAAAAATCAACTAAAAATTATAAAACCAAAAATCAATATATATATAATTAAAACCCACAAAAAGAATTTTATAAACAAATGACTTGGTTGTACATAGATACCCATAGGCTACCTGTTTTGCTCTCTGTGGTTCGACCTCTACAAGCTTATACAATATGCATTTTTGGTAGAGAAAATAAATATTAATTCTACTTTTTTTGGAATTCAATTGTTTTATTCAAATATTGTGGGTTAATTGCTGATTAACCGAGTTTTGAGTGGTCACTTCAGCGATTGGATATTTGTCTAGACCCTCGGAAAATTCTCGTTTATCAGATGGCGCCGTTGCCGGGGAGCAATGAGCGTAGTCTATTTTTGCCAGTCATTTTTGTAAAATGATTTCATTGATTTATTGATTCATTCATGTGCAAATTAGTTCATTGATATTGGTTGCAAATATTCATTGATTTCTATAAAATTTATTGTCTTGAGTATTTAAAAATGCTAATGCTAATTTTTTTGCAACATTGATGCGAGGGCCCACCATGCGAGGACGGTTTCCTAGGAGGCCGATGTAGCCAAGCATGGAGGAGGTTGGTCGTCTCCCTTTGACCAACTATAGAGAGCACCAAGGAAGCAGGTGGAGGGATTAGCTTAGATTTTTTTCAAATTTGTAATTTTATGGCGAGAGAGAGAAATTTTGGCATGTAATATAATTTGGACTCTACTCTTCACAACGAGGTCCAGTACTTGGGTGTTTGTTCATCTGGGGGCCTCGTCGCAGTTTTTCGAGTTTTATTGCCTTCTTTTATTTTGTTTTATGTTGTTTTGATCTTTTCGCCTTATTTTACTTTGTTTTGTGTGCATGGAGCCCCTAGATTTAGGTTGCTTGACTCGGTAACTAGGTTCACACATTGATAAGAATGCATGTTCCTATAGTCTACTACGTATGGATCTAGTCAAATTAATAATGCTAGTAATTCAGATCTGAGACCGCGTACCGCTAGAGATCGTATACAACACGTGCAAGACCCGTTGTGGCGGGCACCGATCGGCATCAGAGACCGGACCTTGGTCTCATTTCTGAATAACTAGCAATTGGTTTTTCATGATTAATAGCAAGTACTGTTTAGGGCGATTTTGTCGATTGCACACCGCCATGTAGATAGGTTTAAAAAATTCTGTTTTGCATACCGCATGGAGAGAGCTAAGATGCACTATAAGTCTTCTAACTCAGCATGCATCATTAGGTTCAATAGTGAGATTTCCATCATTGAATCGACTTGCACGGCTTTTCTACTATCTCCCTTTGATTTTGAGCACCTAGGACTTAAATGAAATTTACAAAAATGTTAGGCGCTTGTATAAAAATAGACTTAAAAAAAGTGAAAACCAGAAACTAAAACAAGGGGATTGCTAAATAAACTTTGACCTTAATTAAAACCTATAATGGACCATCATTGTAATGGGTTCATAAAGCCCTCATTATTTTCAGGTACCTTCAGAGGGGATCAAAACCCCTCCCATGAGCGAGGCACGTCCCATAAGAAATAGAACCCAAATCCTAGTCTATAAATGCCTTGTGTATCGCTTGGATTTCCGAAGTAATGGCGCTTCTATCATACGTGACCGAGTAGGGCCTTGTCAACGATGGTGTTCCCGCCTTGTGTGGAACATCGACATGGTCTGAAGTACTGAACATAGGCCATGCCTTCACGGTGGTGTCTGTCTCATCGGTTTACGTCCGAGTAGGTTCTTGCAAGCTCACGGGTGATGCCATTCCGAGCGAGAACCTAAGTATTGGTTTCTCCTATCGGCTTCCTCTGTCTATTTCTTTGGCTGAGTAGGGATCCAGGAAGGGTTACAAGGACCTCAAAAACTATAGACTACAAGTTACAAAGGAGGAGGACAAGTACAAGATACTTTTCTCGCAGTACTCTCTCTCTCCTATAGAGTTAGCGTGCTAAGGACTTGTTATAAGATATGCCTGAAATAAAAACTCTAAAAATAAAAAGATAATAAGTAGCCGAACCTTCACGGCTTCACATGGCGTGAGTTGATGAACCCAATTTTGTATTGTGTTTGCATAGATCTAGATTAAGGTTCAAAGATCTAGTCCTGCGCACTTGCGCAAATTTTGTCGTGTACTTCTCCCTTTGACCCCCTCCTTAGTTTGATTCTTTCTATTGTTTTGCACTCCATTTTATTCCTCGTTGACCACCGTATCTTTCTTCCTACATCTATTCCTCTTTTGCTTCATGAGGGTGATCCATGGATGGTTTAGTCGGGAACCCGTCGACACCTACATCGATTTCATGAACTCGACCTCACCAATAATTCGAGGCAATTCCTGAGAACCTGATCCAGACCTTGCGGGTCGATCGCCAGACTCCTCGTCTTCTACCTTTCTTCTTGACCACCAATAAATCAGGACCACTCTTGTCCCACTTTCACTGTTGTGAATGGAAGTCGATTACAGTCCATATCCTTATTCATTCACAACAATCTAGAATTGATCTTGATTCCAGATTCATCATGACAGTTGGAATTCAGTTGCAAGTGGTCTGATTGGGATTCTCTCATTCTGCAGATAGAAGATAGACCAAGCCCTGGATCCCAATCCGAAATTCATCTCCTTAGATTTAGACCCTGATATAGCTCCTCAAGGAAAGGGCAAGGGTCAGCAGCCCCCTCAGCCAGAGCAGGGACAGATTTCTGATCAGAATCAGGTCAATGCACAGTTGTTGGCATCTATCCACGCTATCCAGCAGCAGCTGGCAGAGCATGCCTTAGTACAGTCTGCATTCCAGGAAATGCTAAATGATGTGATGAACAGACCCGGGGGAGGAGGAGGCAGACGAGGAGGTGGTGATCCCCCTGATGATGAGGAAGAGCCTGAACAAGGGAGGCCCAAATCAACACTGAAAGAGACATACAATCCTGGAGACAACCAGATGATTGAGTGGATCTTCATTCCACCGGTACATGCTCACTTTGAGCTGAAGCCCCAGTTTCTTGCTCTTCTTCCTTCTTTCCATGGAAATACCAGTGAAGAGCCTTATATCCACCTGTAGTAATATTCACGCATCTACCGTACTACTCACTACCCTAACGTTCCCTTGGACTTTTTCGAGATGTTGGCATTCCCCTTCAGTTTGCAAGACAAGGCCCTCTACTGGGTCAACCATCTGGGGAAGGTCGTGACGACTTGGGAGGAACTGAAGTCCGCTTTCCTGCACAAGTTTTACCCTCTCGGCCGGCTCAATCAGATGCGAGCAAGAATTAGCAACTTCTCTCAGGGAGTGCACGAATCCATCCATGAAGCCTGGGAGAGATTCACAGATCTGTAGGAAAAGTGCCCTCACCATGAGATTCGAAGATCGGTCTGATCCAACACTTTTTTGGGGGCTTGAACATAGAAAGTCAAAGGCTCGTTGATGCAACATGTGGGGGCTCGCATTTCAACAAGGATGAAGACGTAGTCTGACAGATATTTGAGGAAATGGTCGAAGGAGAGGCTGCCCTCCCTTCTTCCAAGTTTTACCAGAAGTAGCCCTAGATCCTCCAGAAGCAAGTACACTTGGCAGCGTCCCGCGAGGCGGAGAGAGATGAGATCTCCAACCTTAGAATTATCGGGGGCTATCTCTCGAAGATTGATATCATCGAGAAGCGATCATAAGACCTTGAGAAACTCGCTATGATCGAAAAGAGGACATAGAACCTTGACAAACTGGATCAGATTACCTAGCAGTTGGAACTGCTGGTGGGCACCATCAACTCTGTTCAGTCACCACCACCATCTACAGATGCTCCAACTGAGAAGAAGGACGATCCATCACCGCTGCATCAGCCTCAGCCGAGCCAATAGCCACCGGCAGTCCAGCACATATACTATGTGCAGGCACCCGATCAGGGCCAGCCGCAACAATAAATGGTTGTGTACCAACCAGATTTCCTATCAGTATCCGATCCATCATTCCCACCACCACCCCTGATTCAAGAAGTCAATGGGTTTGGAGTAGTGATACACAGCCGACCCATCCCACTAGACAACCTTAGGGCCAGCTACCAGCAAACCGGCATTACCACCAACCTCAGGGTGGTCTATTTGGGCGGTCCTCATAGCCGCCACCACAATACCATCAACCTCCCCAGTATGCCAATCAATGGAGGCAGAATCAGCCCTACCAGCAGCCGCAGTACCGTCATCCACTACTATTCCACCAATATGCGCCTGCCCCACCTCAGCAGTACCAGCAGTATCCTCCACCCTCTTACCATCAATTTCAGCTTCCTGCCCCACCGCAACACCATCAGCAGTCGTTGACTCTTCCTCTACACCTGCAACAACAGCGTGATCTGCATGCTAAATCTTCTGAGGCCACTCCCGTGAACCCGACCCTAGACTGCTTGGCCCAGCTTGTCAAAGGGCTAGCAGACATGACCAAGAAGCTAAACGACCTTACTGCCACTACGACCACCATTCCAGGTCAGGTCGAAACTAACCCCAATAGCTTCAAAAAGAAGGAGCAAGTAGAATGTGATGTCCCGTCTATGCTTGTAGAGTCTGATGAATATAGTATTGTTTTATCTAATGTTGTAACTCTCAGGAGCGGTAGGACCTTGCATCTGCCTGTCATCAACAAAGGGGAGAATAAAGCTTCAGGTGAATCGCCATCTTCTGCATCAACCGTGCCAGCTATAGGGACATGTGAGGAAGAAGAAGGAGGAGGAGCCATTTCAGCAGCTGACCATCATCCACCTGAACAAAAATCAAAAAAATCAACAAAAACAAATATAACAAAAGGAAGCTCGTTGTCGAAGTGAAGTTGCGCCAACATTAGAGGAGCCGCCAACAACAGCTGATCCCTTGCCAACCGACGAAGCAGAGGTCTCACTTTTTGCTCGTCCACCAGCACCAGTACCTCAGCTTCCAGCTTGTACTTCTTTTTGTAGTTCTGATGTAAAAAAGTTTGTGAACGATGGTTTTGATGTAAATAAGAACTCTAATTTGGATTCCAACAATGTACATATTCCTTTTCCTGATGCAATAGAAAAATCCAAAAAAATGCAAAAAGAAAAAGTGCATTATCTGATCCTGGAGTTGTGGATATAATTAGTAACTTAACCATTAAGATTCCTTTAATGAAGGCCATGGAGTACATGCCTGCTATGAAGAAAGGTCTGAAAGAAGCATGTACCAGCAAGCGTTGGCCAGCACGTAAGAACAGACGCAATCAGGTTGAGAAGCACGATCTCACTATGGCCACTGTAGTAGCCATCATAAACCTCCCACAAAAGAAGCAGGACAAAGGAGCACCTCTTGTCAGATGTGAGATTTTTGATCAGGTCTTTGAGCACATTCTTCTTGACAGCGGGTCTTCCATCAACCTTCTGCCCTCACTACTAATGCAAGAATTTGGGCTAGGTCCGCTCAAGTAGACACAAATGATCCTTCAGTTTGCTGTCCGATCCATCAAGCGACATAGAGGTCTTTTGGAAGACATTGTGGTAAAGGTGCAGGAGATGCAGTTTCTAGTTGACTTTGTAGTCCTTGATATGGACTCACATGCACCCTTACTCTAGATCCCTATCCTCCTTGGCCGGCCATTCCTTCGCACCTCATAGGTCGTGGTTGATTACACGTCTGGCAAGATCACCTTCAGCTTAGACAGCAAGCAATCACTATAGACATGATCAGCGAGCCGAAAGTCATGACTGATGAGAGCCGTGGAGCACCACAAGCAGGTTGTGACTTTATTGTAGAAATCAGAGATACATCACTTTCTTTGAGCGAACCATGGACCCAAGAAATCCTCTCTCTGGAGGAGGACTTGGAAAGCACAATCAACACATGCTCTGATGATACTTGGGAGACGGAATCCAGTTGCTGATACACCTCTTTGACTCCAAGGATTCACTCCAGCCCAAACATGATGAGCCTAGTGAAGAACTATTAGGCACATCACCAGAATCTCAACAGAGTACTGAGGGTAGTAGCTCTACCAAAGTTCATGCAGTACATCCCACCACTAGTGCAGTTTCTGAAGTGATCAACAAGTTGGCCAAATCAGAACCAGAACTCAAGCCACTTCCTGCAGGCCTGAAGTATGATTTCCTTGCGGGTGAAGAAAACATGTATCTGATCATCATCAGCAGTAGACTGAACTCGGAGCAAGAATCTTGACTTCTCGAGGTTCTAGAAAAGAACTGCAAGGTGCTTGGTTCGCACGTATCAGATCTCCGAGGCATAAACCCGGCATTGTATTCACACCATATCTATCTGGAAGAAGATGCCAAGCCATCCTGCGAATTCCAAAGACGATTGAATCCAAACCTCAGGGACGTCGTCATGAAAGAAATCACGAAATGGTGTAACACATGCTTCATTTATCCCATCTCTGACTCAAAATGGGTAAGCTCCTTGCACGTAGTTCCAAAGAAGTCAGGGCTTACCGTGATTACAAAAGACAAAGGAGAGGAGATATCTACTCGGATACCGACATCCTGGCGGGTGTGTGTTGACTACCGCTATCTTAACACAGTAACCAAGAACGACCACTTCCCCCTGCCATTCATTGATCAGGTTCTGGAAAGACTAGCCGGCAAGGAGTTCTTCTGCCTTTTTGGATGGGTACTCCGGGTACAACCAAGTGGCAATCACCCCCGAGGACCAAGAGAAGACTACCTTCACTTGTCTGTTCGATACCTACGCTTTGAGGAAAATGCCCTTTGGATTGTGCAACGTACCTGCGACATTTCAGATATGCATGTTAGCAGTCTCTGTCGAGATGGTAGGTGATTTTCTTGAGGTGTTCATGGACGACTTCTCATTCTATAGTGACATCTTCGATTCTTGTCTTGAGCACCTTGACAGAGTACTTCAAAAATACCGTGAAGTCAATCTAGTGCAATCATGGGAAAATAGACACTTCATGGTCACAGAAGGGATTGCGCCAGGTCACGTCGTTTCCAAACGTGGCATGGAAGTCGAACCAACAAAGGTGGATGTCATTGCCATTCTTGAGCCACCTCAGACAGTGAAGAATGTGAGGTCATTCCTCGTGTATGTGGGATTTTACAGACTATTCATCAGAGATTTCAGCCGGATTTCCCGTCCTCTAACAGAACTCTTATGCAAGGAGACCGAGTTCAACGTTGATCAGCATGTTCTCCTTGCTTTCAACCAGTTAAAGGAGCTTATCACTCAAGCTCCAGTCCTACAGCCGTCAGATTGTTCTCTCCCTTTCAAGATCATGACGGATGCGTCAGACTTTGCAGCTGGGGTTGTTCTAGGACAAAGGAAGGACAATGCGCCCTATGCCATTCATTACGCCAGCAAAACATTAGATGAAGCACAAAGAAAATACACTGTGATAAAAAAGAGTTGATGGCCGTGGTATTCGCCCTGGAAAAGTTCAGATCTTATTTGCTTGGATCAAAAGTCACCATCTTCATAGACCACTATGTTATTCGGTATTTACAATAGAAGAAGGATGCCAAGCCTAGATTGATCAAATGGATCCTTCTCCTCCAGGAACTTGATTTGGAAATCAAGGACAAGCCTGGAGTTCAAAATGTGGTTCAGATCATATCTCTAGAAAGCAAGAGCCTCCTGAACAATGCACCCATCATAGAAACCTTTTCTGATAAATCAATCTTGGTTGTGGATTCTCCCTTGATATGTTGATATTGTCAACTACCTCGTTTCGGGGGTAGTACCGCCGGACTGGACGAAAAATCAGAGGGACAAATTCTTGTCGACCATCCATTTCTACCAATGAGAAGATCCCCTCTTATTCAGGGAAGGGGCGGATTGCATTTGGCACAGGTGTATACCTCAGGAGGAGCATCATATGTCCTCGAGCACTGTCACTCGCTCGAATCTGGTGGACACCACTCTGGAGATAGGACGACAACAAAAGTACTTCAGTGTGGCTTCTAGTGGCTCACACTATTCAAGAATGCAACAACCTTTGTCAAACGATGCACCGACTGTCAAAGATTGAAGGGCACACTCACATCAAAAGACTAGATGCCCCTAAAGATCATTCAGATAGCAGACATTTTCGATGCGTGGGGCATCGATTTCATGGGCCTTTACTTAATAGTCAGGTATATGAGCACAACCTTCTTGCTGTCGATTATGTGAGTCGCTAGGTTGAAGCTATCCCCGCTCGAGCCGCAGACAACCGGACAGTGTGCCGGTTCTTAAGAGAAAATATCATTTCGCAGTTTGGGATTCCAAAGATTCTTATATCAGATGGGGGTAGCCACTTCGTAAACAAAGAGGTCAAGTTAACGAAGGAGTACGGTATCGACCATCGAGTCGCATCTCTTTATCATCCCCAGACCAATGACATGACAGAGTTATAAAACAGAGAAATCAAGACGATCCTGCGGAAACTTGTGAGGCCGGGTAAAAAGAATTGGTCACAACGTCTGAGTTCAGTCCTTTGGGCACACCGAACCACCTACAAGTCTCCCTTGGGCATGTCTCCCTATCGTCTTGTGTATGGGAAGCCATGTAATCTGCCCGTGGAACTAATTCACAAATCTTTATGGGCAATTAATATGTGCAACATGGACTTACAGAAAAGTGGTTAGAAAAGGAAAGATGATCTGAACAAACTCGTGGAATTTCGAGACTATGCATACGATAACACATTGATGTACAAGGAGAAGGTGAAACGCTGGCATGATCGGCACATCAGACGAAAGACCTTTGAAGCTAGACAGAAAGTGTGGTTATTTGATGCAAAGTTGAAGATATTCTGGGCAAATTAAAGAGCAAATGGACAGGGACATTTCAAGTTTGTGAAGTACGTGACAATGGAAGTATCGCCATATCAGAACTGTCTCCTGACGTACAACCATTCGTCGTCAACGGTCAACTCCTGAAGCCCTACCTTAAGCATGATACTTTCTTGGTCGTTGTCGACTCGATTCAGGTTCTGAGTTGTGAAGACACATCCACGACACCAGCAGCATCAACAGATTCAGATACTGCACCTCAAAAACTTTTTCTCTGATTTCTCTTTTCTTCTTTTCTTCTTTCCTTTTCTATTTTCTTTTTCTACCAGAAAGGTGCCGCCCCTTTTTGTCAGTCTGTTATACTTAGGATGTACTTTGTCCCAAGTATAGGGGGGTGTCCACCCCGCGCCCTTTCCTTCTTTGACTTTCTCCGTTGTCTCCTCTTCTTGACTATACTTAGGAGTATCTTACCCTAAGTATAGGGGAGACATCCTGAGTACGATATGTCTATTCTCGCCCTTGACCATCCATGCCTTGTGTACAGTCTGCTATACTTAAGATTATTTGATCCCAAGTAAAGGGGTGATGGTCAACTTCTTATTCATTCATTTATTCCTTCATTCTTTAGACTTCTCTATACTCAGTATGAGTTATGTCTTCTCTTTCTCTTTAATCTATGAGGACATAGCTCGAGCTAAGTATAGGGGAGTCGTATATACTATGTATATACTTTAAGCCATAACTCATATTTTCGTATTTTAAATAATACATATGGCTAAAAATAGTATTGAACTATTCATGCTAATAGAAGACGGTTGTAGCTCCTCACTCTTTTTCTACATTCTGATTAATAAATCAGGCAAAAATGCTTTTTGCAAAATGTTTGAAAAATGGTTTGAAACTCTTTTTGAAAAATCTTTTGAAGGCTGTTTGGAAAATATCTTGTAAAAAGTGTTTAGCCTTTGTAAATATTTTTGTTTACGGAATTTTTTTTGTGTGAAATAAAAATGTTTGAAAAATGATTTGCAAATGGTTGGAAAAATGGTTGTAAAAATATTTTGAAAAACCTATATATACTGTTTGAAAAACTTTTGCAAAATGATTTTCAAATATATGTAAATTTTTGTAAAAATTAGTTGTGAAAATTATGTAAAAAGTAGTTTTCAAATTTTTTGCAACATGGTTTTCAAATAAGTTTGAGGAGTGTACACACTATACTAAAATATTCTTATAACTGTATAGGAATGTGCAACAATCCCTTGTAAATCCTTTAAGAACCAAAACCCTTCTAGACATAAAATACATCCTTTTGAAAAGATATGTACCCATTCTTTTACTATATACTGATTAATAAATCATGTTAAAAATGTTTTTGCAAAATGATTTGAAAAATGGTGTGACCTATTTGGAAAACTTTTTGTGAAATGTTTTCAACCTTTGTAAAAATGTTTTGAATTGCAAAAATTCTTCTCTTTGTGTGAAATAAAAGATTTCAAAAGCTATTTGCAAATGGTTTGGAAAATGTTTTGTAAAAATATTTTGAAAAATGTATATATATCGTTTAAAAAATCTTTGCAAAATAGATTTCAAATGTTTGTAAAGGTTTGCAAAAATTATTTTGTACTATAGTTTTCAAAATTTGCCTTCAATTATATTTGGGAAATAAAGGCATCATTAAAGACATGAAAACACATAAGTAAATAAAATTCTTTCTCAATTACCTAAATAAGCCACTTTGTTAAAACCTGTAAATTCTTTGAAATTATTGAGGCTTGTAAATAAATAAAAAGAAGCACGCCCTTATAAATAGCCCTATAAATTTTATACTTTGTGTTCTTAAATTCTTTTTATTTGCAAAAATTCTTTTTGTAAAAAGATTCTTTGATTTTTAAATTCTTTCTGAAAAATTGCATCATTCATTGTGCATAGCATTTGCATATCATTCATATTCTTTTTGAGTAAGCTTGATGATTGAACTAGTCCAATAAAGTTTGAGATTGGAGCTAGGTTGGACCTTACTGCACCTAACTACACCGGAACCTTATGGGAACTAGGTTTAAGGTTCTTCAGGTCGATTAGGGCTTAATTCTTTCAGACTCAGGGTTGGTTTCAAGTCACCTCAACTGACTAACAAGAACTTTTCAAGAAGCACACATGAGTCTTGTCGGTCGTGACCTAACTTGGATACTTGCACCTTTCACTTGTCTCAACTCAGTTGGAGTGATGAGGGGGTTGGATTTGCCAGTCTGAGACACACACAGGTGGAAACATTCGTCCTCGTCTAGGGAGGGAAGTGCACCCCAACCTAGTCTAGTTTCAATGAAGTCTAAAGACATGAGAGTGTGGGTTGCAATAAAGCTTCAAAAGAGGGATAGTCTTCTGGCTCAAGAGGAAAAACTCCTTATGTAAATGCTGCTGTGAATAGTATGTTTGAAAAAAAACTCCAAAAAAGTGGACAAGCTTTAAAATAGAAATAAAATGCCTGTCGGAGTATGTATATATGTTGTATAGAAAATAAGCAAGCTTGAGCATCAAAGTTATATCATGTGAGCCTGCAACTGGATGACTTGACTACACTAGTCTTGCATCCTGGGATAGGTAGCTACATTGGCTACCATCCATTCTTTTCTCCACGCCTTCTCTTGAGTTGGATGCCACTTGAACTTAGAAGGGAATACCCCGCTCCTCGAGGGCAGAAGGCTGGATTGAAGAATCATTGGGTTGTCATTTTGGAGAAGTCAGTCTCTTTGTCATGCCAGTTGGGGAGAGTCACCATCACTTAAACCATACAAGTCAGCTTCATAGTCATAAGGGTTTGCATATCTAGTTTTGACTTGGCTATTGAGGTGAGTTGAATCGAGTTCTATGACTCTCGAAGGCTGTTGTGTTTTAAATTTGGTTTCCGATCAGGTTCCACACACATTCACGCATCAAGGTCTAACTGGAGCTCCAAACTCTGATTTTGTAAGGACAAGTTTTACAATTGAAAGCAATTCTTTTCTTCTTTTTCTTTCTCTTTTTCTTTTCTTCTTATTTTTTTATTTCTTCTTTTTCTATACTTATTGCATAAGTATTTGCTAGGGATTAATAAAGGCAAGTATAGGGGGTGATGAATCTCCATTTCATCATCTTTATTCTATCATTTTGGCCTTAAAAACCTAGCTAATACATGTAAATAACATTAATTTGCACATAATAGCATCCATTAATTATTGTATTTATTGTACATAAAATAAGGCTTTTAATGTCAAAATTATAGAATAAAGAGAAGAAAAGAAAGATGAATAAAATATTGAAAATATTTTATGACCCTAACCCTGAGACTAAATCCAGAATGGAAATGGTCGACAAGGAATAAAGTAGGGGGAGATAAGGGCCAAAAATACAATAAATACCTCACTTATTTATTTATTAATTATGCATATTTATACCTATTTTATTCTTTATGATTTATTCATAAAATAAAGAAACTTTCTACATGAAAGTTGTAAATAATAATATAAATAAAAATACAAAATTAAGTTTTTATAAAAAATAATACACTATTTACATTTTATACCTAGAGTAAGAAGCCAAAAACCAAACTTCACAGACCCATATCTTTTCAATAAAAACTCAAAACATAGCAAAATCACCTCCAATTGTATATAACTTTTCACGATCTAATTAATGATGGTAGTTTTATATTTTTTGGAGTTACTATATAGAAGTTAGGTTTTGGGCCCCTGTTATACATAATACTGATTAAAATATTCAATTTAATCATTATTTATTATTTTTACAAACTCATATTTTTATAATTTTGTAAAAATTATTCATAACACATGTGTATATTAAAATTAGAATTACATATCACTGTTCCTTCGTCTACTACAAATCAGACCACCTCAGCCATGGCAGCCAGTCGAGGTCGTGGGGGTCATCATCAATTCTGTGGCCATGGACCTCGGAGCAGAGGAGGCCGTGTTCGGCCATCATGTACTTGTTGCCATCGTTCTGGACATACCGAAGACACATGCTATTATAAGCATGGGTTTCCTGCTTCTGTACGAGAAGCTAAATAGATCGAGCCTCCATCAGCTTCATCTATGGATAAACGCTTTGATGACCATGTAGCCCGTCTGAGGGGCATCATTCCTCCTTCTGGTCCCGCTGCATTAGCACCTGCTTCTGATAGTCACTCCGACGTTGATGCATCCGCATCCACTAGTACATAAGGTAGCACCTATGCATTCACTAGCAGTAGTGGATCAGATACTTTAGAGTGGATTATGGACTCTGGTGCCACACATCATCTGTGTGGTGATCAAGGTCTACTTACAGTATACAGACAGGTTTCTCCAGGCTGTACTGTGGTTATTGCTAATGGAACACATTCCCCGATTACTGGTCAGGGGGAGATTAGACTGACACCATCCATGCATCTCAAGAACGTGTTACATGCACCTGATTTTTCGATGAATTTGTTTTCCATTAGCCAACTTACAAAGGATTTACATTGTCGAGTAATTTTTGATCCATCTTCTCTTGTTTTTCAGGACATCCTTACGGGAAATGTGATTGGGCGTGGATATGAGCAAGGCAGCCTCTATCGCCTTAGTCAGACTCCTTATGCTGGAATCTCATCTCTACCTACTGGATCCATCTCCCCATTATTGTGGCACTTGCGCTTTGGACATCTACCGCTTCAGAAACTGTGTCATGTGTTACCTCAGGTTTCACCTCACACGTCCATCCAATGTGAGGCTTGTCAGTTGGGAAAGCAACATCGGTCTACCTTTAGCAATCATCAATGTCGGAGTAGCACCTCCAAGTTTGAGTTGTTTCATGTCGATATCTGGGGTCCTAGTCATGTTCTTGATCATCAGGGATACATGTTTTATATAGTTATTGTGGATGATTTCTCTCGTGTGTCGTGGGTCTTTCTGTTAAAGAATAAATCTGAAGTGGGGAATATTATCATCAATTTCATTAATTAAGTTTGTAATGTTTTTTCTGCATCTATTAAAATTGTGAGAAGTGATAATGCCCTGTAATTTTGTACTCATACCCGCTCCAGTTATTTTCCATCTCAAGGGATTATCCACCAAACATCATGCGCCTATACTTCCCAACAGAATGGGGTTGCTGAAAAAAAACCTCGTCGTTTACTTGATGTCACTAGGTCGCTTCTTATACAGAGTCATGCCCCTCATTCTTTATGGGGCGATGTTGTTCTTACGACATGTTATCTCATTAATCGTATGATGCCATCTATCTTAGGTGAGAATATTCCTTTCTCTCTTGTTTTTCCTGATAAAGAGTTGTTCTCCCTCACTCCTCATGTGTTTAGCTCGGTCCCCTTTGTCCACCAGTTGTCTCCCGGGATTGACAAGCTCTCTTCTAGGGTTGTCAAGTGTGTCTTAGACAAGCTCTCTTCTAGGGTTGTCAAGTGTGTCTTCGTCGTGTACTCAAGAACACAGAAGGGGTACAAGTGTTATGATCCATTGCGTAGGAGGTATCTCGTTAGTGCTGAAAAGAAAATGGAAAATAAAATAAAACTATGTCAAAACGTAAACAAAATACCTGTGTTACCACATGTATATTGTTGGGAAAATGAGAAAACTTGTTTATTCCATACACCCTAGGCTCTCTTATATAAGAGAGTAGCCTATGGGTAAAATACATAAAGATTCCAACGGGAAAAAGAAAATATTATAAAGGTACATAAGAGAATAATATATCTCTACACTCCCCCTCAAGGTGGAGCATAGATATCAATCATGCTCGTCTTGGACGAACACTTCTGGAACTGCCGTTGAAGTAATGCCTTGGTAAAAATGTCTGCAGTTTGGTCCTCTGAGCTAACATGGGATGTAACAATAAATCCCTTCTGAATCATATCACGTATGAAGTGACGATCAACCTCAATTTGCTTGGTCCGTTCATGAAATGCTGGATTATTTGTAATGAATAGAGTCGTCTGATTGTCACATTCTAGAGCTATAGGAAGCAGGACTTCTATATATAGATCTGTAAGCACAGCCTTTACCCACATCATTTCTATACTGACCTGGGCCATAACCCTATATTCAGACTCAACACTAGACCTTGCTACAACCGTTTGCTTCTTTTTCTCCATTAGACTAGAGAATCTCCAACATACACAACAAACCCAGTGGTGGACTTCCTATCCTTAGGACATCCTGCGTAATCTGCATCTGTACATGCTGAGATAGTGACCTCCTTGCCTTTCTTAAACAATAGACCTGCACCTGGAGATGACTTAAGGTACCTGAGTATCATATGTATAGCATCCATGTGTACCTGACGTGGTTGCTCCATGAACTGGCTTACTCGACTCACAACAAAGGAGATATCGGGTCTGGTAATAGTAACATAGAGAAGCTTTCCCACTAGTTCTCTGTATATTCTCCTATCCACCTCATCAGTGTCATCATCATATAATTTCATACTAGGATCCATAGGTGTAGTGGCAGGTCGGCAACCAGGCATTCCTGTTTCACTCAACAGGTTAGTGACATATTTCCTCTGGGTCATTACCAACCCATGATGATTTCTGGCGAACTCCAGTCCTAGAAAATATCTAAGAACTCCGGTTGTTGGTGACAAATTCATGACCCAGCATTTCTTTTGCCCCATTAATTCCCTATTCATCATCACTTGTAATCAAGATATCGTCTACATATACCATAATTGCAATAATACCTCTGGGTGTCTTCTGTACGAACAAGGAATGATCTGCATTAGAACGTATGTATCCCTGTTTCTCAAACAGGTCTGAGAGCTTCTGGAACCAAGCTCCGGGGCTCTGCTTAAGGCCATAAATAGACTTATGAAGTCTGTACACCTTAGGATACTCCCCCTCAACAGCAAAACCATGCGGCTGTTGCATGTAGACTTTCTCCTGTAAGTCACCGTATAGGAATGCATTCTTCACATCCAATTGGTATAGTGGCCAATCACGAGCAACCGCAATAGAGAGGAGGATCCGTAGGGTGGAATGGCGAGCAATCGGCGAGAATGTATCAAGATAATCCACCCCATATGTCTGTGTAAAGCCACGAGCAACTAGGCATGCCTTGTATCTATCAATGCTGCCATCTGCATTCTGCTTAACTGTAAAGACCCACTTGCAGCTAACTGTAGACACATCAATAGGTGCAGTAACAAGGCTCCAGGTTCCTCTGGACTGAAGAGCAACCATTTCTTCCTCCATGGCTAAACACCATCGACTATCCTTCAACGCATATTGGTAATTCCGTGGAATATCCACCGCTGATAGTGCAATTAAAAAGTTCCTGAATTCTCCAGTTAGGCCATCAAAAGACACAGAAGATGCTATTGGATATGACACGCAGCTGCGCTTTTGCTTTCGTAGAGCAATAGGTAGATCTAAATCACCTGCCTCCTCATCTGGCCTATGTAACACATCCTACTAAGGAAAATCATCAGATCCATCAATATTAATATTCTCAAAACATACCTCAGGCAAGCTAGATGATGAGCGGTGATCATGAGCAGAAGCAGGCCTACGGGTATAGTGGAATGGCAATGGTGAAATAGGCACAGTGACAGGAGGTGTAGGAGATGGTGGTGGTGGTGGTAGAGATGATGGTGGAGGTGGCATGTATATAGCATCAGTAGTGTCAGTGGATACCAACTGATCAACTGTAGATGAGAAGTACATAACAGATTCGAAAAAGGTACTCACCCCCCTATACTTAAGGTAAAGTACACCCTAAGTATAGTATAATCAAAGATGCCAATAGGGTGTTGGACTGAAGAATAGTGTGATACGGATGTCTGGATCTATACAAGTCGGAAGGCAGTGATAATCAGGTGTGAGATGCAATAGATGTGAGTCAAGAGACCACATCTCACGCAAAATGAATAGGAGCAATGTCAACGACCATCGGCTCATGATCTAGACATGGTTTGAGTCGCTGCACGCGAATTAGGCAGTGAAAAGCTTCCTCCATAGGAGGAATAGTGGAATCCACCAAGATCTGGGAACGTGCTGCCTCATACTCTAGATAAAGGGTAGCCAGGAAAACACCCACCATAGCGGCATTCCAATAGGTCTTCTGTTGCTCTGGAGTGGCTGTGAGAGTCATGAAGCTATAAAGCTTCTCAAACATTCCACATAAAGACGTGTACAATGAGTGTAGAGGCCGTCCATTCTGCTTGATTGTAAAGATGTCATGCTGAAGTTGCAGAATCTTCGTCTCATTCTTTGCATGTGAATAGGTGGCAGCCAGAATGTCCCACATTGCTTTGGCAGTGGGCTAATGGTGAATATCATTAGCAATCTCAATTGCTAATGTTCTGGAAAGCTAGACTTTGGCATATGCGTCATCTGCCTCCCAAGAGGCATTAACCCCTCTCTTCTCAGCAGGCTCTTCCTCAGTAAGAATGTGCTTCTTACCGATTGACTTCAACATACTCATGAACTGCATGGCCCACAGTTCATAGTTTGAGCCATCCATCTTCACAATAGGCGATGGACCTCTGAAGGCGCCTATAGATGAAATATCTTCCTTGCTTTCTGACATTATGATATTGGAAAACTAGGGGAGTAGACTAAATATGTGATTGTCTGCACATACATTAATGGGTTTAGTTGCATGGGTAGACGTAAGCAACCAAACCCATTAATCTGGAAACGTGCGCGCGGAGCGAGGCTGGAGTCGCACGCGCTCTGACCTAGGGATGCACGCGTACGGAAAATACATGCACAAATGTGCACGTAGATGCGCGTGCAGGATCACGAATAGGAGCACAGACAGGCACACAGATGCGCGTTCAGATGCATAAGTGTATGTGCAGGATCACGAGCAAGGGCACACACGGGTGTGTGCAGATGTGCGTGCAGGCGCGTAAGCGAGCAGGTGTGCAGATGTGCGTGCACATGCGTAGATGCGCGTGCACCGACACGCAGATGCTCCTGCGTACAGGCACGCAGATGCGCGTATTGATGCGCAAGCGCGTGCGCACTCGGGCAAGAGGCGCGCACAGGAGCACGACGTCGGGGCGGAGCGAGGTGATGTGAGGCGGCACGCGGCGTGTGCGTAGGGCTTAAAGGTTGAGGCTAGGGTTAGGGTTTGGTTCGAGAACTCCGATCTAGGACCGTCGCTTTAATACCATGTTGGGAAAATGAGAAAACTTGTTTATTCTATACGCCCTTGGCTCTCTTATATAGGGGAGTAGCCTACAAGTAAAATACATAAAGAGTCCAATAGGAAAAAGAAAATATTATAAAGGTACATACGAGAATAATATATCTCTACATATATAAATAAAAGGAAAATACATTCTTTCAATTCTTTACTATTTTATATTTTTCTAATATTGTAAATATTATACAGATTCTATTAAAAATGTAAAACTAAAATAAAACTCATTAAAATACATTAAATTAAAATAGTATACGTAAAACACAGGTAAAATACCTATAAATATACCTACATAATATACATACCTATTTATTGAAGTGTACAAATAATATCATAAAAAACAAATAAAAATATATTTATACTCACAAAAATAAGTTATAAATATATACAAAATATAGGTAAATATACCTATAAATAAGCCAAAAAAATAAACTTGTAATAAAATACATTAAAAAATAAATAAAAATCATAATAAAATACTACATAAAATAATACACATTTTTATTTTATAATCAAAAAATAATAAAATCATTTACTATTTTTAAATTGATTATTTTTTAATTTCTAGCCTATTTTGTCCTGTAGCGAGCCTGGATGGACCAATCACCGCGCATGAAATATTGATCGCGGTCAACTCCCCCCTCTACTGTCTGAAGCGACACAACCTATCAAACCCCGCGTTTTCTGCCATTTTTCATGGGCATCTCATCCATCTATCGATCTCGCATCTTGAAGAGAAAATGACCATTGATCATAAGAGATCCATGCCACCTTCTTGGATCACCTAGAGACACGTTAGAATCTCTGATTCACCTCGGCCAATAAGGGTGCATCACCATGTCTATAAATAAAAAGCTCCGCCCCCTCTTCCAAATTTGGTCAACCTTTAGTCTTCTTCTACCTTAGCCTTCGGTCCAGAACGTTTCTTAATGACAGGGAGAAGCTCCTGGAGGCTCGAGCTGGTCGGAGAAGGTGGGGCTGCACCCACGGGCACCGACGTCGGCGACCCTGCTCCCTGGTGTTCCACAGGGTATAAGAGTTGTTTTTCTTTCTTATTTAGCTAGGTTTTAATTCTCGCATTTCATTCATGTAAGTAGTTTAGTGATTAGTGTAGTGGTTAGCTTAGTTTAGTTAAATCGTAGTTAGCCGGAGCTCCGCTCCAACGAACAATCTCATCGTGAACCGTCTGTGATCTGACTCTCCTTTCACACTCACTTCTTTCCCTCTCACATTCTCCATCTCCCGATCACCTCAGATCAACCAGAACCTTCCTAGTTCTGTGAATCGAAGCTCGCCGCCTCCCTTCGCCGGAGCTTCGCCGCCCATCCCATTTTCATCATGTAACAGCTTCAATCCAGGTCGAGGTCGACCGCCTCAAGACGCGTGATCTTCCTGTGCAGGTTAGGCGCTCGATACAATGCCAGGAGTCGAATCCAAGCGACACCGGAGGCATCTGGAACGCTTCAACTCCGCCAACCTCGTGGAGGCACTCCAGCGCACCTCTGTCCGATCCAACACCTCTAGTAGATATAGCCACCTCCCAGGAAGCCATAGGGACCCCTCGGAGCATCAAAGACCACCGGCAAGGAGATCTCGCCGGAAGAAACTCACCTAAGCGAGTGTTCTTCCCTGTTCGTCCAGCCCCTTCCTCCGTCGTCCGATCGATATGGAGGTCCCAATTCTAATCAGCACCATCCGATCGAGCTGCCCCTTGACCGTCAATCTCAGACGTGAGATGTAATCGTCACCGTTGGATCGCCCAAGCATCATCGATCGTTGCAGATGCGTCACGTGGTTAAGTGAAGAAGATCCCGCCATCCATCAACGCGCCTTTATGGGGTAAATTACAGACTTATACCCTGCATTTTTGTATTTATTATTTAGTCATGTAAATTAAATATTACGTTCAAAATAAAGTGGAATTTTTGTAAAAAGATCTCTGAACTTCTTGTAGTTGCAAATAGGTCCATTCCACGTCACCTCACATGCTGTCCCACGTGAGGTGGTAAAATTGCAGGGATACTCCTGCGATTTTGTGTATTTAGAAAAAGTCCAATAAACTAAAAATTACTTGTTATATTTTTGTGAAATTTGCAAGCAGGTCTATGAACTTTTACGTATTTGCATTATGGTCCCTGCCCATAGGAATCACGTGTCATCCTACGTGATGGGTTATTTTGCATGTGAACCTTATCATGTTTTAGAATTGTAGTTTAGCCCTAAAATGTTAAATTTGAAAACTTTTGTTATTTTTTCACAAAACCCCCTATCCTTTATTTTATTTGCAAAAATACCCCTGCTAGGACATGAATTTTTATAGTCTTTACATATTTATTAAAAATACCTACAATGCTCCTAAAAATATGAAAAATAGAGATAAATGCTTCATGCTATGTATTTTCACGCTCATATTTTTAATTAGCATTTTTTTGCATTTTACCAATTTATAAAAATTAAAAAGGAGCCTAAATAGTCCCTGTCTAATTTATATAATACCAAAAAAATATAAAAACTTTTTGAAAAAATCCAAAAAATATATGTGGTATATTTTAATATTTATTGAGTCTAGAAAATAAAAAATCCCAAAAAGCAGTAAAAGAAAACTGAAAAATCAAAAAGCTCAAAAATCCAACAAAAAATATAAAAATCCACAAAAATCATAAAATATGTTTTTCTATTTTATAATTACCTAGATATTGACATATTAAAATTAATTTGGGTAATTTTGGTTCTCATTTATTATTTGTAAAACCCAAATTAGTTACGAGATATTTATTAATCCCATAATTAGGATTTTTTACTTTAAAAATATATAAAAATTAGCAAAAATTCTGGGGAAAAAATAAGAAAAATATTAAAAACCCAAAAATAAATTATTTTCTGAATTTTGTGTATATTTATTAGTATTTATGAATATTTTTTTATGTATTGCATGAATAGAGCCTTATATGGGCTATATTGCTTTTATAAAAAATATAAAAAGATAAAAATTTAAAAAGAAAATACAAAATCAGAAAACTAAAAATCAACTAAAAATTATAAAACCAAAAATAAAAAATATAAAATTAAAAACCCACAAAAAGAATTTTATGAACAAATGAGTTGGTTGTACATAGATACCCACAGGCTACCTATTTTGCTCTCTGTGGTTCGACCTCTACATACTTATACACTATGCATTTTATGGTAGTGAAAATAAATATTAATTCCACCTTTTTTGGGATTCAATTGTTTTATTCAAATATTATGGGTTAATTGCTGACTAATCGAGGAGTTTTGAGTGGCCACTTCATCGATTGGATATTTATTTAGACCCTCGGAAAATTCTCAATTATCAGTAAGATAGTTGCGTATGCATCGCGACAGCTCAGGACACATGAGAAGAACTACCCGACACATGACCTTGAATTAGCTTTTGTAGTTTTTGCTTTAAAGATATGGAGACACTACCTCTATGATATTACTTTTGAAATCTTCACCGATTATAAAATCTTGAAATATATGTTTGACCAAAAGGAGCTCAATATGAGACAAAGATGGTGGCTAGAGTTGTTGAAGGACTATGATTGCACTATCTCTTACTAACATGGTAAAGGGAACATTATAGCAGATGCCCTTAGTAGAATAACTTTGCACATGGATTGATGAGTGCTATCCACTTCTGGGGTGTACTATCAACGCTAAGTGAATGGAAACCATTTGATAGTAGTGCTGATAGTATAACTATTCCTCACTGATACAAACGAGAGATCTGAGATAGAATCAAGAAAGAACGGGAGGATGATCCAGTCCTTAAAGACTTGAGACAACAACTTGAAAAGAATGAGATAGAGGGATTCCAGATACAAGATGTGTTACTATATAACCATCACAGAGTTTATGTACCAAGCACACTTGAACTGAGGAAAGACATATTACGTGAAGCACATTGCTCTAGATTATCTATTCATCCAGGAATTACGAAAATGTATAATGATATTCATTCACATTTTTGGTGGTCAGGAATGAAGAAAGATGTTGCTAAGTTTGTGAATTCATGTCTCACTTGCCAACAGGTAAAAGCTTCACACCAAAAGCCACCAGGATTGTTACAACCCCTCCCTATACCTGAGTGGAAATGGGAAAGCATTTCCATGGACTTCGTTACTGGCTTACCTCAGACGACTGGGGGTAAAGATAGTATCTGGGTTATAATAGATCGTCTGACCAAGGTAGCATACTTTATTCCAATAGGCTTATCTTCCACTCCATATCAGCTTGCTGAGTTATATATTACACATGTGATCCACCTCCATGGTATTCCAAAGGAAGTAATTTCCGATCGAGATTCACGATTCACCTCACACTATTGGGAGAACTTCATGAAAGCCCTAGGCAAAAAGCTATGCTTGATCACAACATATCATCCACAAACAGACGTTAGTCAGAACGTACAATTCAGACACTAGAGGATACGCTACGAGCATGTGTAATGGAAGGGATCATGGATTAAATAATTGCCTCTTGCAGAATTCATCTACAACAATAGTTACCATGCAAGAATTTGCATGGCACCATTTGAAGCACTATATGGACGTAGGTGTACTACTCCTCTATGTTGGCAAGAGGTCGGTATAAAGAACCTTTACGATTCAGATAGACTCCAGGAGACATGGGAATCTGTAGAGCTTGCTCGAAAAAGACTAATAACTGCTCAGAGTCACCAGAAAAGCTATAGTGATAACATGCGAAGAAACCTTGAGTTTGAGGTAGATATGACTTTGTATTTCTCAAAGTATCGCCTATGAAGGGAGTTTAGAGGTTCGGCTTGCTTGGGAAGTTGGCACCTTGGTTTGTGGGTCCCTTTGAAATTATTCACGCATATAGACTTACACTTCCTCAACATCTTTCGGCAATACATGATGTTTTTCATGTATCAAATCTGAGAAAGTATATTAAGGATCCTGAGAATAAGATAAACTATGATGATATTAATGTTGAACCAGACTTGACATACCTAGAAATACCTGTGCAAATACTGGACAGAGATATCAAGAAGTTGAGGAACAAAGAGGTACCTCTAGTTAAAGTATTGTGACGGAATCAAGAGTTTGAAGAATCCACATGGGAACCTGAGGCGGAAATAAGAGAGAAATAACACTATTTGTTTAAGCGATAACACTATGTACTATATATATCTTTATTATAAATGAAATGACGTTCATTCTCTTTAAGGTTGTTATGCCTGCATTTCTAGTCTCGAGGATGAGACTTCCTTTAAGGTTGTTATAATTGTAAAGCCTTGAACTTGGTCGTCTCTCGGATCATATATCATAAGATCTAGCTCTTCAAGAGGAAACCAACGGAATTTATTTCGTATGAATAGTACTTTGTTTCGATTTGTTATGGTTTTCAGAAGAAAGAGAAGTAAGGAGGTTTAAGACATCATTAACTCTTAATGACCGTCATTAAGACTAATTAAGTATGATTAAAGAAATTAATGATGGATTGAGGATGCTAAAGACCATTAGCAAACACTAATCAATAGTTAGCAAAAGATAAGCGTAAGCCGCGAAAGTTAAATCGTTATTAGTGAAAGTTAATCACGATTAGCATTAATTTAGCATCCTCTACAATGTTCTAACTTAAGCCCTAAGTTTCAGATAAGTTTTGGCCAAACCCATGGGCCAAAACCATGGGCCGCTAACCGCGGTTAAGGTCTAAACCATGGTTTTAACCATGGTTATCGGTTTTCTGGAGCCTATAAATACCCCCTACCCATTCATTCTCTACGATTTTCTCTACCACCACCACCCCAAGGGCTAGGGTTGAGAGGTCGGGAGGAGGAGTGGGAGGCGAGGAAGGAGCTCTAGTGAAGCACTGTCGGGAGAACAAGGAGGAGGAAGGAGCCTTAAATCATCCTTTCTGAAAACGAAACACGATAAAGCACTGCATACCTGAGAGAGAGCTCGATTAGGTAACGAATTCCTTCTTTTTGCTGTTGGGTTTTCATACGAGATTTTGAAATTCTTGATTTTATGTTCTTCGCTATGAAGAACCCTAAGTTTAGCTATTGTTTAGATAATATGAAAAGTTGCTTTGTGATCCCCACTAAAATAAGGGTTAAGTCGAATTGATGTAGTGGCTTGGAAAGATAGGGTTTGAGAGTTATCATAAGCATAAATATGAGTATATATAGATATGAATTAATATATATATATATATATGTGGATATATACTTAATATTGAGGAATATACATATTGAGGGCCTAACAGAAGAATTACATCATGGGAATTGATGTGTATTAAGTTGGATCCTGAAAAGGATCGTTTGTCACGTTAAGGATGTCTGGGAGTAGAACTACCGGTCGGGCATGCAACCTATAGGTTTGTCGGAAGGAACCCGTATTGGCATGGCCTTACCTAGGTGGTACATTGTTTCCCTGTTATGATAAGTGCGCACGAAATTAATAATTTGCAATGCGTGGTATCGGGTGCCAATATCTTCACGTTGAACGATGGAATATGTACTCATGCCATGTGGAGGCACGGGTAGTTGGATAGCAGCTGGGTCATGATAACATGTATTTAAAGCCGCTAGGTTATATGATTAAATGTTAGCTTGAGGTTTTAAGCAACCGAGTCCTCGAGGACAGTGTGCTCCTTTGTTTGCCAGGCTGAGGGCTTGAGACCCTGATTAATAAAAGAAAAGGAAATTGGTAGGGTAGTATTGGAGGATTGGTTGAGGCGACGTACGACGGCATAAGCTTACTAGATCAACGCAATTTCTAATCCCAAAGTGTCCACAACTTCATAGTCCATATAGTGGTGAGGCAATTCCCTGGACTAATCCCAGACGTGGAATAGAAAGGAATATGAATTAAACTAATGAGAATGAATGAATCTTTTTGTGATAATAAGTTTTGAAAGATTACCCAATTGTTTGCTTTTCTCTTCTTCGTTACTTAACACTCGCTAATTGTTATCCTATGATTTATGGAAAACTCAATAGGTGCCGGTGAGCTAGCACAAGGACTTTAATAATCCAGCCAACTAACATAGTCATCCATCCAGCCATAGTATCTTTATTCTATAAGGTAATTAGTAATCTTATTGTGCGCTTCCTTCCAGTTGATGTACATGTAAATGATTCTAGTGGGATGATGTATCATGTGATCTTTATTTTCTGAATGGAAAGTGTTGAAATACTTCCTTGTTTGTTAATGTTAGTTGTGATTGCTAAATAAATTATTAATGAGTAACTAGATCCAGATAGGGAGGATCCGACGACCCGGAATTGTGGTCGTGACACTCGCGCCCTCCGAAACACTTCTAAGCCACCACGTAAAGGCTCATCCCCGAGCCTCCAGATCCATCACCCAAGCCTCCAGACCGCACGTGCATAGCAGGTGCGACCTTGGAGAACTTGCACCTAGGCCCTCGCCGCTCTCCAAAATCACCAAGAGGTCCTAGTCACGTGCGCCGCACACGTGACCGGGATAATTTGCACTGACCTCCCTTCAGTTCTCTAGACTTACAGAAGTGCCCTCGCCATGGGTAAATTACATAGGCAACCCCTCCAGGTTTGATTATTATAGATAAGTCCCTTCAGGAGCCATTTTGAGATAGAAACTTATATTTTTACTGTATTTCAGTACCTGCTACTTCAGTTTACGATATCCTTCTCATATGAACTCTGATTTTAGCGCATAATATGTCATTTTGAAGATTATTCATTGCTCTATCTTTTTGCATAACTTGTGGATGGATTTGAGGCTATTTTATGATGATTATTATTTGAGGATCTCTGATGATTTATATAGGCTGATTTCTGCATTTTGTGCCATATTTTATTGAAAAATTGACGATATATTTTGCAGGGATGCAATGAAGAAGATTGAATGTGCTTAATTCTCTTGTGTTCTTGTTAATACCATTTGAGGAATTAATTTCTACACGGGCTTCAAGGAAGAAAATTAAGGATTAATTTCCCTAGTCATTATTATAAATGAAGATTTGTTCGAGGAAATTTTGATCTAACTTACATGACTTTAAGTGTGGGATTATTTAATCTGAATAATTCTCTTTTGATAATTGAACATTTTCTTCGAGAAATTAATTGTTGCAGGGGCACAGTTGGGAAGGAATTAATTTAGTCCCTCGATGTTTGATGTGAATAAACTCTGTTTACTTGTGGATCAATATTATAGGGAATTTTGAGATCATTATATCCATTTGAGGATTAGTTTTGATCTCCTTATTTATCAGATTATTAATTGATTAATCTACTTGCATGCAGCTTGGATTTGATTGGAAACTTATCTCTTGAATCTTCTTTGATCTGTGATCAGTTTTAAGGGTTTATTAATCATATTACTTGAGGATTAAAATCGTAAAAATTCACATATCATGTGCTCATTTCTCTCTGTTTATTTTATTCACTTAGCATTGCATCTCTTTCGTTGCATTTTAATTTTATTTCCTGCCACCAAAATTAACCTAGAGATTAATTAATCATGTAAACTTATTTAAAACCATGCAATTAAAATCACCTTTCCCTGTGTTCGACCTTGATCGACTTGCCAAGTAAAAATACTCCACATATTCAAATTTGTGGTTTTTGATTGAGCGTATTTTGCCTCCTAACTACACTAATCGATTATTAAAGATGCATTTTCACAGATCATCACAGATGTTTCTACAATTTTCCAAAATCTCTTAGGTTCCTATACAAATTTACCCCAGGCGGGGGCATATTTTCATTTCCAGGAAGCGGAGGGAGTATTGGTGCAAATTTCCACTTAACACATGACAGAGCTCACATGGTGGATTTGAATGGTAATCCTAAGAAGTGGAGGCGCTCAGGCGTAAATAACCCATGACTCACATGCTATGCATGTGAGGTGCTAGATCGGGTAGAGTCACTTGGACGGTTCAAATCGAAGAGGGACCCCAAATCGGATAATGATTGTAACAAGCGGGGTCTCTCTTTCTCTCTTCTTCTTTGATCTTCTTGGATGGCGGAGACACTCTTTGTTCTGGTGAGGGAATGGTCGAGTTCCTCTCCCTTATCCTTTGATGGCCGACACAAAGCCGGGGGTCGTCATGGCAAACGCAAAGCTCCCGAGGTTGCCAGCAAGGATGATGTGGACTCGAGCTTCCAAGCAGCTCAACCTTGGCATGACAAATCAAACGGAAGGGGAATGGGGATCATGTATGTTCGCGAGGGAAGAGGAGTGTATGGCTTTGACCTTAGCAAGGTCAGAGGGGGAAGGATGTGAGAGAAAGAAGGTGAACACAGAGAGGGAGAAAGGTGGTTGAGGTATCGATTGTCGGAGTCAAGAGTATGCCAGAAGGGGGAGGAAGTGAAGCGGAAGAATAGAGGAGGAAAAGAAGGATAACAAGTAAACGAAGAAGAAGAGGACGAGGGTATACTTGGGAGTTGACGATGCTTGGAGGAGGAGAGTCGAAGGACTTCTCTTGATCTTTGCCTACGAGATTGGGCAGAGCAACCTCAAAGCTCGGCTCCGTCCGAAGGAGGAGAAACACGACATGGGTTGTCGTGGATCACACTTGTAAGAGGAGGTCTTCATCGATGAAGGGGGTTTGTTGTCACCGACCCCCTTTCCATAGCTCTCTCTATCTCTCTCTCCCTCTCTCTATTTCTCATTGAAGAACCAATGATGGCGGGTTCAACGGATAAAAATTGGAATAATGATTGGAAAAGGGTTAAATAGGATGGAGAGATGGAGAGGCATATGGCTTTGGGGTTCTCTAGTGATAGGATAATACCATTGTCAGCGGTGACCGAGATTAGCTGGTAATGGGTTTTGATTGGGTTTGTTGGAGTTGGGGATGGTTGGGGATTGTTGGTGTTCTAACGATAATTTGATGCGATAAGGAGGTTAGAGACGAAGGGTTATGCCTCGATCAGTACTGGAGTCGTAAGAGATTAAGGCTCTAACGACCAGCGGATGAGATGAGAATTTGGAGAAGTTGGGTTTAGGGTTTTGATCAAAGGAGGAGATTGGGATAAAGTTGGTTTCCTTGAAGATCGGAGGGGGTAGAGAATCACAATGGTCGATAGGAGCATGATTTCGGGATGAGTAGAGAAGTGAGGAGGTGAGGCACACCGACGGTGGGTTGCAACCGGGCGAGAAGGCAGAGGAGGTGTAGTCGAGTAGAAGTAGGTGATGAGACATGCACCGTAGAATCATACTTGGTCCAACGATCAAATGAAGGTCTTCTGCGACTCATGTGAGGGAAGCTGAGAAGAGGAGATGATATACATAACTGTTGGATTGTGGAGATCCGATGGTGGTGATGATGTCACATGAGAGGGGGCGTGAAGATAGAAGGGCTTAGGTGTGGATTGATGAATCTCCATTTGATCACCTTTATTCACTCATTTTGGCCTTAAATCCTTAGTCAAATACATGTATATAACATTAATTTATACAAATAACACTGATTATTTATATTGTAATACTGTATAAAATCATTTATTTAATTCCAAAATAAAAGAATAAAAGAAATAATAGAAAAATAATGAAGTTCCAAAGACACTGAGTGACCTTAAATCCCGAGACCCAATCATCATGATGACTTGGTCGACAAGGAATAAAGCAGGGGGAGATAAGGGCCAATAATTGCACAAAACCCTATCTCTTATTCTTCAATAAATACATTTTGGGAATCATTTTTATTTTCTTATTTTTACACCTCGAATAATAAAACCTTTTATATGAAATTATACGTAAAAATACAAAGAAAGATACATAATTTATTCAGTAAAAAATAATGCACAGTGTGCTCAGGACACACAGAATAAAAAGCTGCAAAGAAAATTTTACACACATGTGCCTTCTCCATATGAACTCAAAATTGAACAAGCTCACCTTTATTGTTCATAAAATTAAATTACCTATTTAATGAAGGTAGTTGCATTTAATTTGTAGTTAAGATGCAAAAGTTGGCTTTTGGGACCTCATTATGCAAGATACATGTATATAATATTCAATATATTTATTCTTTATATCTTCCACTTTATTATATTTTTATATATGTGCAAATATTATTCAAAATACATATACATAATGAAAATAAAATAAAACCATGAAAATGAACAAAATTAAATTAAGATATATAGTATATATGTATAATATACCAATATTATACTTACATAATCTATAGATCTAATTATTTAAGCATATAAATAACCTCAAAAAAATTAAAATAAAAATATGTAAATATGTATTTAAATAATTATAAATATATAAAAATAAAAATAAAAAGAGTAAATAAAAAAATAAGTTAAAATAGGTAAATATACCTATAATTATACATGTAAAAATTAACACCTAATTAATTAACTTGTAAAACTAAATAAATATCGTAATAAATACATAAAATAAGTAACAAATTTCATGTTTTAAGAAAAAATAATAAAATCATTTACTCTTTCTTTTCAAACCATATTTGCATTTCCTTTATTTTTTGCTTAACTGTTTAACCTAGATGATCTGAGGAACTGTCTTGTGGTTCACACAAGGAGGGACCACTGAGTCACTGTGATGACAGCTCATAAAGACCAATGGATTAAGCAATAATCAACCCACACAATATAAGAGTTAAGCAATGCAAGAAAACATGAATCAAAATTTATTATAATGTTATAAAACAAGTATGTATAGTGACAAGGAGGTAGGGTGTCGAACACATGGAGATGGGGCATAGCATGTATTATTTAAATGAATAAATAAAGCAAGTGTATTCAAGTATGAACAAAACTAACCAATGTGTATGTGGGTTTTTAATTAAGTAAAATGATTTTTTTCATAATTAAATTAGATACCTTTTTTATTTTTCTGATTTTATTTTTTTATTTAAGATGATAATAAATAGATGTGTTATATAAAGGGAATACTATGAACTATATATGTAATTCAAATACTAGATAATATAGTATATATTACAAGTATGCAAAAAAACTGGAAAATAATCCAAGAGAACATTCCTTTTATTTTCTAAAGGGAATAAATATATATTAGGGTATTTATAATAATTAACAAAAATATAAACTATATGTACTTATATATAAATATATATGGGCTATATATGTAGTACTATATATAAATATAGATAAAAATAACAAAATAATATATTTTATGTTTTCAAATATTTTTTCTATTTTATGGATTTTTGGGGACTTTTGCATTTTTTGTATTTTTAAAAGCTGAAATATAACAAAACATGGATTATTTAATAGGACCGACATGATTAGAGATTTAAAAATAGGAAATGGTCTCAAAATATCTAAAAATCAATTTTAATATGTATATATATATATAGGATAGAAATTAATATTTTTTTATTTTCAAAAATATTTCACAAATTTGTTAGGGTTAGCAAGGGTTTGATATATTTTGGGTTCTTCTTAATATTTTTTTGTGATTTTTTGTCTGTAGCTAAAAAATATTATAATAAATAGTAGGTGATTTTTGGAATATTTAGTAGAGGTTTTATAATTTTTTTGTATTTTCTAAGTCAAACAGTGAATAAAATGACTCTAAATAATTTTTAATAAATATTGAAGCATGAAAAATGGAAAATAAAAGATATAACATGAATCAATAGACAATTATGGGCAAACACCTATTTTTTGAAAATTTTTGGAGCACATGAGCTATTTTGAATAAAAAGAAATGTAAAAATAAAAACACAAGCAATTAGTAGGGTATATTTGCAATTAAAATAAATATCATGGGAATGAGTGCAAAATATCCCAAAAGTTTGAACTTAGACTCGATTTTTAGGACTTAATACAAATTATTAGAACTGGGGGTACACCTACAAAATTTCACTTTACGTGGCGGGCCACGTGAGGTGACCTGACACTAGACCCACTTGCAACATTAAAGAGTACTGAGGGTAAACATGTAAAATGTCCCAAAATATTTAAACGTACTTAAATAATTACAGGACTAGTCATGAAATACAAAAAGAGAGGAGGAGGTCTTTACAAATATACCACTTAAAACCATAGGATCTAGTCGTTCCGCTTCAGCCACGTGGACAATCTAGCGGCTCTCATGGCGTAATGCTTCTATTGAACTTGATGACCCAAATTAAATCTGGGTCGCATTCTTGATCGAACAATCATGACGATGGCTGGAAGAACACGTGAAGAACTGGGTGTCAATGACCTTCGATTTATCTTCTCTCCGTGCTCTGATGGTCCCTTCTCGATCCAAAGGTGACCCTAGCTTCATGCTACTCCTCTGCAAGTAGTGGTGTGCTCCATAAATGTCAAGGGGAGTCTGAGTGCTCAGATGAGATCCGAGCACCTGGAGTTGCTCTAAGTGATCATTACGATTCCACATGCTGTTGTAGAGGTGCGAACCTGCACCAACCGACTATGTGGCACGAGTGCTACTTCCTCAGCCCGGGAGTTAAGCAAAAAGATGGGAAGAATGGGATGAAGTTGGGGCTTCGACAATGGGAGACAGAGGGAACCTCAACTCCCTGATCCACGATGGATCAAGGGGAAGGGTGGATGGTACAATCGATGGAGAACTCTATGAGGAACGAAATTGGGTGAAGATCGAGGGAATTTAACGGTTGGATTACGATGATTTCCCCTGGAGCTCGAGCTCCAGGGAATTGGAGATTTTTTTTAAATTGAGACTAAAGACACGATTAAACTAGAAATTAAAAGATGGAAATAAATCTAGCACTTCAGATATACCTAGGAACAAGAGAAAAAGGCCTCAATTTGGTCGCATAACCAAAGAAGCAGAAATGCGGTGGAGCTCCAGCAGTGAACTGGATCGCCACCTACAAGCATTCCTCCTTGCTGCAAATCCTCTCCTCCTCTTGTTGTCACCAAGGCAGAGATAATGGAATAGATTTGAGGGACTACGAACACCTGGAGAGGGATCAAATTGGGAAAGATGGCCAACAAGCTTTATTTATAGACAAAATGAGGGACCGACTTGTGAGTCGGATGTTGCTCGACTCGATGGAGATCGACTAGATCTAAGGTGTGACGAGAATTACAGATGTTTAATCTCCAGGAATCGGGCATCATGCCAAGCCAGAGCATCATGAGATCATCGGGAAAATTGGAGCGAAATCCGGGTTCTGACAGGCCAAAGCATGAGGAAGAGAGAGGAGAGTCAGTTGACCCAGGGTCAACGGGCGGAGAGTTTTGGTTGGTCCACATGGACCAACCAGAAAAATCCTCAAAGGATTTTTTTAAATCAATAAAAAATAATAAATGATTTAATTGATTTTCTATTGAAACATAAAAATGTTTATAATTTAATTTAGTATTTTATACATATTTTTATTTATTTTTATGAAGCTTTTACAACGAGCTACTATTTACATGTACAACCATAGGTATATTTACCTATATATTGTATATTTTATTTTTATTTGGTATTTTAAATTTTATTATTTTGTACACATAATTTATATATTTAACTTTTATTTAAATACACAAAAATTTATTTTTCTTGTATTTTTCAGAAGTTATTTGTACACTTAAATAAATAGATGTATTTATTATAATTGTACATGTATATGTATATTTATTATCAGCATTGTTGATCGATATATGGATAACTATTAAGCCTTAACATCAAGTCTTCTGGTCGTCTAAAACATGTGCAACCGATTGCAAGTGTTAGTAGAAGAAGGAGATGTAAGTATCGGACTTTAATCTAGTCTAATAAGTGAGTTGATTCAATGATGATATGTATATGTAGGATATGCTGATGTTCTATTCTAGTCCTTCTCTAAGGATTCTAGATTGTATGGATAATCAAACTATCAGAATATCAGTTTGTTGCAGTATTGGCATTCATTCAACTCTTGGTTTGTCATATGTATGGAAGTCACATAAGTACAATCAACTCTTTGACTCTCCTTCTTACACAGGTAAAACCCACGCTTCCATTGTGCTTCCTTGATATATATATAACCATTGTTTTAGATAAAGGATCTCTTAAATTAGACAAGTTTCCAAGGGACTTCAATATAAGAATATTTCATCATTTATTCTTGCTTTCTCTAATTCATACAATATGAATATTACGAAGCTTCGTGAAAGACTTAAGTTGAAATAGTAGAATGATGACAGTCCTCATATATACATCCATCTTAAATCTTAAAGATTTGGTTCAGGCATGCACTCAAACATTCTGAGTACATCATCTCCTATGGAACTACCATCTTGCATAATGTAGCGAACCATGTCATTCATGACTAAATGTTGAGAGTGCATATGTTTGCCAAAACATCTCCTTCGATTTTATATGGATCTTGACAATTATGATCATCATCGACATATTACTTCCAAAGTACATTTGATGTGAGATCAAGACTCTAGAGACATAAAAATCCTAGGTTGTTGTCCTACTGTCTATTTAATTATTATTCCTCATTATCAAGAGGAAACTTGCACATTACAACCGCATATATTAAGTGTTCAACCTGAAGTACTACATCTTGATTATGGATCCAATGTATGATACTAATTATTGAGTATAGATTTGAGTGGGTTTAATGAAGGTTATCTGAAATAAGATAATGTGCATAACTATGTTTTACTTCGATTAACAATATTAATGTTTTAAATCAAAGTTGTCTCACTATTTATTATGATGAAAGTCCATTCCCTTTCAAACTTTCAAAGCATGAGTTATGATAACCAAGTACCTCGAGCAAGATCTGAGATCTCCCTTCACACCCCAATAATATGATAAAATGCAACTCGGGTGAATGAAGCAATAACTCTTTCCGCCTTGCAAGTCCAACCCCATCACCCCTAAAGTGATGTTGACCCGTTGTCAACTGAATCAACCATCAACAAGAACAGAACTCACTATGTGCAATCCAATGCCACCTCAATTATATAGGGAACAACATTGGGGTCACTACACATACGACCTTACTCTTTCGAGAAGCAGAGAGCCTGATCCATGTGCGCTTGTACGTTGAAGCTATGACTTTGCATATGCATCTCCGTCGTACAATCCATGGCAAGGGAACCCTTCAACTTGATGGGAGAACATGGATGTCATCTTATGATCCTCCATATCTCATTCAAGTTTTGATTGAGCATTTGAATCATATTCTCATGATCAACCCTTCTAAGGGAAATCTGGTCATATTAATTATAGACTATGTATTTTAATTGGATTATATTAATTTAAATGTATTAAATTAACCATCAATCCAATACAACCGACAAATAATTTAATTTTCTCGATATTACTATATAATATACACCCCCACACATTACAAATTAATTATTCCAAATAGTTGTTAGAGTACGCCTTAATTGTGCATCACTCGGGTTATGTTGTGAGGGAGCATTTACTTGACATGCAAGGTGCTAACTAAGAAACCAAGCTAGCATACCCGGTCTAGACACATCTCCATTACAATTCAGAACAACATAATTGGGTTTATTTGTAGTAAGAGGTTTTATCAATCATAAACAATTTATGACCAGCATGATAACATATAATTACCACTCAGAAATTTAGAAATATTAAAACATTTCTAATGATTTTAAATTTATATTCATATCAAGCGATCAAGTTGTTTTGCATGGAAATTGTTGAAGTACAACAATTGTAGTTTCCAATTTAGGATTTGTCAAGAAACAATCATTCAATCAAGTTATTGCTTGTCAATTATTTATCCAAAAAAGTAATGCAAAAAATTAATCAAGTTAAATTCCTAATTTTTAATGATTTACTTTTAACGATAAATACAGTAAAATACATCATCAAGATGATCCAATCATCTTCAGACCCATTCTCACTAAATATCACATATCTAGGGCAAATGAGTAGGAATCACATGAAATAAATTCGAACAGTTTTCTGATTTAATTCTCAAAATATTTAATACTTTTCTAACATGTTTCATGATGGAAAATACAACAACAACAACAAGAAAGCCTTTTCCCACAATTTTCATGATGGGAAAATAATAGATAAAAATTTTCTAGTAATAGATTCGAGTTTACATGCAAAAACAACATTGCGGGAACTTGTTGATTTTAAAACGATGCCCATTTGATGCCAACAATTGGCGAATTTTTTGGAGACATATTTAGAGATTACAAATACATTTAAGTATCTCAGAAATTTGTCCAAACATGGCACAAACGATAGTTCTTTTATATGAGCAAAAAACTATATGAAAAAGCATTTGCTCAAAAAATAACAAGTCTTCGCGCATCCGATATCCAAAATCTTGTTTAAATAGGATATGGATCACATCCAAGACCTTCAACATGGCTCTTATACCACATGAAGAAAGTCAATTTAATAAAAAAATTGACTCGCGCATCGCAGAAGTGTGGAGATCACATCATATACGATCTAGGTCAACTAGTCATACTAGTCTATGGGACAACATAATTTAAAAAATTTCGATGGAACCACATAGCTTGGAAATCTTTCCCATTCCATTGCATCAAGATCACAAACAAGTATTAGGATTACCTCTTGTAGTGTGATCTTTATCCTCATGTCTCTAAACGAAGAGACCTCCTTTCTCAAGTCTGGTCCGACATAGACAACACTTGCTGATGTGTGGATGAGACGCGTGCTCCCAGCAATCCTTGTTGACGATCCGAGCCAAGAACTTTCTGATTTCATCATATGAAATCCATAGTATTCTTCTCAAGAATGAAGCACCTAAGAAGACAGAGATCCACGAGCAATCAATCTGGCAACACGACGATGACGATGTTCACCATAAACCCTAGAGTGCACAACCATATTGGGTTGATATGGATAGCCTATGGACATGTACAGAGCGAGAGAGAAATTTTATTGCTTCAACTTGTATGTTGAATTGTTGTAAATAAGAGCCTAAGGTTTCTCCTTCTCTTACAAAACCGGGTGGCTGGGATGTACTCCTAATTCAAAATCAATGTCCTATATATTGTTGCAATAATTTACAACAACTATTAATTAATTTAAAGAAATAAATAATATTGAAGACATTCTTCAATAAATTTAATTTCTATTAAATCAATTACATGTGGAATAATAGGAAGGAGGAGATCCTCCTTCCCAAATAGGGTGGACGACCACCATGGAGGCTTTCTCCCTGTGGTCATCCACTCTTATTGGGAGTGGAACCTTCTCCTCTTTCCTAATTGATGATATTCTCAATCTCATCATATTTTTCACATATTACACCAACTTTTGCTGCTTGAACTTTTATCAAAATATATTTAAATTATTTTGTGATAATTCCAATCATACCATTTATAATTATGAATTGCATTCATCCATCCAATATTAAATGTAAATCACATTTACATTTATATGTAAAATATGAATCCAATGCACATTTAATTGTATAATGTGAATCAAATTCACATTAACTTATAACTTATAAATCATATTTATAATTAAATATCTCTTATGATATTATGAATCATATTATAATATTTATGATTATTGTGGATAATGCTATCCATATTAATCATACACATGATAATTAAATCCAATTTAATTATCTTAATTATCTCTTTATATATGTCCAAATAATGTGAATCACATCTACATTATTAATGATAATTAAATCTCGTTTAATCATCAAATTTTCCAATGCTCAGATATTGTCAACAATAGAATCATTATTGAACTCTTTCACGGACAATTTACCTTCTCCAGGATACTTGGAAATACAGACATAGGTACTGCATATTCCATGTATAATTACTTGGATAGTGAGATATGATCTCACATATAGATCTAGAAGATCTCTTAGTGATGTATGATCAAATTAGACATAATATCCAATCTTCTCATTGCATTCAAATCATATTCAGATCAATCTCCAATATTTGGACTAAGCTTGGATAATTAGTCTACTGAGTAGAGTCACTAAAATCCAAACATGTTTCATCACTCCCTCAAAATGGAAGGGTCATGTTTATACAATCGATTAATATCACATCACCCTCGAGTATTCCTAATACCCATACATCTTGCATATTGGAAGACTTAAAATAAATCCGAAGTTCTGATCTTATTTGAACTTATCTACTTCAGGATTTTATCATTAAGTTTCTCACTTTACCATTGGGAATTGGTATCGATCATTTGCTTTCCAAAAGCATATATCATACATTCAAATCATGTCTTATTTCCAAAACAAAATGATCAATGTTAGAATTTGGTTTATACCAATATCTTATGAGTGAGCTCATGTCTTCCAGTTCAGTAGTGAACTTTTATGATACCATTGAGAGATCATATTACTCATACGCCCTTTTATGCACGCTAGCTCGTCGATGTATAGACCTTGATTAGTTCATCAATCTAATGGTCTGCCTAATGTACACATATAGTAATACATTTATCTCTGGTCAGAGGATGTGTGCCTATACATGAAAGCAAACAATCTAGGTCTTAGTTATTTCTATCGTGTTAAGTTAAGTCTTTGACCTAACTCATCCAACACCTTCGAATATTTATTCCTATGAAAAGGACATGCATCAAGAGGTTGGTCAGATGACAACTTTTGGAGCAAGGATTACAATCTCCTTCTCTGGCGGGAGATTCATTGTTGATAATCACTTTATGGTGTGGTTAAGTCCTTAATCTAACTCTTTAGATATTCAATCCTACACCAGCCTCTATGATCCAACCTTTGGATCAACAACTGTAAGATATCAAGATGGCCATGGTATATAACCCTACCTGTACTAAGGGACCTTTAATTATTCTTTATTTCATACTAAGGTGGTAATTGCAACAACATTTATTTCATAAATGGATCACCGTGGGCTCACATGTCCACACACATAGTGAATCCTCCAAAGTCTGAATGGTCCTCCTAGGCTACCCATTGGTATGTGGATTGTAATTTGAACTATGACGTAGCTCGATTCTCAAGGCTCTAATGAACTCTCCCCAGTAGTGTGAAGAAAAACATGAATCTGTGTCAGACACTACCTCCTTGGGTGTCCCGTGCAGTTGGTTAACATGTTGAATTTGTATAATATGTTTAGCTCAACTAGATTATGTCATGTTGACCTAAATAAAATGGGGTCACTTGGGTCAACTGGTCGACGATCACCCATATTGCATCATGCTTGCTTGGGATACGCGACAATGACATGATGAAATCCATGAGATGCTCTCCCACTTCCACACCAGAATGGGAAGAGGCTCCAACAAATCAAGGTCTCTGGTGCTCTACCTTCACCATCTAACAGTTGAGGCATAGAATGACATGCTCTCCTACGTCCCTATCTATACCCTCCCATCAAAAGTGGTGATGGAGTCCCCAGTACAACTTGATGCCACCTGGATGAATGGTAAGTTTGGAATTAGGTGCCTCATTAGGGCTAGTCCTGAGGGAGGTCTTGGAGTGCAACAACCTAGGGCCCACCAACTTTAGGGGCCCATTTTGAGACTCATACTTTACCCATTCACAAAAAATCCCTTAAATGTCTTGCCTCTCTCCCAACTCTTGGAAAGTATTACTGCATTTTTTAACTATGCCTCCAACTGTAGCACCATCTGAAAGATGTTTTTTAAAGCTAAAATTGATAAAAACATACTTGAGATAATCAATGTCACAAGAAAGATATAATAGTTTGGCAATTTTAGAAATAGAGAAAGATTTATTAGAAAACATTGACATGGATGTTATTTTTAATGATTTTGCATCCCAAAATGCTCGCATAAATCTTTTTTTAATGATTTTTAGTTGATGACTTATTGTTTGATGCTTGTCAGTATATAAATATCCCTAGATCTTTGTATAATTTTAGGAACTTTTTTATAAGAAGTTAGGATTTAAAAATATGTATATATTATGAAACTTTTTTTTATAAAGGCTCAATTTGTTTTCTTTTGTCAAGGGCCCATGAAATGTTAGGAACTACACGATGCCTCATCCGGGATGTCTCTCCTCAGCTCCTCACCATCTAGGACATGTACTGTTAGTATCTTGATTACATACTAATTTTTTCATCATTTTGATGATAACAAATCTTTGTAAGTACATATAACTCTTTAGATTTAATAGCAAGCTTACTCCAAGTTTGAAGCACAAAAGCTATGGATAAAGTAAAGAAGATGTAAGAAGAATTTTGTGATAAGTATATGTAAAAAGTCTCAAATATATACACATATTTATTATATAGGCATATTTTAGGTTCAAGCCATTATGATCCATTAACCTTCTTCATCCAGTGGATCAATTGCCTATGATCGACCAACCTAATTGACTTGATTGACCTTCACCGATCGATTAACCTTCTTGATCTGATCGATCACCCTTGATCGATCAACTTCCTTTTATGATTGATCATAATTTGAATTCATTTTCCCAAGTGCTATATTATGATCGACTATCTCGATCTACATGATTAATCAACTTGAGATGATCGATTAACTTCCTTGCATGATCGATTATGCGTATCAAATTTTGATGATTTCTTTCCGAATTCGCTTCCAACAACTATATTTTTAGTAGTCATATCCGACCACTAAAAATAGGACCCTAGACCCATTGTTGATAATGCACATTCTAAGGCAAAAGCCTCTTTTTCTCTGAAAGCTTTATTCGAGGTCGTCTCTCTCGCTCTCTACTTCAAGATCACATCTTGACAATCAATATTCTACAAGCTCAGTTTGCAATTCAATTTTTTATTACTATGTGCATTTTCTTAGCCTCATTATTCTCATTACATGTTTACATTTGAAGCTTTATATATTATTGTAATCTTTACGTTATTGATGTATTGTAACACTTGGTGTTTGATCCAAGGTGTACAAAGACTTGGTGTTTGATCCAAGTTGTGGGAAAAACTTTGGTGTGTGATCCAAAGCACATGTAAATGATTGAGTTATCCGTGGGGAAATAACTCAAGATAGTGAAGTAGTTGACAGACTCGGTCAATCAGGAAATTCTTATTCAGGTGATTCAAGCCGCGATTTTTACCTAGTGGGGTCTCCACGTTAAATTGCTCGTCTCTTGTGATTGTTCTTATTATGTGGATTGATTGCTTATATTTGTGATGATTATTATCTATTATTTCTCTTTATTAGCCATAGTATTTTGTTTAGCAATATAGAATAACTCACATGGATGTGTTAATAGACAACTTTGAAACTAACATGTGAGCCATATGTTTTGTTCATGCACGACCCCCCTTTAATAGAATGGACTCATGGACTCAGATACATTCGACCTCGTTCTTCTTGAACCAGTGGTACAAGTCTTCTATCATCTAATCAAACTACTTCCCTTGGACAATCTTGTCTCACAAACTATTGTACTTCGTCGGTATAGCCATTGCATCAGATACGCTCTTAAACAAATACCACTTACTAAGTGTAAGGAGCACATCCCAAGTCTACAATCACTTATTAAGTGTAACTACTGTACTTGTTTGTGTAGGAAGCATGATTTGACTAAGAAAAAATCTAGGAACATTGTTGTAGAACACTGGTGTAGGAAAAGGTTTGTCACATGCCATATAACATGGTTTTCTCAAGGCGAGAAGAGGCATCCGATTAGAGAGCCTTCTAGTAGTCGTAATAATATATTTGCACAAATGATTATAAGACTTCAATCAGAAGTCAGATGATGATAATGATAAAGAATATGACATGCAAATTGATGGCTTGTTACATAAGACAGAGGAGCCATTATGAACTAGTTAAATAACATTTTTGTAGTTACTTATCATTGCTGAGTTGATGTCAACAAAAAATCAATAAATTATGACATATATGTATTTCAATATCATGGTAAAATTAATTAAGTGGTTGTTGCTTGAGCATAATGAACTATTGGATAGTTTCTACAAGACTAAGATGATGATGAGTAAGCTATGCCTTTAATAGGTACAAATTGACACTTCTTGAATCACCACATGCTCTACTACAGAGATAAAAAGTATGAGATGGGTTGCTTAGTATGCGGTGAGGCAAGATACAAGGCAGATATGAAATCAAATGTCCCTAAAAAATCATCCATTACTTTCCTCTTACACCACCTTTGCAGAGACCATGTTATTAATGAGTGGAGGACCACAGCCATGGTGATCAAGGAAGCAAATGATACGAATACACTTTCTTTGGATGAATTGAAAGCTTCCTATTTACGAAGTTGAGAAGGAACAAGAAATGGAAGCCACATGTTCAAAGGTTTGACACTCCAAGCTTGCACCTCCAATGAAGATAAAGCTGAAGAGATAACTTTCATCACTTGTCAATTTAAACCATTTTAAGTGACAATAAGAATTAAAGAGAACAAGAAAGGATGTAGAACCAACTATTTCTTACAATTGTAAAGAAAAGAGACACATCAGATGGGAATACTCTCTTCTCAAAGCAACAAAAAGGATTGTCCATGCAAAAAATAATTTTTGATTAAGCTGTCACCCGGAAAAGAAAGAAAAAATTCTCTCGCACCATTTCAGGAATAACTGAATTATTTGAAGCTTTTCAATAAGGTAGATTTATCTTATGGTGAAATATTTGAAGCTTTTCAAGAATTGAATTGCATTTTAGAAAACTTAATTAATAAAAATAAAATTTTAAAGAAATCTAGTAAAGAAGAAAAAGACTCTCCACAAAGAAATTAGTTCTTTAATAGATCACATTAGTATGCTAGAAAATGACAATAAAAATCAAGGATGATATTTTTAACTTCACCAAAAGGAAAAGAAATTAGATAAATTATTAGCCAGACTGTTGGATCATGAAAACTGGTATGCCGTCTCAGAAGACGGATCGACGTCACTACAACGGCCAGCAGATTCAACCATAAATAGAATGTGATGTTCTTTTGATTTTTTATTTATACTCCAAAAATAAAGTTTACAGAAATAAGGGTAGAGTGTCGAACTCTAGGATGCAATCTTTCAACTGAGTGTGTGCATGTAGTTATTAAATTGGAATTTTCTATAATTTTTAAAGGTTTTTAATGATGTATATAGTTTTTAATGAATTTAAAATTTTTTATAATTGTTTTAAATATTTTGAATTTTCCTAAAATTTCTAATTCTAATTTTTAATAGATTTTATTTATTAAAAAAATTTAAAGTATTTTTTCAATTTTCAAAATAATTATGAATAAAAAAATATATATATAATAGGTGGTAAAAAGCCTTTTTAGATTTTTCAAATAAGAGAAATAAAGTCAAATTTAAGAAAATAAACTGTTTTTTGTGTTTTAGATATTTTCCTCTATTTTAGTCATTTTTGTGGTATTCTTATATTTTAATGGATTTTAAATTGAATTAAAGTTGAAAAAATTAGAAAATACAATAAGCTACTATTTTGGTATTTCTAAAATAAGAAAAAAGTCAAAATTTCTGGAATCAATTTTTATATAAAAGAATTTTATTCAAGTTCAAATAAAGCACATATTTTTTATTTTTATTTAATTTTATATGATTTTTTATACATTTGTGCAAATACTTGTATTTTAGGTTTTTCTGTTTATAATTTCATTTGATTTTTGTATATGTGATTAAATATAGTAAAAGTAAGGTACATAATTTTTTTTGAAATTTTCAAATAATATTCAAATTTTTAAGAATTTTTAAAATGAAAACAATGAAATATAATTTGTTTTTATATTTTGAAAACTAGAAAATGAATTTATTTTATCACAACAAAAATCAGTGGAGCTAGAACAATTAAATAGTCACCTAATCCTATATTTTTGGAATTTTTAGAAAAAGGTACCTAATTATTTCAAATAACCTAAGAACAAAATAATTAATCTACAAAATAGGGACCCATTTGCAATTAAAGGAAACTTGATAGCCTTTATTAACACAAAACAAAGTTCATGCAATAGTATGCAAATAACCAACAAAAGACGTGATGAGTTCACGTGCACTGTATTTCAGGGACTATCATGCAAATAACAGGAATGGCATGGATAATTGTGTAGTTACTTCAATGTTTATTCACAATAAGAAACCCTCTAATGGTCTGGTGGTAGAAGTAGTGGCTCCCATTCAAAAGGACCAGGGTTCGAATCCCCCCCAACCCCTTCTTCTACCAATAAAAAATGTTTATTCATAATAAAAAAAGGAAAACATGCAAATTCACCAGAGGGATTTGTATATGGGGCACATGAGGCATGCTGGGATGACAAATGTCATGATCACACCTACAGATCTGATCAGACAACTACGATTTGGGCGCGAATCAGATGGGTGAGATTGGATCTGGAAGCCCTTGTCTCGATGAGACGTCTCTAAAGAGGCTTGGATGAACAAAAAAAGAAGGTTGCTCATGTGGACTTAGATCAGACCGATCTTCACTTTATTCAACACGACTCAGAGATGCAAGGATCTTGATCGATTCCTGATGTGGATCTGCATCAATCTAGAGTGAAACCTGTATTAGCTCTCACCGAGAAGAGAAATGGAAGAGCTTCGCCATGACCTGCTATTGAAGAGTAAAATGAGGCTTGATCTTTGATCCAGATGACCTTGAGGTGACATGTAGTGGTTATTAGGGAGACTCAAAGCATATATGTCTTGATCTACTGTATTGATCAAATGATATAAGGTAAATGGGGTGGATGGTTGGGTTTCTATGAAGGCGGTGGATCCGAACCCAATTGCTGAGATTTGAAGATCTAAGTTGATCATATTATGGGAGAAGATGTGGAGAAATGGGGTATCGCAATGAAATGGATCGGATGAGTGGAGTTATGTAACAAAAGTAGGGGAAGACCTTCGATCTGTATGATCGGAGGCAAGATCTACAACTACAGCTACATAAATCAAAGATCACTGAAACTGAATGAAAGTGAATGAAATTTAACTTAAGCTTACACTACAATTACCTACAATGGACTAAGGAAGGGTGTAGCCTCGATACAGCTATGGATATGTTGTAGAAGTGTCAGCTTAGCCACCTGATGGATCATCGACATCGAATCGTGCATCCTCTGAACTTTTTGCACTCCCACTCACTAGGATCACCTCATCTCATGAGGTTCTCCCTCAAGTACTCGAGCTCGAGGAGAAGAATGGATAAAAACATGTCAAACTTGAATTTAGGGCACTGGAAGAGATTTATAGGTAGAAGAAAGGCTCTAGAAGAATGCAAAATTTAGGCACGAGATAGCAAACGGATCGGAGTAAAATTAAATGGGCGTGGATCATGAATCCATAATGGCTAAAGGCGAAGAAACTAGGTCAGATGATGATCGGTCTTGTGCGAAAGAAATTGTAGAAGAGGTGGACTTAGGCATCTCGAAATGGATTTAAGGAGTGAGGAGGCAGTTGACGACATGAAACAGCGAACGTGTCAGGGTAAAATTAAATGGGCGTGGATCACAGATCCATAATGGCTAATCGACGAAGAAATTGGATCAGATGATGATCAGGCTTAAGCGAAAGAAATTGGAGAAGAGGCGGACTCATGCATCTAGAAACAGATCTAAGGAGTGAGGAGGCAGTTGACCCGCCTGATCAACAATCGGGTATGGGCCAATGGGAGCCCAACCTGAATAGAGTCAAATATAAAATAAAATAACTAAATTAAATAAAGATAAATAAAAAATAAAAAATAAATGACTTTAAATTAAAATCAATAAAATAAAATCTTTTTATAAATTAATAAAATATTTAGGTGATTTTTAATTAATTAAAAAATTTAATTCAAATAGTTGGGATTTATAAATATATTTCAAGCGAAAGGAATCTTTTTATTTATTTAAAGCATAATTTAGGATTATAAATATATTTTATTTAATTTTTATAGATTAATATCATGGTACAAATAAATAAGACTATGTATAACATATGTACATTATACCTGTATAATAAATACATTTATAATTTTTGTTTTTAATTTTGTTATTTTTTTTCATTTTATACAATTAATATAAATTATTTACAATATACTAAAAATACAATATATACAAAAATGCAAATAGTAAAATACATAAAAGTAATATACAATTGTACCAGTAAAATAATGCTCCCAAAAAAGCTGACTTTCACATCTTAACTCTGAAATTTTATGAAATCACTTTCATTTTAAAGCCATTCTTATTCTGAGTACAATGAAAACAAGTTTGTTCATTTTGAGTTCACATGGAGAAGATTTGAGCTTTCTGTCAAGGGAACATATTAGGATGCATTATGAGAGGCCCAAGGGTTCCCTTATACAGGAGAAGAATCCATTGGGTAACTACAAAAAGAGGAAAGGAAAAATAGAAAATTACAAAAGATAATACTAAAAATAGTAAATATCTCAACACTCCCCCTCAAGCTGGAGCGTAGATATCAATAAGACTCAGCTTGGAACAACATCTCTGATAAGGTCCTCTCGCTAGAGCCCTTGTAAGTATATCTGATGTCTGGTCTCCAGAGCTGACATGCGTATTAGTGATAATACCCTTCTGTATCATGTCACGAGTGTAGTGACAATCCACCTCTATGTGCTTCGTCTTCTCATGAAAGGCTTGGTTATTTGCAATGAAGAGAGCAGCTTGATTATCACATTGGAGGTGCATGGGAAGAGGCACTTCTATAGTTAGGTCAGTAAGAACGGATCTGACTCACATCATCTATGTACTCGCCTATGCCATGGCCCTGTATTCCGATTCAACACTTGATCTAGCAACCATAGTTTGCTTTTTAATCTTCCATGAAATAAGAGAATTCCCTATGAACACAGCAAAGCCAGATGTAGACTTTCTATCCTTTGGACACCAAGCATAATATGCATCTGCGCATGCTGTCACTGAGAGAGATGTGCCTCTATTGAAAAGAAGTCCAGTACCAGGTGAAGTCTTCAAGTATATCAGAATCATATGGACTACATCCATATGTGTTTGTCTGGGTTGCTCCATAAACTGACTCACTTTGCTCATGGCAAATGATATGTCAGGCTTGGTAATAGTTACATACAGTAGCTTTAGCTTGCCAAAAGCTCTCTGTACCTCCTCTTTTAGACCTCCTCAGCATCATCATCATAGAACTTCATGCTTGGGTCAAGCGGAGTAGTAACAGGGCTGCAATCTACCATGCATGACTCTTAAAGAAGATCTATAACATACTTCCTCTGGGTCATAACAATACCTCGTTGGTTCCTGGAAAACTCTATTCCAAGGAAGTAACGTAAATGTCCAAGGTCCTTGGTCACAAACTGCTGACCTAAGAAGTCCTTGGCACCCTGAATACCCTGCTCGTCATCCCCTATAATAATAATGCCATCAACATAAATAAGAATGACTACAGTACCACTCTGGGTCTTTGATAACCGCGAATTATCGAGGGTCTAAATATGTCGCTGTGGCGACCCACAAATAAAATGCGATTAATCAACAATGAACCCACAATCAAATATCAATCAATGAAAAATAAGTGTGGAGTCAAATTTATTTTTAACTCTGCACAAATGGTGTATAGTGTCAAGTATGCAGAGAGTTCGAACACAGGGAGCAAGCAGTGTAGCTCAGGCAAATGAATGCACAAGTGTGTGAGTGTGTGAAGTGTCTACACTAAGCAAGCAAGCAACTACAGTTTTTGTGGGTTTTTAATTTTTAATTTTTTTTTAATTTTTAATTTTGTATTTTGATTTTTGATTTTCTGATTTTTATATTTTATATTTTATATTTTTTTATTTTCTTTTTCAATATTGGAAAGTAAAGGCAATATAATAAAAGGCAAGGTAGAATATTTATAAAAATGCACAAAAATGCTCAAAAATTCAGAAACAAAATATTTTTAGTCTTTTTAGGGTTTTTTACTGTTTTTGTGATTTTTGGGGGTTTTTCAAGATGTTTTTGATATTTTTAATTACTGAAATAAAGGAAAACAGTGGAACTAAGGCTGGCTGTGACAAAAATGCAAGTTAAAAATACCAACCAGTAATCAAAATGTTTCACACTATTTTTCTAATAAAGAGAATAAAATAAGTGACAAACAGAAGCTGAGTTTGTATTTTTTGGATTTTTCTACTATTTTTTATATTTTTTTGAAGTTTTTAAGTGTTTTGAGATTTTTAGTGTTTTTCTTTTGAGATTTTTAATGATTTTTGGACTGACACTAAAATAGGATAAAATAGACACTAGGTAATATTTTTGGGATTTTTAGAGGTGTTTTAATATTTTTTTGGTATTTTCTAAGCTAGACAGTACACAAAAAGGCTGTTTTTGATTTTTAATAAATAAGAAAATAAGATAAAATCAAAAACTAAATATATGGCGTGAAAGTATACTCATCCAGGAGCTTAAGTCTATTTTTGTGGAATTTTTGGGCTTAAGATGATATTCCAAATAATTACAACAAGCAAGCAAAAATTAAACAGGCCTGGCAGGGGTATATAAGCAATTTTCAAAACTTCCAGGGGCAAACATGCAATTTTCCACAAAATATTACACTATATATTCAATTTTTGGAACCAAAAAGCAATTACAAAAGCCGCCTGGGCTTGTCTGAAATTTTCCCACCAGGGCGCGTGACTTGCACGCGCCTGGTGAGGGCTTGAACGTAATATCACAAAAGCCTGGGGGCTTAGTTGCAAAATAACCTAAACTTTTACACTTAATGCCAAAATTTCAGGACCAAAAAGAAATACCCAAAAGTACAGGGGTTCCTCTGCAAAATGCCCCCACCTCACGTGTACAGGTCACGTGAGGTGACGTGGCGGAGGACCTAAGTGCAAATATCAAAAGCCTGGGGGTCTCTTTGCAAATATTACAAAATATTTAAACTACAGACGAAAGTTTTTAGACTAAATATTAAATACAAAAAAGGCGAGGGTGTAGATGCAAAATACCCTCGACGCAGCGCTCCGATGATGATGCGTGGCATGCATCCAACGGCTGGGCGACGAGACGCGATCCAACGGCTGGATGCGAACCACTTATCCACGTGGCGTGTCCTGAGCGGCCGATGACGCTTGGGCTCGTGCGGCTGAGATTAGATCTCCTTCGACGATCGGACGGTGGGCACGTGGGGAGATCTAACGGCTGCAGCACGATCTGGACGCTCCTCGTTGATCCGACGGTCTCGGAGGTCGAGGGAAGAACACGGAGGAGCTCCGGTCTGGCGAACTTCTCCGAGCTCCTCCGGCCGACCACGACGACGCTGGAGCTTGCAATGTGGCCGAGGATGCTCCTGCAGGTGTCGGCTGACGTCTGGAAGCTTCAAAATCCACCGGCGGACGCCGGTGCTCTCGCACGGAGGTGGCGGAGCTGCGAGGCCCCAGGTGCTCCGGCGAGAGAGCAAAATCGCTCCAGAAGCTGCGATGGGCTTCAATACCTGCACCAAAACGTGAGGGAGGTCGAGGGCAAAATGCCTCGACCTCGGGTGGCTCTCAAAATGGACGGGGAGGCGCAATAGGGTCTCGCCGGAGTTGCGCTCCGGCGAGGTGATCGATTAGGTGATGGAGTGATTGATTCGACTCAGAACGATGGGGGAAATAATCCTAGAACTAACAGGAATAAAATGGGGAGGAGAATGAGATGGATGGCAGCCTCGATGGCCAATGGCCAGAGGGAGAATACCTCACGGGGGCGACTGCCGGAGGTGATGGAACACGCCCAGATCAGTTGATGATCCGCCGCCTTAAGGTGATGAACCAGGAGCTGTCACCTCCAGGTGCTCGAGCACGACCGAAAGGGGGGTAGATCTGTGTGGAATGCGGTTCAATTTTCAAATTAGGTCAAGGGCGAAGTTTTAAGGGGTTGACGAATGGGTGGAAAGATCGAGGGGCCTGGAGCACCCCATTGATGCACAGCCCGATGCAATCATCTGGCGGGCAAGAGGGATGAACGAGGAAGAGGATCTCAGAAGAAATCGAATCGAAAGGGTGAAAGCTCTTGCCTCGAAAAAATGGAGAAGATGGGGTCAAAAGTGGTTCTGACAAAGCCTACAGGGTGTAGGGCAGGCAGTTGACCCGAGTCAACTGAGACTGCCCCCTGGTTGGTCCACGTGGACCAACCAGGAAAAACCCTAAAAAAAACTTTGTTAATTCAATTTAAAATATTAAATGACCGAATTAAATAAAAGTTATAAAATAAAAAATGTTCAAAATTTTATGTAGTATTTTATTCCGATTTTTATTTATTTTTATGATGTATATTTTTACAAGTTACCTTTTTAACCCTATATAGGTATAATACCTATGTGTTTTGATATTTTATTTTATTTTATGTATTTTTAATCTTATTATTGTTATTTAGTATTTTATAAAATTATAACATGCTTTTATATAAATATACATATTTTTATTTTATTTTTCTGATATGTTTTGGATATTTAATAAAATACAATTGTATTCTATACAGGTATAAGTGTATATAGTATACCTATGTATTCTTTATACAAGTAATTTTATTTCTATTTTTCTTTGCATTTTATTTCAATTTTAATGCACATATATATTATGAGTAATATTTACAAAATTATAAAAAATATATAAAAAATGAATAAATAATGATTAAAGAATAAATTGAATATTTTATTCAGTACAAGTGTACAATGAAGGTCCAAAAGTCAACTTTCAAACCGTAGCTCCGCCAAATGCGAAACCACCGCCATTAGATAGATTATTTTATTCTATATACAATTAAAGGTGAGTACACTGCATTTGGAGTTGTCGTTTGTGAGATACAGGTCTGGGAAGTTGGGATTTTGGATTCTTATTTAGACCATATCTTTTTGTTTGTACATTCTTTTTCTGTGAAATCAATTTTGTCTTTTTCTCTACAACTTTATCTACAACTTTCATGTACAAAGTTTCTTGATTTGATGTATAAAAAGTGGAACCAAAAATAGGTCCCAAAATGAATAAATAATGAATAGAATGAATAGGTATTTTGTCTGTATTTCTGACCTTATCTCCCCCTACTTTATTCCTTGTCGACCTATTCATCAAGATGCCTAGGTCTCGGGGGTTTTGGGTCATAAAATATTTACAATATTTTATTCTTTTTCTTTTCTTTATTTATTCTATAATTTTTGCCTTAATTACAGTGATTTATACACTATTGAGATGCACATGCATGAATGCTAAGATGCTTGATTTAAGGCTATTTACAGGCATTTGCTAGGGTTTTTGGTGCCAAAATGATAGAATAAAGATGATAAAATGTGGATTCATCAGTCTTCTGTATGAACAAGGAGTGATCAACAGTTGATCTCACAAACCCATGCTGCTCTATCAAGTCCGAAAGCTTTTGGAACCATGCTCTTGGACTCTGCTTGAGGCCATAAATAGCCTTGTGTAACCTGCAAACCTTCTGACACTCCCCCTCAGCAACAAACCCAGGTGGCTGCTGCATGTAGACCTCCTCCTGTAGATCACCATAGAGGAATGCATTCTTCACATCAAGATGATAAAGAGACCAATCTCGTGTCACAACAACAACAAGGAGAATATGGAGAGTAGAATGTCTGGCAACTAGAGAGAAAGTATCCGGATAGTCCACCCCATATGTTTGGATAAACCCTCGTGCCACAAGTCTCGCCTTATAGCGATCCACACTTCCATCCGCACGGTGTTTCACAGTGAACACCCATTTGTGTCCTGCAATTGATGTATCAACAGGAGTAGAAACAAGATTCCACGTACCACGTAACTGTAGCTTAGCCATCTCCTCCTCCATGGCTAACCTCCACTGACTATCTTTGAGAGCCTCTTGATATGTTTGTGGTATCTGCACGGCTGATAGTGCTAACGTAAATCTCCTGAAATCCTCTGACAACTTGCTCAAAGAAATTTGGGTTGCAATACGGTAAGTAGCACACACCCATTTCTGCTTTTGTAGAGCAATCAACACGTCAAAATCATCTGCCAAGTCGTGGGTCTGCAAATTTCCATCTTGAGAGGGTACCTGCTCCTCCTGTCTAGAATCCTATTGTACAATCAATTCAGTAGTGCCATCATTAGAAACAATATGCTCATTATATACCTGAGACATGCTGGATGATGGGCAAGGCTTGTGAGCATGGCGAACAGAGCGAGATCTGTGAGGAAAAACTCAAGGCAAGAACTTACTCGAGAAAAATACATGATCGACTAAAAGAAAGTAATGTCAGCACTTACAAAATATTTCTGGCTTAGTGGATCAAAGCAGCGATACCCCTTTTGGGTACGATGGTAGCCGACAAACACACACTTGACATCTCTAGGAGAGAGCTTGTCACACCCTGGAGAGACATCATGAAAAAAGGCAATAGATCCAAACACACGAGGTATAAGACAGAAGAGTTCCTTCTCAGGAAATGCAATCGAGTAAGGAATCTTCTCTCCTAACACGGACGAGGGCATACAGTTTACCAAATAACAAGCAGTAAGGATAGCATCACCCCGGTAAGCATGAGGAGCACTGCTCTGTATCAACAATGTTCTGGTCATATCAAGTAAGTGACGGTGTTTGCGCTTGGCAACACCGTTTTGCTGGGAAATGTAGACACATGAGGTATGGTGAACGATGCCATGGAATCTAAGGAACTCAGAAAGATGTAAGGTGCAAAATTCCAAAGCATTATTAGAGCGGAGATACTTGACATTGGCAAAAAAATATTCTTTATTTTATTGATAAAATACTTGATAATGGATCCATCCTTAGACTTATTCTTCAATAAGAAGACCCAGGAAAGTATAGAAAAATCATAAACAACTACAAGATAAAAACGGTGTCCTTGGAGATCTAGAACATGACCAAGACCCCAAATGTCTAAATGAAGGAGCTCAAATAGCTGAGAACTGCTCCGACTCTGACGGGATGGAAAAGAGGAATGGTTATGCTTCCCAAGTTGGCATGCCTCACACTGAAAGGAGGATCTCATAGAAATCTGATGGAGAACATGACATAACTTCTGCAAAGGAAGATGTCCAAACCTAAGGTGCCACCGATAAGGAGAGACAGGTCCAGTAGGTATAATAGAAACACTAGCATAAGGAGGTTAGACCAGTCTGTAGAGTCCCCGCTGCTCACTGCCACACCCAATCACCCTACCCTTGAGTATGTCCTGAAACACAAGAGATGAAGGGTCAAAGATGGCACGACAATGCAGATCCTTAGTGATATGACTAATAGAAAGTAAATTCATATTTAAAGTAGGAGCATATAAAACATTCTTCAGTTGCATGGATGGTGTCAACTGCACCTCCCCCTGTCCTGTAACAGGTAAGTGGTCACCATTAGTATTGACAACCCATCTACCAGGTGGTATAGTCCTGTAGGACTTCAGCTGCGTTCTGTCTCCACGCAAGTGGTGAGAAGCACCGGAGTCCATAATCCACTATGTCGTGTCTGTATTTGTACTACCAATAAAGGTATATGTGATACCTGAGGAGCTCAAAGAGGCTCTGGCTGCTGCAACGGTATCTGTGGTGGTGTCAGCATTAGGAGTCATGATCTCTTGAATATGAGAGACAATATCATCCAGGCGAGGATCGACCTGGGGAGTTGAAGTCTCTGAAGACACAATCTGCTCTGCTGCTCGACCAGAAATAGGATATCCATGCTTCCGATAGCATGTATCCTATGCATGTCTAGGCTTGTGGCAGTAGGTGCAGGGACCATGTTGGCGTCCACTGCCTCTTCCTCGAGATGTACATCCTCTAGACTGGATCACCCCACCTCGACCACGAGAAGCGACCATCGCTGAGGAGTGCGAAGACATGGATGTCGAAGGGATGATGAGTCGGCTGAGATGGCTATAGGCCTCCTTTATAGGGGGAATGGTTGCTCCAGTAAGAAGATGAGTACGTGCAACATCATATTCTGTATCAAGTCCAGCATGAACACTCCAACCATCGTGGAGTTCCTATACGTCTTCTGTTGCTCAATAGACGTCGTAATGGGCATGTATCTATGAAGTTTTCAAACATGCCCATAGCGAAGAGTAGTAAACATACATAGGGCAGCCGATCTGCTTGGTGTTATAGATATCAAACTGTAGTTGAAGGATCTTGGACTCATTCTTTTCCTGTGCATAGGTGGATGCCAAAGCGTCCCACACTGCCTTGACAGTGGGCTGAGTTAGAATATCATTGGCTATCTCTGTAGTAAGAGTCCCACAAAGCCAAACACACGCGTATGCATCATCTTGCTTCCAAGAAGCATTTTCTCCTGTGTTATCCGTTGGCTCTGGATCTGTTAAGGATGTGCTCCTTGTTATTGCGTTGCATGAGGGTGAGAAACTGCATGGACCACAACTCATAGTTGGTCCCATCCATCTTAGCAATGGGAGTCAGGCCCTTGAAGGCTCCGGACGAGAAGATATCACCCTTGTTTTCTGACATGATTATAGACATCCAAATAACAGAATTCAACAGGAGAGTAGACCGATATAAACGAGTCTACATAATCATACGAAGGATTGGTTGTACATGTAGATTCATTCAACCACCCTTTCTAATCCTTGTCGCTTGCTAGGGACGAAAAATGTGAGTTAAAAGTTAGAAATCACGCTTCCCGGCATAAATCAGATCGCAGAACTACCTGCAGATGTTCTCGAAGGTGCATGTGAAGAAAGATGTTGATCTTAGAGATCACCGTCCAGGGTCGTGAGTTGCAGCTTCAGGAGGCCAGGACGCGAGTGCCAGTATGTGCGCAGGAGGCTTGAGTCGCGGCTTCAAGAGTCCAGGGCACACACAGGCATGGACATGCACATGTCCTGGATTCGCGCAGAGTTCTGGACGCGCATTGGACTTGCACAAAGATCCGGATGCATGCAGGAACCTGGAGGCGCGCGGATGGGAGGGCTGAGGGTGCGGGTGCACATGGACCTGAGGGCGCGCGGATGGGAGGACCAGGGGCACGGGTCGCTTGGGTGCGCACGACGGCCTAGGTGCGTGGTGGCCTAGGCGTGCGGGGCGCCTGGACATGTAGGGCAGGGGGTGGGGGGGTGAGGTGGTGAGTAAGGAGGGGTTAGGATGGATACGGTAACTCCGGTCTAGGACCGTCGCTCTGATACCATGTTAAGGGAACATACTGGGATGCATTATGAGAAGGCTAAAGGTTCCCTTATATAGGAGAAGATCCCATTGGGCAAATTACAAAAAGAGGAAAGGAAAATAGATAATTACAAAAGATAATACTAAAAATAGCAAATATCTCGAGTGTTGTAACTTTTCTTCTATAATTGATTTATTTTTGCAAATATTTTTATTATTTAGAGAAAAATTTTATATTTTAGTTTATAAGAAAACATTTTATTTGAAGTTTATTTAATGACAAATAAAATAGTACAAGATATGTGCATGATGAATATGTACAATGTGAACTTGATTTTCTGATATTTTTATAAGTTAATGACCCTATCTCCCCTACTTTATTTCACGTCGATTAGGTCAATGCTTGACCAACTCTCGGGGTCAAGATCAGTCTTTATCTATTGTACATATATACAACCTTATTTTTCTTTCTTTTTGCTTTCTTTGCTATTTATTTATTTTTTAGTTAAAATAATGATAATAAAACAATATTAACAATTGCTATTAGTTTATTAATACTTGAGAATTAGTGATATTTACATCTGTTTTATAAGGGATTTTAAACCAAAATGAATGCATAAGATGATGAATTGCCGATTCATCACACTCCCATAGATAGAAAACTCTGATGAATTTGGAATAAAAAATCCAATCAACCATCATTATGCATCTAGGACTTTTATTTCAAAAGAGAGGAAGACATGGATTCCAAAAAGTGAAGTTGGCAAGTATAAAATTGATGATGTTGGATTTAAATAAAAACATATTCAAAAAAATTGTTATGTAGGAGAATGGAGAAAAAAGACAAGAGATGCCATTAAGAAAAAAATATAGGAGAATTGAACATCATGTGTAGCATACAAGAAGACCACGAGAAACATGAATTAAAATCCCACCATGGAGAAACTACATAGAAGAAGACAAACCAAATCTTCATGGAGCATGGCACAATCCCAATGAATGGATGCCACCATCACCACCATATCATGGCTACTCTCCTTGATCATTTGGTACAATCTCACCACCTTATGATTTTTATTACTAGTTATGCATCTTATAGTAGGAGAAGGCTTCGTCATTTTATGCTTCTTATAATACTTTAAAAAGGGCAATCATTAATTTTCAAAATCAAATTTATTTTTCGAAGGGAAAAATTCATTAAGAGGGAGATATATATTTTCAAAATAAAATGGATAAAGTACTTGTATTTTTGGAAAGGGGAGATAATTTATTTCAAAGAATAACTTTTTCAAATGAAATATTTTTTGATATGTGAAAAGGGTAGAAGAAGTTGAGATAGTAATCTCCAAGTTTCGTTAATTTGATATCAATAAAAAGGAAGAAAATGTTAGTACCATGACTACATGATAATTGCATGATTATTTTGATGATAACAAATTCTGTGAATAAGAATACTCTAGATTTCATGATAAATGCATTCCAAGTATGAAGCACAAAAAAATCTTTATGAAGAATTTAATAAGGATGATAAAGACATATTCAATAGACAAGCTGAAAGCTGTAGAGAAGCAAAGAAGAAAAAAGAAGACCTTTGTAATATGCATATGTAAAAAGTATCAATACATATGCATGCGTATCATGTAGGCATATTAAGTCCAAACTATTTCTCATCAATCACTCAATGATCATTCAACAGTGTACAACTTTACTTGGCATGATCAATCAATGTTTGAATTTCAACTTTCAACAATTACACGACTACTCTTATCAATCAATTGAGTTTGTCTGATCAATGAACTTTGATTCAGATCGATCAACTTAAATATCCTGATTGACAACTTTGCAGAATCTCTTTGATTTTTGTCCATTCTTAGGCAACAACTATATTTTTGAATGGGCATCCTCCCTACTATATATAGAACCTAACCTCTATTGTAGACACACACCTCAAGACATTCTCTCTAACTTCTCTCAAAGCTTAACCCGAGGTACTCTCTCACTCTCTACATTAAAATCACATCTTACGAGACATTCATCTACATGCTCAGTTTGCAATTCCTTTATTATTTTAGCGTGCATTTTCTTGACCTCATTACTCGTTGCTTATTTATATTTATGGCTTTATAGATTGCTGTTACTTTCCTTTACATTAGTGATATAATGTAACATTGGTACATGATCAAAGTTGTGTGAGAACCTATTTGGTGTTGTCCAAAGAACTTGTAAGTGGTTGAATTGTCAAAATCCCGAGTAAGGGGCCTTGGGTCATGGTTTTTATCCAATTGGGATTTCTATGCTAAAATATTTGTCTCTTGTGATTGTATTTATTTTGTGGACTAACATTTATATTTATGGTGATTATTATCTATGTTAATATTCATTAACTATAGTAATTTGTTGAGCGATCTAGAGGCACTCACATGGATGCATCCGAGAGTTGACATAGGAAAGATTTTGGAAAAGTGAAATGAAAAATGAAAGGAAAACAAGGATCAGATGAAGGTACCTGGAAGAACTGGATAAGAACAATAGAAGGAGAAACAAAGCATACATGTGAAATTTATGTGCTCGGTAATGGCCTCAATGCCCCTAACGGAGGAGGAAAAAAGCTCAAACAAATGGAGAGAGTTGTTGTAGGTACTGCGTAGCTAGACCACACCAAAGAGAAAACACGAGTTCACTGTCGGCTTGATAGAGATCCTACCTCTATCACAAGTAGGTTATTAGATTCTAGAGCTCAAGTCATTTTCATGGTGGATGAAGCTCGGTTCTCGAGGCTCTCGTAAACTCTCCCTAGAAGTGTGAAGAAAAGTGTCAATCTCTGTCAGACACTACCTCCTTGGGTGCCCCGTGAAGTCGAATAACATGCTGAATATGTATAATCTGGTTAGCTCAACTGGATTACGTGTCATGTTGATCGGAACAAAATGGGCTCACTTGGTCAATTGGTCAACAATCAACCATATTGCATCATACCTGCCTAGGGTACGCGACAACGACATGATGAACTCCCACTTCCACATCGGAATGGGACGAGTCTCCAACAAATCCGGGGTCTCTAATGCTCTGCCTTCACCATCTAATGGTTAAGGCACATAATGACATGCTCTGCTACATCCCTCTTGATACCCTCCCACCACAAGTGGTGACGGAGGTCTCGATACAACTTGATGCCACCTGGATGAATGGAAAGTCTCGAATTGTATGTCTCATCAGGGTTGACCTTGAGGATGGTGTTGGAGTGCAACAGCCTAGGGCCCGCCAACTTTAAGAGTCCATTTTAAGACCCATACTTTACCCATTTTCAAAAAAACCCTTAGATGTCTTGCCTCTCTCCCCACTCTTGGAAAGTGTTACTACACTTTTTTAACTATGTATGTAACTATGGTATCATCCGAAAGAAGTTATTTAAATCTAGAATTTATTAAAAAAATACTTGAGATCATCAATGTCGTAAGAAAGATTGAATAGTTTGGCAATTTTTAACAATTGAGAAAGATTTATTAGAAAACATTGACATGTATGTTATTTTTGAATGGTCATACCCCAAAACTATAAATAGGATCCTAGATCCATTGTTGAGAAGACACATTCCAAGGCACATCCTCCTTCTCCCTCAAAGCTCTATTCGAGGTCATCTCTCTTACTCTCTACTTTAAGATCATATCTTGAGAGTCAGTCATCTACAAGATCGATTTGTAATTTAGTTATTTATTATAGTGCGAATTTTCTTAGGCGTATTATTCCCATTGCATATTTATATTTGAACTTTTATAGATTGTTATGATCTTTACATTATTGTTGTATTGTAACACTTGGTGTTTGATCCAATGTGTACAAAGGATTTTATATTTGATCAAATTTGTTGGAAAGACGTTGGTGTGTGATTCAAAGCATCTGTAAATGTTAGAGTTATCCGTGAAAAAAATAACTCAAGAAAATGAAGTAGTTGAATGACTCGGTCAATCGGGAAATCCCTATTCAGGTGATTCAGGTCGTGGTTTTTACCAAGTGGGGTTTTCAAGTTAAAATACTTATCTCTCGTGATTGTTCTTGTTATGTTTGATTTCTTATATTTGTGGTTATTATTATATGTTATTTATGTTTATTAGCCATAATATTTTGTTTAGCGATCCAGAATAACTCCCATGGACGTGTTAATAGACAATTTTGCAACTAACATGCGAGCCATATGTTTTGTTCACACATGGTTCCCCTTCCATAGAATGCACTCATGGGCTTGGAATCAACCGACCTTGTCCTTCTGGCACATGTGGTACAAGTCTTGTCTCCTTTGATCTATTTGCTGTCCCTAGACAATCATGTCCCACAAACTACTGTACTTCATCGGTATAGTCACTACACCAAATGTGTACTCAAACAAATGCCACTTACTAAGTGTAACGAGCACATCCCAAGTCTGCAACCACTTACTAAGTGTAACTACTGTATTTGTTTGTGTAGGAAACATGATTTGACGAAGAAATAATCTAAAAACATTGTTGTAGAATGCTGGTGTAGGAAAAGGTTTGTCAAAGGCCATATAACATGGTTTTCTCATGGCGAGAAGAGGCATCCTGATTGACAACTCTGCAGAATCTCTTTGATTCTTGTCCATTCTTAGACACCTGCTATATTTTTGAATGAGCATACCCCAACTATATATAGACCCTAACCTCTATTGTAGACACACTTCTCAAGACATTCTCTCTAACCTCTCTCAAAGCTCTATTCAAGGTTCTCTCTTGCTCTCTACATTAAGATCACATCTTGAGAGACATTCGTCTACATGCTCAGTTTGCAATTCCTTTATTTTATTTTTAGCGTGCATTTATTGACCTCATTATTCGTTGCTTATTTATATTTAGGGCTTTATATATTGCTGTAATTTTCCTTTACATTAGTAATATAATGTAACATTGGTGTGTGATCCAAGTCGTGGGAGAGCCTTTTTGGGGTTGTCCAGAGCACTTGTAAGTGATTGAATTATCAAAAAATCCCAAGTTATGGCCTTGGGTCATGGTTTTTATCCAACTGGGATTTTCATGCTAAAATTATTGTCTCTTGTGGTTGTATTTATTTTGTGGATTAGCTATTTATATTTATGGTTAATATTATCTATGATAAGTATTTATTGACCATAACAAATTGTTAAGTGATCCAGAGGCACTCACATGGATGCATCAGAGAGTTGACAGAGGAAGGATTTTGGAAAAGTGAAATGAAAAATGAAAGAAGGATCAAATTAGGTACCTGGAAGAACTGGATAAGAATAATTGGATGAGAAACAAAGCATATAAGTGAGCTTTATATGCCTAGTAATGGCCTCAATTCCCCTATCAGAGTAGGAGAATAAGATCAAACAACTGGAGTGGGAAATGTTGTAGGTACTGAGTACCTAGACCACACCAAAGGGAAACAAAGGTTCGTCATCACCTTGACAGATATCCTACCTCTATCACAAGTAGATTGTTGGAGTCTAGAGCTCAAGTCATTTTCATGGTGGATGAAGCAGAGAGCTATAAATAGGTGTTTGGGAGTGAGGCTCAGTTTGGTTAGGATCATGGCAAGGAGAGGGTACAAGGTACGATTGAAGATAGGATGGTGGTGTGAGATTTGCGACAATCGAAGGAGATGTGGTGTGCTTTGGAGGTTAGGCACAATAGATGATGGAGGGCGGGTGGTGTCATATGGTTTTGAAGATAGGGGATATTGATGGAAGTCATTTGGGAAGGTTGCGAAGATGGTGATGGGTTGATGCTGGGATCATGAGGGTACAACATGATTATGGGTTAGGGGTAGCATGAGCTTGGGCTATGAAGGTTTGTCTGGGTTGAAGGGAAGGTTAGGATAATGATCATGGTGTGCATACGATGGATGAAGGATGTGGGAGATGGAACGATGGGAACGGGGATGGGACGAGAAAGTTGTTGTAGGAGTTGCAACAAAGAAGGGGTGGGAGGCCTGCACAAACTAAAAGGAAAAGTTGACTCAAAGTCAATGTAGAGATGGTGACATGGAGAGAAGACTACAAATTAGAAGGGTGTGATGCTTGGGCATGGACCGGGTCAAGAGGTGCGGGATGAGACCAATCGCGTTGTGCCAAGTGGCGTAAACAAATCGAAGGCAAGACCATGGGCATGCGTCATCTCCTAGAAATTCAAAACTTAAAATCAAAAGAAAAATGAAATAAATTATAAATGAACTAATTAGAAAATATGGATAATATGAAACTTGTAGATCTACAATTTTCATGAAGAAAAATGAATCAAAATCGATTATTAGGCATAGATAATTTTTATAGGTATTTATAGCTTTAAAGCACTCATATTTTGGGATTTTATAGTTTTTCTTTTGTTTTCTTAATAGATAATATGTATATTATATTATATTAATATTAAATATATAAGTTTTATTTTTCTAGATTTTTAACAGGTGATTTGATAGCTAGAATATGTATACATATATGATATCTCTTTTCCTTTTGTATTTACCTTTGCATTTATAACTTTTTTGTGTTTTGATTTCTTTGTATTTAGTTAATATATCTAATATGTTTACCAAAGCAATAAGATTTAAATTAGAAATACTTACTTTTTATAAATAATATATAAGTGTTCTGATTTGGTGTCTTATATAAAAATGCATTCTCTCTTTTTTATTTTTATTTTTTGATATTTTGATATTTTTAATATGTATAGTTATTTTTAAAACTAAATAATTCTTCTTATGTACATATGCATGAATTCTAATAAAATCAAATAAGTATATGAATGCATATGTTTTCTACAGTTTCAAGCTTAATTTACGGATTTTAGATGCATGTGATCTGGTTTTATCCAAAATATACTTATATATGATCTATAATTTGACATGGGTGGCTAGTTGAATCCCATCCAAAATCGTGCCTTAACGTTTCTTGCTTGATTCTCTTCCGTTAAAACAAGCTTAACTTCATTTAATGTCAACGTCAAAAGAAACCTTTTGATGTGTTAGAATCCTAACGACGATACACATTCAATGAGCATTTGTTGGAGTACTGATGAATCTCCATTTCATCACCTTTATTCTATCATTTTGGCCTTAAAAACCCCAGCAAATGCATGTAAATAGCATCAATTTGTACATAATAGCATTCATTATTTATTGTATTAAATGTACATGGAATAAGGTTTTTAATATAAAAATTATAGAATAAAGAGAAGAAAAGAAAAGGGAATAAAATATTGCAAATATTTTATGACCCGAACCCCGAGACCAAGGCCAGCATGGAATTGGTCGACAAGGAATAAAGTAGGGGGAGATAAGGGCCAATTATACAATAAATACCTCATTTATTAATACATTTATTTATGCATTTTTGACACTTATTTTGTATATAATTATTCGTTCATCAAATAGAGAAACTTTGTACATGAAAGTTGTAGATAATAATGTAAATAAAATTACAAAATTGAATTTGTATAAAAATAATACTCAGTGTACATTTTATACTCAGAATAAAAAACCAAAATCTCAACTTCACAGACCCATTCTTGTAAATAAAAACTCCAAATCACCCAAACTCACCTTTAATTGTGTATAGCTTTTCAAGAAGTATTTAATAAAATTGGTTTCATAATTTTTGGGGTTTATCTGTGAAAGTTAGGTTTTTGGCCTTCAATGTATAGTCTACCTGATTAAAATATTCAATTTATTCATTATTTATTATTTTTACAAACTTATATTTTTTGAAAATAATATATATAATACATGTACATATTGAAATTAGAATAAAACCAAAAAGAATTTGTAAAATAAAATAAGTCTATGAAATATATAGGCAAAATACCTATGTTATGTTTGTGCATAAATAAAAGGGGAATACATTACTTAATTATTTTATTCTTTCATATTTTATAATACTATAAATATTACATATAATTCATTAAAAATGTAAAACCCAATAAAATTTATTAAATAAATAAAATGTATATAAAATACAGGTAAAATACCTATAAATGTACCTACATATATATATGCACCTATTTATTTAAATATGTAAATAAACTCATAAAAATTAAACAAAAATATATTTATACTCACAAAAATAAGTTATAATTTTATAAAACAAGAAACTAAAATAATAAAATAAAAATAAACAAAATAAAAATAAATACATATAAATATACTTATAACTACATTATTAAAATAAACCCATAATAAAATATATCAAAAAAATAAATAAAAATCATAAATAAATACTACATTATTTAATAAACATTTTTTATTTTATATGCAAAATCTAGTTAATTCATTTATTATGTTAAATAAATAGGTCAATATCGGGCTGATGTGGACCAATCAGAGGCCAGGGAGTGTTGACCTCCGGTCAACTCCCCCCGGCGCCTCTGACTCCCGTCAGACCTGTCCATTCCCCCGTTTTTCTCCATTTTTCCCACTCGATCGGTCGCTCCTTCGACAACAGTCCCTTCACGGAATTTTCTCCCAAAAGCATCATGATCCTCGCCGCATCTCTTATTCGTTTGTACATAACCTAGATTCTTTAATTTTAGCCGATCAATAAGGGCGCCCCTCCTGTTTATAAATAAATACATCTTCTTCTTCCGAGTTTTTTTGGCCATTTCCCGAGCCCCAGAGCCCTAGCCTTCGGCCAAGAGCGCATCCAGGTGACAGCTGGAGGTCCCCTGAAGGTTGAGGAAGCTCGCGGAGGAAGGAGATGCGCCCATGGCGGCGCTCCGGCAGTCGTCCTGCTCCTTAGCTCTCCAGCTAAGTTCGAGCTGCGCAATTTACATTTCTTAGGTAGATTTTATTCCTGCATTTCATTTCTGCATTTTAATTAGTGTTTAGTTGTTAGAATTAGCGAAGTTTAGTTAAATCGAAGTTCGCCGGAGCTCTGCTCCGGCGACTTCTTCACCGTACCCCCGACTGTTTTCCGACCGCTACAACCACCCCATTTCACTCCCTTCCAGTTCTTCACCTCCCAACCACTCTGTCCAACCGGATCCCTCTTGGATTCACGAATCGAAGCTTCAACTCCGCCGCTCACTGGACGCTTCGCCACCTCGCCCATTTTTGCGCTAACAGCTTCAAATCCAGGTCGAGGGTGAAGCCCTCAAGCCATGTGGTCAATCTGTGCAGGTCTAGTGCGCCAAGATGCATCAGGAGATGAAGTACACGCCGGCGGAGGTACCTGGAGCACCTTGCCTTTTCCGACCTCGCAAGGGCGCTCCAGTCATCCTCTGGCCGATCTGAAGCCTCTAGCAGATAGAGTGGAGCACCTGCGACGTGTGGGGACCTTTGGGAGAAGCAACGAGCGTCGGGGAGGAGAGATCTCGTCGGGAGAAGCTCGCTAGCTGCGAGTTCCTCCCCTGTTCTTCCAGCACCTCTCCTCGCCGTTGGATGAAGACGAAGGCCCCAGTTCGAGCGACAGGCGTCCGATGGAGCAGCGCTTAGACTGTCAGATCACCTCGGGTGATCTAATCCTCACCGCCCATCGTCGAAGTGTCATCGGCTCATGTGGAGGCGACGCGTGTCAAGTGGACGAAGATCAGCCGTTGGATCGCGCGCCTTTGGGGGTAAATTTCAGATATATCCCCCGCCTTTTTGTATTTATATTTTAATGCCATAAATAAAATTTCACGTTGTAAATAAATTGTAATATTTGCAGTAGGCCCCCTGTAGTTTATATATTTGCATTTTGGTCCTTCCGCGGCTCACGTGCAGTCCCACGTAAGGCGCGCCAGTTTTGCACTTTAACCCTGGCGGGTTTTGTTAATTGTAAAATAGCCCCAAAAAATAAAAATAAATGTTTATTTCTATAGTAATTTTTGCACTGATGCCCCTGAGAGTTATTTTATTTGCAAAAATACCCCTGCTAGGCTGTGTACTTTTTATGTCTTTTATCTATTTATTAAAAATACCTATGGTGCTCCTAAAAATTCAGAAAAAATTAGGATAGATGCTTCATTAGTGTTCTTCCATGCCCGTATTTTATTTTACATTTTTTGCATTTATCCTAATTATTAAAAATGAAAAGGAGCCCCTTTTTGTACTGTTTAAATTAAAAAATACAAAAAAAGTATAAAATGCTTTTGAAAAATTACAAAAAACTTTTATATAGTGTATTTATATATATATAGAGTCCAGAAATTAAAAAACCCTAAAAATAAGAAAAATAAAAATAAAAAATCAGAAAGCTCCAAAATCCAACAAAATATAGAAAAACCCTTTAAAAATCCCAAAAATATGTTTTTCTCTTTTATAATTATCTATATATTATTATTAACATATTAAAATTAATTTGGGTAATTTTGGGAATTATTTTATATTTTTAAAACACAAATTAGTTTCAGCTTATTTAATTAGTCCATATTTGGGACATTTTTGGAATTAAAAATAAAAAAATTTAGAAAAATTCCATAAAAAATATACAATATATATATATATATAAACCAAAAAAATATTATATGTAATGTTTATATGTTGATTATTTATATAAATATTTAGCCTTATACTACTCCTCTTTCTCTTCTTATCTATGTATATATATATATTTATGTATACCTATCTATATTATATAATTAAAAATATAAAAAGAAAAAAAATATGAAATATCAAAAACAAAATAAAAATTATAAAAAAAATAAAATTAAAAAAATATATATAATAAAAAACCCACAAAAACAATAAGAATTGGACATGATCATTGAATTGAATAATTGTACAACCAAGTTCACCACATCACCATTCGCCTCCCAGTGTTCGACCTCTACTTGTGCTTACACCTATACACACTTGCATGTAGAGTTATAATAAATTTTAACTCCACATTTTTGGATATTCATTGCATACATTTATTGTGGGTTAATTGTTGATTGATTTGGGGATCTTTAAGTGGTCGATTCAGCGACTGGATCTCTCGCCTTGTGAGATATCTAGACCCTTGATCCTCCCTTTCTCATCAAATGGCGCCGTTGCCGGGGAGGCAACGGATTCTGTATGAATTTTTGTGGATTTTAATTTATTTATTTTTTTGCTCATGTCCATGGTTCATTTCTTTATTTGTTTTTTATTGAGATTATTGATTGACTGTTCTGACCCATCTTCTTTCTTTGTCTTTGATGCGAGGGACCGCCAAGCGAAGGAGGACCTCCTAGGAGGACCAGTGCACCCAAGCAAGGCGGAGTTGGATCTTCTACATTAGCCAACAGGAGAGGGCATCAACAGCAGACGAAGGAGAATTTTTGGATGGCAGTCTCATTTTATGAATTTTATTTTGTTATGTATATTTATGTGAGAGAGTGACACTTGAATTGTAATAATACAGGACTCTCACAGGTACACTCCGACTCCCGAGGTCCATTGCCCGAGGGATTGTTCCCTTGTGGGCCTCGATGATTTTGACGCTTTTCCTTTTCTTTATTTTATTTCATTTTTATTATTTTGTGTGAATGAGCCTTAGCTATAGGAGTTGCTTGTTCGTAGAGTAGGTCCAAACACCCTAATATATATTTGCATGTACCTATAGTTCGCTTTGGACCTAGATCAAACTCTAAACAGTCGCCTCGCCATCTCTTAGCCCTTGTGCCACAGCGAGCCCCGCAAAGCGCTATCTCCTAAGCTCAAGTGTGTTGAGCAGAGGATGGGTGAGCCAAGACCGGACTTTTTAGGCTAAAGATCAGCGAGCGACTTGTGGTGCTTCACGATAATAGCAATTTCTAAACCTAGGGTGATTTCTTCGGCTTGCATTTGCATATACATAGGTTTCAAATTCTGTTATTCATCCCGCATGGAGAGAGCTGGGAGACACTGTAAGTCTTCTTACTTGGCATGCGTCATCGTTTTCTGACTTGCATGGCTTTTCCGGCCTTCTCCCTCTGTTTTTGACAACCTAGGATGCTAATGGAAATTGGAACATCGATAGGCACGTGCATTGAAAATACCCAAAAAAGTGATAACTTAAATAAAATCGGGACTGCTAACTCTATTGGACCTAAAAATAAAACGTAACGGACTTCCTTGTTTTGGGAGAATAACCCCCTCATTATATGCGTTTTAAAATTGCTTACGTACACACTAAGGAGTAGAGCCCAAATCCCATCAAGCCTCCTAAGTGTTTGTACAACTTTGTGATTTTCACCTCACTCTAAAATCGAAAAGATAAAAGACCGTCACCTGACGGTCTTCACTGTGTTGAGAAGGTGAATTGGGGGTTTGCCTTGTGTATTGATTGTGACTTGGAGTCCGTTGTGTTTTTCATTCATTAGAGTAATCGGTCCCATCGTGTGAGTCATGCATTTTTTCATCTTTGAGTCTCTCTACCTCTCTTATATATATACCTCTTCATTTGCATTGAGTCATGATATTGGCGCTTGTGCTCAATCATTTCTTCGCCAAGCCCTTTGTTTCCCTCTTCTTCACCATCTTCTTTGTATCCACTGTACCATCCCCATCTTCTCCGGTTCGAGGAGAGCCTGCTCTTCGGACCACCATTTTGACGGTGTTCCCGCCCTGTGTGGAACACCCAATTTTGTCTGTGTCTCAATCTTCTCGCCCGCCCTCCTCGTCCCCTCTGTATCACTCTTATATCACCGTGATATTGGCACGCAGCTCAATCAGCTTCTCCACTTCATTGTGTTACCCTTCTGATCCATCTTCCTTGTGTCCCCATGTATCATCTCTCCCTTTACCCGGGAATGCTGTGCACATCGATACCCCGCATCGACGATTCCATGATTACCCTAATTATTTGTGTAAGTCGGGCCAATGATGTTGAGGATTCTGAGATTGATTTGGTGGATTTGACTTTGGATACATGCATACGAGCGTATTGAGGATTTTTGATGATGCATAGAGCTTAGTTGTGATGCATTACTAAGGAATTTTAGTTCCCGCACACCGGATTGAGGATGTGATATGATGCGATAATGTGGTGATGATTTCATGAGTATTGATTGATCTATCTATCTTGAGGTTCCACCCATCTCGATTTTGAGAATTGACTGATTATTCTGATTTGGACTTCCTGATAAAGGTGTGCGGATCTTGCATGATCTCTCATCTTCTTGATTAAACCTTCCTTGATCTCCTGACTCTTTGATCCACCTATGGCACTTTGAGGATTCCCGATAATATTGTGCCATCTCAGCCAGGTTGGATTGACCCGAGGGATGTTTTGTGGTTGACCTGATTATTTGCTCCCTCACATGATCTTATGCCCTCCTATGGATTGATGGATTCACACTATTTCGAGGACCTGAGATTTTATGCCAACATTTCCATGACCTACAATGATCTAGTTCGTATTACTCTCCAAGGACTATTTGCGGGAGAATGTGACAATTTCTAGGACTGCGGTTTCATGCACTGCTTTGGTCTCCATCTTGATGGGACCTGAAACCGAGTCAGATGATATGCTTGATTGGCCTCCCCCGGTGATTGTGTACCTGACCTGTCAGTCCACGAGGCCAATATACTAGACTCATCTGAGACTGCTCTCCTTGACGATCCTCGCAAGGCAGAGCTCCACTTTTCTGATTATTCCATGCCTGATTCATAGCTCTCCGAGGGTTATCTGCGAGAGGCTATGACACATTATTGCTACGATTGTCTCTTCTGCTGGTAGACGGTCTGCCGTCTATCGAGACTATGTTTTCTGTGGATCCGTCTGATGGGTCCGGCTCCTTCGAGCCATTCTCTCTCCTTGACGACCCTCGCAAGGACGAGATGTACTCTGATTATTCATTGTGTAGCTCACATCACTCCCCGAGGACTATCTGCGGAAGGATGTGACACTTTCTTTACGATCGGCTTCTCTCACTTCTGGTGCCCTGATCTGTAGGGCATGAAGCCGATTCGTCCGATATGGCCAGTTGGTCTCCCGTTCTGATTATGCGCCTGATCTGTTGGGGCATGAGACCGATTTGATCAGACTCCTTTGAGTCCGCTCTCCTTGACGGTCCTCGCAAGGATGAGCTCTTTTCTGATTATTCCTTGACTAGCTTGTATCTCCCTGAGGGTTATCTGCGGGAGACTATGACATATTTCCGATCTGATTGGTCTCTTCTGTTGGTAGCCGATTTCTCGACTACTGAGACCACTGTGTGGGTCCGTCTGATGGATCCGGCTCCTTCGAGCCCTTCTCTCTCCTTGACGACCCTCACAAGGTAGAGACACATTCTGACTATTCCTTTCCTAGATTGCATTACTCTCCGAGGACTATCTGCGAGAGACTGCGACACTCTCTTTACGCTCGGTTCCCACTACTGACTGTGTCTCCGATCTGTGGAGCACGGAATCGAGTCGTCTGATATATATGATTTTTGGTCCCATCTTGAGTTGCCTATCCGATCTATGGATCATGGGACCCATCTGATTACACTCCTTTGAGTCTGCTCACCTTGACGGTCCTCGCAAGGTTGAGCTCCCGATATCTACTATTTTCATGCCCAGCTGGCAGCACGTTCCCCGAGGGTTGTCTGCGGGACGTTGCCACATTCTTTAGACTTTCTGGTCTCTTCTGCTGGTAGCCGATATGTCGCCTACCGAGACCGTACCTGATGATCCATCTGATGGATCACTGACGCCTTTGCGTCCACTCGCCTTCATGACCCTCGCAAGGTCGAGTCTTTTTCTGATTATTCATTGACTAGTATGTACCATTCCCCGAGGGTTATCTGCAGGAGGGTACATCACCTTATAGGTACTCGGTTTCACTTCTGGTGTCTCCTATCTGTTGGAGCACGAAGCCGAGTCTTCTAAGCTTTCTACTCGGTCTCCTTCTGATTATGTCTCCGATCTGCGGAGCACGGAGCCGAGTCTTCTAATTATTCTCTGATTCTGCTCACCTTGACAACCCTCGCAGGGTTGAGCCGTGACTTGCGGAATTCGGTGTATCTCCTGTGATCTTCCGACCTCATGACCATTGAATGCCACGATGTCTCCTATTCTTTATCTTCCATATCTTATTGAGACTATGATTGACCGGAGGAGTCTGTACTACTCTTTCTTCCTCCCGGTCTTATGGTATCGGCTCTGTTTCCTCATGCTGACCTTCTGAGCCGATTGACTGCTTTATGCTACCGGACCGGATATCTTTACTTTCGGATCTGTGTGTCCCCGGTAGCCGACACCCACCTGACTGCTTATCCGGGTGTCCTTCACTGTCTGAGTGCGTCACTGTTCTCACAGGGAGAAAATGGCGCAAGCACGATAGTCGCTTACCAGATACCGTCCTGTACTTCACTAGTTTCTTCACCACTTGTATATATGTGTATTGTCTATTCCTTCTTTCTCCCGCATGTTATGTGTGCCCTAGATCTATCGCCATATCTTTGTGTCTACACTTAGGACGTACCTTGTCCTAAGTATAGGGGGGTACACACCGAGTTGTTCTTTCCTTGTGCAGTTTCGTCACTCCTGTTGTTCCTATACTTAGGGATATCTCACCCTAAGTATAGGGGGAGTGATGCGTATATTCTCCATGATCTTTTCATCTAATCTGTATATATCTATCTTTTCTTCTTTTCTTCATTTTCTTTTCATATTTCTTTATCTATATAAAAGGTGTCGCCCCTTTGTGTCGGTTCTCTGCACTTAGGACGTACTTTGTCTTAAGTATAGGGGGGTGCACCCTTGATTCGTTCATTCAATGATCTGTTTATTCCCACCCTTGACCCTCCCTGCTTTGTGTACGGTCTACTATACTTAGGATTACTTGATCCTAAGTATGGGGGGACGGTCAACTTCTCATTCGTTCATTTCTTATTCGTATATTCTTTAGACTTGTTTATACTCAGTACGAGTTACGTCTTCTCTTTCCTTTTCGATCTATGAGGGCATAGCTCAAGCTAAGTATAGGGGGGTCGTATATACTCTGTATATACTTCAGCCATAACTCGTACTTTATTATTCTCTTAATAATATGGCTAATAGTTCTTTAAATTCATTAAAACCTTAATAAAAAGATGTTATTATTCCTCAAACTCTTTTTGTATATACTGATTAATAAATCAGGTGAAAATGTTTTTTGCAAAATGTTTGAAAAATAGTTTGAAAATCTTTGTGAACATTTATTGAAAACTATTTTGAAAATATTTTGTTACATGTTTTCAACTTGTGTAAAAATGTCTGGTTTGTAAAATTTATTTTCTTTGTGTGAAATAAAATGTTTGAAAAATGATTTGCAAATGGTTTGAAAAATGGTTGCAAAAATATTTTGAAAATCTATATATACTGTTTTGAAAAACCTTTGCAAAATAATTTTCAAACGTGTGTACATGTTTGTAAAAATGTTTGTAAAAATTATTTTGGACTATAGTTTTCAAAAATTATTTGAAAAATTTGTGTCAAATAAGTTTGAGGAATAGATACATCTAATAAAAAAATTAATAAATCTTATTATTATAAATAAAAATAAACAAAATTCTTTAATAAGTGTATATATTTACCTATAAATAAAAACTAAATTGTAAATTCTTAATTCTTGTAAAATAAAGCGGCACGCCCGTGTAAATAGTTGTATATATGAGTGCCAAAATTATTTTATGTGCAAAAATTCTTTGTGTAAAATTCTTCTCTTTGTTTTCAAATTCTTGGAAAAATTGCATTATTCTTTGCGTATTTGTAAATAGCATTTGCATAGCATTCATAGTCTTTGATTGAGCTTGATAATTGAACTAGTCCAATAAAGTCGAAGATTGGAGCTTGGTTGGACCTTACCGCACTTAACTGCACTGGAACCTTATGGGAACTAGGTTTAAGGCACTTCAGGTCTATTCAGACTTAATTCTTTGAGAAATCAGGGCTAGGTTCAAGTCACCTCAGTGGACTAACTAGAACTTTTCAAAACACACGTATGACTCTTGTCGGTCGTGACCTAACTTGGACACTTGCACCTTTCACTTGGCTCAACTCAGTTGGAGTGGTGAGGGGGTTGGATTTGCCAGTCTGAGACGCACACGGGTGGAAACATTCGTCCTCGTCTAGGGAGGGAAGTGCACCCCAACCTAGTCCAGTAGCCATGAGGTCTAACGACAGGAGAGTGTGGGTTGCAATAATGCTTCAAAAGAGGGATAGTCTTCTGGCTCAAGAGAAAAAACTCCTTATGTAAATGCTGCTGTAAAAAAAAGTGGACAGGCTTGAAGATAAAAATAAAAGTGTCTGCCTGAGTATGTACATCTGTGTATAGAAAACAAGCAAGCTTGAGCATCAAAGTTATACCATGTGAGCCTGCAGCTGGATGACTTGACTACACTGGTCTTGCATCCCAGGATAGGTAGCTACACTGGCTACCGTCCATTCTTTTCTCTACCTCCTCCTCTTGAGTTGGATGCCACTTGAACTTAGAAGGGAATACCCTGCTCCTCGAGGAAAGAGCTGTTGGATTAGGGAATCATTGGGTTGTCATTCTGGAGAAGCTAGTCTCTTTGTCATTTCAGTTGGGGAGAGCCACTATCACTTACACTGTACAAGTCAGCTTCATAGTCATAAGGGTTTGCGTATGATGTAGGCTAGTTCTGACCTGGCTATTGAGGTGATTTGAACCAAGTTCTGTGACTCTCGAAGGCTGTTGTGTTTTAAATTTGGTTCCCGACTAGGTTCCACACACATTCTCACACCAAGGTCTAACCTGAGCTCCAAACTTAGATTTTGTACATATGAGTTTAATAATAATGATCAATTCAATTTATTCTTTGAATTCTTTATTTTTGCTTTTTCTTTTCTTCTTATTCTTTATTCTTTTTGAACTTATTGCATAAGTATTTGCTAGGGACTAGCAAAGGCAAGTATAGGGGGGTGATGAATCTCCATTTCATCACCTTTATTCTATCATTTTGGCCTTAAAAACCCCAGCAAATGCATGTAAATAGCATCAATTTGTACATAATAGCATTCATTATTTATTGTATTAAAAGTACATAGAATAAGGTTTTTAATGTCAAAATTATAGAATAAAGAGAAGAAAAGAAAAAGGAATAAAATTTTGCAAATATTTTATGACCCGAACCCCGAGACCAAGGCCAGCATGGAATTGGTCGACAAGGAATAAAGTAGGGGGAGATAAAGGCCAATTATACAATAAATACCTCATTTATTAATTCATTTATTTATGCATTTTTGACACCTATTTTGTATATAATTATTCATTCATCAAATAGAGAAACTTTGTACATGAAAGTTGTAGATAATAATGTAAATAAATTTACAAATATGAGTTTGTACAAAAATAATACTCAGTGTACATTTTATACTCAGAATAAAAAGTCAAAATCTCAACTTCACTGACTCATATCTTGCAAATAAAAACTCCAAATCACCCAAATCCCCTTTAATTGTGTATAGCTTTTCAAGAAGTATTTAATAAAATTGGTTTCATAATTTTTGGAGTTTATCTGTGAAAGTTAGGTTTTTGGCCTTCAATGTATAGTCTACCTGATTGAAATATTCAATTTATTCATTATTTATTATTTTTACAAACTTATATTTTTTTGTAAATAATATATATAATATATGTACATATTGAAATTAGAATAAAACCAAAAAGAATTTGTAAAATAAAATAAGTCTATGAAATATATAGGCAAAATACCTATGTTATGTATGTGCATAAATAAAAGGGGAATACATTCCTTAATTATTTTATTCTTTCATATTTTTATAATACTGTAAATATTACATATAACTCATTAAAATGTAAAACCCAATAAAATTTATTAAATAAATAAAATGTATATAAAATACAGGTAAAATACCTATAAATGTACCTACATATATATGCACCTATTTATTTAAATATGTAAATAAACTCATAAAAATTAAATAAAATTATATTTATACTCTAAAAAATAAGTTGTAATTTTATAAAATAAGAAACTAAAATAATAAAATAAAAATAAACAAAATAAAAATAAATACATATAAATATACTTATAAATACATTATTAAAATAAACCCATAATAAAATATATCAAATAAATAAATAAAGATCATAAATAAATACTACATTATTTAATAAACATTTTTTTATTTTATACGTAAAATCTAATTAATTCATTTATTATGTTAAATAAATAGGTCAATATCGGGCTGATGTGGACCAATCAGAGGCCAGGGAGTGTTGACATCCGGTCAACTCCCCCCTGCGCCTCTGACTCCCGTCAGATCTGTCCATTCCCCTGTTTTTCTCCATTTTTCCCGCTCGATCGGTCGCTCCTTCGACAACAGTCCCTTCACGGAATTTTCTCCCAGAAGCATCATGATCCTCGTCGCATCTCTTATTCGTTTGTACATAGCCTAGATTCTTTAATTTTAGCCGGTCAATAAGGGCTCCTGTTTATAAATAAATCCATCTTCTTCTTCCGAGTTTTTTTGGCCATTTCCCGAGCCCCAGAGCCCTAGCCTTCGGCCAAGAGCGCATCCAGGTGACAGCTGGAGGTCCCCTGAAGGTTGAGGAAGCTCGCGGAGGAAGGAGATGCGCCCACGGCGGCGCTCCGGCAGTCGTCCTGCTTCTTGGCTCTCCAGCCAAGTTTGAGCTACGCAATTTACATTTCTTAGGTAGATTTTATTCCTGTATTTCATTTCTGCATTTTAATTAGTGTTTAGTTGTTAGAATTAGCGTAGTTTAGTAAAATCGAAGTTCGCCGGAGCTCTGCTCCGGCGACTTCTTCACTGTACCCCCGACTGTATTCTGACCGCTACAACCACCCCATTTCATCCCTTCCAGTTCTTCACCTCCCAACCACCTCTGTCCAACCGAATCCCTCTTGGATTCGTGAATCGAAGCTTCAACTCCGCCGCTCGCCGGACGCTTCGCGACCTCGCCCATTTTTGCGCTAACAGCTTCAAATCCAGGTCGAGGGTGAAGCCCTCGAGCCATGTGGTCTTTCTGTGCAGGTCTAGTGCGCCAAGATGCACCAGGAGACGAAGTACACGCCGGCGGAGGTACCTGGAGCACCTTGCCTTTTCCGACCTCGCAAGGGCGCTCCAGTCGTCTTCTGGCCGATCTGAAGCCTCCAGCAGATAGAGTGGAGCACCTGCGACATGTGGGGACCTTTGGGAGCAGCAACGAGCATCGGGGAGGAGAGATCTCGTCGGGAGAAGCTCGCTAGCTGCGAGTTCCTCCCCTGTTCTTCCAGTACCTCTCCTCGCCGTTGGATGAAGACGAAGGCCCCAGTTCGAGCGACAGCCGTCCGATGGAGCAGCGCTTAGACCGTCAGATCACCTCGGGTGATCTAATCCTCACCGCCCATCGTCGAAGTGTCATCGGCTCACGTGGAGGCGACGCGTGTCAAGTGGACGAAGATCAACCGTTGGATCGCGCGCCTTTGGGGGTAAATTTCAGATATATCCCCCGCCTTTTTGTATTTATATTTTAATGCCATAAATAAAATTTCACGTTGTAAATAAATTGAAATATTTGCAGTAGGCCCCATGTAGTTTATATATTTGCATTTTGGTCCTTCTGCGCCTCACGTGCAGTCCCACGTGAGGCGCGTGAGTTTTGCACTTTAACCCTGGCGGGTTTTGTTAATTGTAAAATAGCCCCAAAAAATATAAATAAATGTTTATTTCTATAGTAATTTTTGCACTGATGCCCCTGAGAGTTATTTTATTTGCAAAAATGCCCCTGCTAGGCTGTGTACTTTTTATGTCTTTTATCTATTTATTAAAAATACCTATGGTGCTCCTAAAAATTCAGAAAAAATTAGGATAGATGCTTCATGTAGTGTTCTTCCACGCCCGTATTTTATTTAACATTTTTTGCATTTATCCTAATTATTAAAAATGAAAAGGAGCCCCTTTTTGTACTGTTTAAATTAAAAAATGCAAAAAAATTATATATAGTGTATTTATATATATATATAGAGTCCAGAAATTAAAAACCCCTAAAAATAAGAAAAATAAAAATAAAAAAATCAAAAAACTCCAAAATCCAACAAAAAATAGAAAATCCCTTTAAAAATCCCAAAAATATGTTTTTCTCTTTTATAATTATCTATATACTATTATTAACATATTAAAATTAATTTGGGTAATTTTGGAAATTATTATATATTTTTAAAACCCAAATTAGTTTCAGCTTATTTAATTAGTCCATATTAGGGACATTTTTGGAATTAAAAATAAAAAATTAGAAAAATTACATAAAAAAATATACAAAAAATATATATAAAAAAACCAAAAAATATTATATGTAATATATATATATGTTGATTATTTATATAAATATTTAGCCTTATACTACTCCTCTTTCTCTTCTTATCTATGTGTATATATATATCCATATATATGTATACCTATCTATATTATATAATTATAAATATAAAAAGAAAAAAATATGAAATATCAAAAACAAAATAAAAATTATAAAAAAATTAAATATATATATATATATATATAATCAAAAACCCACAAAAACAATAAGAATTGGACATGATCATTGAATTGAATAATTGTAAAACCAAGTTCACCACATCACCATTCGCCTCCCAGTGTTCGACCTCTACTTGTGCTTACACCTATACACACTTGCATGTAGAGTTATAATAAATTTTAACTTCACATTTTTGGATATTCATTGCATACATTTATTGTGGGTTAATTGTTGATTGATTTGGGGATCTTTAAGTGATCGATTCAGCGACTGGATATCTCTCCTTGTGAGATATCTAGACCCTTGATCCTCCCCTTATCATCAAGTACGACTCTAAATAAATTTATAGGATCCGTCTATGATCGTCTAAAAATAAGTCTAAAAGTACGTAGAAACCCAATGGTTTCATACCTAACAATGAGTTAATCAAAGCTAACATGATGGACTAATAATCGTCATTGTAGATCAATATATAGGCACATACATGAGGTATTTCTTTCTTATTGTTACGGTGGTTGTTATTCCAAATATTAATCAATGACTGCATCATTATTGGTTATTTCGTGGGAATCTAGATCCGCAAAATATTTATTTAAAGTGATTACTTCACAGTCCTTAGTATGAAAGTTAATGGTTTAGACAATAGATGGTAAGGCTATACATAGTAAGAGGGGACTTCTTTTATAAGGATCATGCTATGGACTTTATAACAATCACAGTATAATAATTATACATAAATCACTAAAAAATGAGTTGTATTACATTGGTGCTATATCATAAGCGATAGTTCATATAACAACATTTATTCATTATTATTTTTCAAAATTTTCGCTGATCATCGCTAAATTTTGAACTAAAAAGTTAGCGACGATAAGATTTTTTTCTGAAAAATAGCAATGAATAAGTGTTGCTATATACACAGTCGAATAAAATTATAACGGATATGACATTCGTAGCTAATTTCAAGTTGAAAAAAAATAATTTTACAACGAATGATATTGTTGTTATGTATTTAAAAGAAACGATACATGGATGATTTTTTTAAAGTGTTACTATAAACCCATTTGTTCTACTGAAGGAGAAGAACTCAATAAAGAGGGGAAACCAACATAATTTATGTGTAACTTGAAGGTGTTATTGAAATTTCAAACAAAACGATTCATGTAAAAAAAAGCACAATACTTCTATTTGCAAATTGTATATATCACCAAGAGATATATCAACCTTTTATTTATCATTTCTTATTTAATATATTGATTTTAATGGAGCTAAATTTAAGCAGTGTTTAGAACACTGGATCGAACGGGACAGTTCGACCAGTGAACCAAGCATGGACCAACCTAGTTAATCAGTTCTTACCAGTTCAGTTTGAATGTCAAAATTTTAGTCAAACGTCGATTCAATCTATTATTTCAAATCTGATTTAACCAGGTTCCATCGAAGCTGGACCGTATTTAATTTTGAACTTATTAACAAATAATGCGATTGGTAGGAATTGAACCCACAAATTTGGTTACATGCCCTAAACTCCTAACCAAATACTCCACCACAACTTTTTTGTTTGTAATGAATTTTATAGATTATTAAACTATTATTATTATATAGAATTTTCAGTTCAAATATTATATATAATTATATGCACGAGGTTTATGGCGGATATGGAAAAATATTTTTGGTATATCATAAAATATATATGTTTATGTATTTGTCTCTATTTCAACTATATTTGAGTGTATATTTAATATATTTTTTAATTCATTCTGATTTGATTAGCATGTTCAGCCATTTTCTTCCACAGATTTATTTTAATCTTGTATTAAATAATGATAGCATCATCATCTAGTTGAACCGATCTGATTGAACCAAATTCGATCATTTCACCGAGAATTCTGGTTAGGTTTCAAAAACATTGGATTTAAGAGTTGATTAAAAGCCCCACTTTAGTCTGGTAATTGGGCAGCATGCATTCTGTCCAATATCCAAAAATCACGGTTTAAATCTCATAAATATGATTTTCTTCGAAAATATTTCCAGGTCCATTGCTTCTCTCGGCAGCGGATCTTGTATTTCTCATTATTTTAAAATTTAGTGGACGAGGATCTTGACTTTAATTTTCGTAGTTGACCGCAATATAAATTTATTAATATACATTTTTTAGAATTTGCCGTCTTGGTATGAGGCACCCAATACAAACAGCACACTGAACGGGAACCATATATTCCTCGTCTGACTTTAGAATAATGCAAAATTTGCAATTTCGTTGCGCAGAAAATCAGGCTTTCGATACGGACCCACAATAAGAGCATAATCTGACGTTTCTTGAGGGACAAGTTGGTTGATTGAGTTGAGGGACAAAAATAGCATCAATTAATACCATTCATATATTATATTTGGAAAATATGATAATAATGGCTATAAATTGTTTCATTTTCTCCGCGTGAGCGATTTAAAATACACGAATATATGCTGCTAATGAAATTGAATTAAAAGCTCCAAAATCTTTCACTTCATTTTAATTTAGTCCATAAACTTGAATTTTTTTCAGGTTACTCCGTAAAATTGCTGAAGTACCCATATGCATCCTTTGAATTGGATAACCATGGTTGTGATAGAAATAAGAAAGACATTGGCCTAAGTGGAATATCTCCGATAAAAAATGTTCCTTTTCTATGTATTTCAAGGAAGAAAAGGATCATAAGAGAGCTCATGTTTTTGCTTATTTCTTAAAAATCATGGATCTTTCTATCGAATCCAAACGTCTATTGAATAAAAGTTCTTAAGTTAATCAACTTACTTCTCCACTATATATACATCACTAATTATATTTAGTCACTACATAGTACATATTGAGGGTGATATCACTAAAAGACCAGTACTTTAAATAATTCATATGTGAGTTTTCCTTTTAATCGTAAAGCATAGTAGCTTAATACCTAATACTTCTTGCTCGCCCATACACTGCCCCGGTAGCAAGGAGGGAGAACTACACGGTTACTTCACATGATATATTTTTACCTTGGGTGGTGCATCATAAGGGAGAGAAGTAATATGTATTAAGCTAGTATATTTTGTGATTAAACTTTGAAATGCGCTTATCGTTAAAGTATTAGTATTGCGGTAATATCAATCTCTATTTGGAGAAATCGAGCGAATAATAGAATTTAGTGATTTAATAATATAATTACTTTTACAAAAAAGATAGAGATCCGAATTAATCTCTCCAAGCACGATTAGGAACACAAAGGACACAGAGGTGTGGTATTTGATGACTCATGTGATCTCTTGATACATTAGGATTGGGAAGGCTACATATGTAAGTTCACCAAATTTTTCGTTGAACTTATATCCATAAACCTTAATAATAACAATTATTATTATTTTAATCACGGATTCTAAAAAAAAGAATATCTCAATTGGTAATCCAAAGGGATAACACATATGAAGCCATGTATGACAAAACTAGCCAAGCAAGGGGAAAACGGTGGAGACTTTTTCTTCACACGTGGGAAAAAAATCCAGGGCGAACCAAGCAAAATATCCGAAAATCAAGGAAGCCAGCAAAAAAAAGGGGGGAAATAAATAAAAGGTATCAAAGCGAAGAGCTACAATGGAAAGAAAGCCCCCCCCGCACTCACCTTCCACGCACGCGTAGCAGACGCGTCTCACTCGCCAACGAAGACCGCAGACCGCAACCCAAACGGCCAACATAGAGGTGATATCGGGATCGAAGAACAGGGAGGGGAATCGGAGCTTTTATGTGATGCTGAGATCGTGCTACAGACCCATAGAGAGGTGCTTGGGGAGGCTCGGCTTCGGCGGCGGCGGAGATGGGCTGATGTGGCACCTCGACCTCAAGCCCCATGTCTCCGGCGAGTTCTCCATCGCCGTGGTGCAGGCCAATTCCTCCCTCGAGGACCAGTCGCAGGTCTTCTCCTCCCCCCTCGGAACCTTCGTCGGGGTCTACGACGGCCACGGCGGCCCCGACGCCTCCCGCTTCGTCAACTCCCGCCTCTTCCCGCACCTCCACCGTATACTACCCTCCCAGAATCGAATCCTACAAACACGGTAACCTCCAAAATCCGATCTTGACGCGTGTTGCGTGTTTCCGTCTTGTGTAGGGTTCGCTCTGGAGCATGCGGGCGTGTCGGAAGAGGTGATAAGGAGAGCGTTCAAGGCCACGGAGGACGAGTTCCTGCACCTGGCGAAGAGGACGTGGACGACAAAACCGCAGATCGCGTCGGTGGGGACGTGCTGCCTCGTGGGGATGATCGCGGGTGATCTTCTGTACGTGGCCAACTTGGGAGATTCCAGGGCCGTGCTGGGGAGGAAGGATGCCGGCGGCAGGAGAGTCGTGGCGGAGAGGCTGTCGAGTGATCACAACGTCGCGGAGGAGGAGGTCAGGAAGGAGCTCAAGGACCTTCATCCCGATGATTCGCATATTGTTGTGTATAATCGTGGTGTGTGGCGCATCAAGGGAATCATTCAGGTAAAAAAAACTGATGTTGGTTCGCCTCTTTTATTGATCTGTTTTTTTGTTTTTTGTTAGGAGTTGTGATTGCAATGGATTTGTTTCCTTAGATTTTCGTTATGATTCTTTGCTACGTGTGGCTTGTGATGGCTGCTAAGATTACTTATGATGATAGATATCCGCTCTGCTGAGTGCACGGAGGAAGCTAGTCGTATTGACACCGGGTCTAGGAAAATAGTCCATGCCAAGTGACGATTTCTTACCTAAGATTACTTATGATGATAGATATCCGCTCTGCTGAGTGCATGGAGGAAGCTAGTCGTATTGACACCGGGTCTAGGAAAACAGTCCCTGCCAAGTGACGATTTCTTAATTCTGTTCTAGGATCGCTAGCTAATAGAGTCCTTGAGTAGGTAAAGGGGGTTAGGAATAGAATCTTTGCAAGCTCACATGATCTCATCAAATTTGTATTTTAGCTGGTCCTTGCCCTTGTAGAGGTTGCGAAATTGTTGATGCTCCCTGTCATCATAGCTTTTAAAGCTGGAGTGAAATGCTGACAAGATTCTAAGGACTTAAACATATTGTGTTTTTTTACTTCAGGAATTATATCTGTGGTGTCTGATGTTCACCTGTTTGGATTGATAACGAGAATTTAGATGTAATAGTTTTGGTGATGGCCATCTCAACTATCTCATGTATTATCAAAGTTGGTGGCTACATGATTGAGGCTATTCTTAGCCTTTTTCCCCAAGTATGAACATAGACTTGAACTTGTCACTTTATTTCTGTTCTGCACGATGGGTGGAATTTGTGACTATGACTCAGACTAGCACCCACATTCCAAAAGTAATTGCTCTACATTCAAACTTCTAATAGTGAACTGATAGGGATGATATTCCATTTATATGCCATTGAAATGGCTCATTCATTTTGATACGTAGTTAATTTTCTGTAACCAACCAAAGGGGCACGAGAAAGAAAAAGAACAGTTTGTCTTTCCTTTTTGTTGTGTAGACGATTTTTGAGATCATACCTAACATGTTACTTCTGTGCATGAATCATTAATTATTTGAGAAGATGCTATGAACTCTAATGTGTTTAGGATTTGATGCAATTGTATTATTCTTCAAGAGGACCTCTCAATTTTACTTTCTACTATTTTTTAGCTTTGAGTAAAGAAAAGAGCACGGGTTGCCTTCTTTTGTTTCTCTTTATCCACTTGATCATTTGGAATATGGCATAAAGACTGCATATATACCTTAACTTTATCAATAATTGAATGGAAGATGCCATATCAGCAGTAAATTCCAATCTTTTTCTAGATTTTTGGTATCTAATGTAACTTGCTAGCATTATTTTATTAATCCTGTGATTATTCTCCTCGTAAGATATGACAATGCTATGACAATTCTATGTATTATACCCACCTTCTAAAAAGAAAATCTTCTTTTTTGATGAGAGTATATTTATCAGTAAGGTTATCTTTGAGACTGCTATATGAACTTTATATTGGTGCTTCTATGGTGATATTCAGTTTTACCAGATTTTCCTTAATCCTCTCAGAACAGAGTTCTGTAAAAGCGAGAAAAGTTGCCTGATTGTTCCAGCCTGTTTATTGTGTTGTATCATATGCCTTTAATCGTGGCATAAAGGATCTGTCAGTTTTCTTTGTTTGAGTACAAAAATATGTGGTGATTTACACACTACTATTACTGTGTCTTATGCTATTGAGTAATCTTGTAACTTAGATAAGTGGTAGACAGGTGTTCATAAATCAAACATGAGTTATCCTCCTGATATAGATATTAGATCTGCTGATTGAACTAAAAAATTGTGTATTCAGGCTCGTCAAAGAACCTCTGGAGTCCATATTTGAAGGTTGATGATTGTATTTTAATATTCTCCTTAAATGATGCCCCACTTTTTGGCTCAAGTCCACTATTTTTTAACCAAAGTTCATTTTAATTAATATAGTGTCTATATTTTGTGTAAATTTATGTCAATAAAAGATCTGAACTGTGTGGATGGGAGTAGTAGAAAATTATATTTATTGTGTTTGTTAATGAATGTCTTGTACTTCAAATACATCCTAAATATCTAAATCGGATGCCTTGTGTTTTTCTATGAATAAATAGACTTTGATGATGAAAGAACTGGCAAGGAGGAAAATTTGATATATTATTTAAACAATGCCTACAAGGAAATGGATATCTTCCATTAATCAAGTGTTTTCATTGGAAGTTTTGACGGAATTATACCTCTACCAAAAACACTGGTGCAAATATGGTATGTCGGCTTCCTATCTCATTGAAATGTTGGTTTTTTTTGCAATGTCCTCTTTTCAGTCAATCTAGAAGACAAACAAGCTCCAAGTATACCCGACAACAAACTTTTTATGTAGTTTCATATGGTTTTGTTGTGAAAGAAAGTTTCATATGATATTGTTTTGATGTTCATTTTCATTATCATTTGGTTACCCTAAACTCATGCTTGTTTGTTTGTCATCTGATTGCCTCTAAATGGGTGCAGCACATTAATTCACACTTGTTTAGGATATGTTCTGATCTGAAACCTTTTCAGGTATCAAGGTCTATTGGAGACATGTACTTGAAGAAACCCGAGTTCAGTAGTGATCCGATATTCCAGCAGTTTGTTTCCCCTGTCCCCATCAAACGGGCTGTGATGAGTTCGGAGCCCTCCATAAAGATCCGCAAACTCAAACCACATGATTTGTTCTTGATTTTCGCATCCGACGGACTTTGGGAGCAATTAAGCGATGAAGCTGCTGTTGAAATCGTCATAAAAAACCCGAGAGCTGTATGCCACTGGGAAAACCTGATTTCATTCTCTTCATTTACTAAATATGAAAGTCATATAATCCATTACATGTTGCTATGAACTTTCTTGCCATGACTTAGTGCCAATATTAATGTAATCTTATTGTTAATCCTTGCAGGGAATCGCGAAGAGGCTTGTAAAAGCAGCTCTAAATGAAGCTGCGAGGAAGCGGGAAATGAGATATAATGACATCAAAAAGATAGAGAAGGGGATCAGACGGCACTTCCATGATGACATCTCCGTTATCGTGATCTACCTTGATCATCGCTCCAGTGGATCCTCGAGATTTCGAAATGGATTGGTTGACTATACTAATGTTCCAACAGACATCTACTCGTTCAATGCAGATGAACCAACTGTTCCAATGCAATCCATAACCTGAGGGGTGGTGGATTACTTTTCCATAGAAGAGCACCAGTAATCACCCAACTGACCCCTTTTTTTATTGTTTTCACAGCAGGAGCTGAATATCTTGAGATGTATACAGTAGTCAATATCATTCTTACTGGGATATGCTGTTACTATCTTGTTTAGAAGAGATTGTATATATTTGAAATTAGCAGAGGTATATTGGTAAATTAAGGGCTTGATTTCCAGTTGTTTTGGCTAAACTTGTTGGATCCTTTTCCCCTGTGTATTTAGTTTACCTCCACCCTGGCCAATAGCTGTTTCTTTACTGGCAGATGGGAGGGTTGGTGGTAGGTGCATCACATTTTGACTGTGCGATGATATGATGGTAGGTGCATCACATTTTGACTGTGATGATACGGATGCGTATTTCCTCATACAGGACAACATCCACCGGGCTCCCTTCGCCACACATTGTGGATTCCACATGGTAAACGTGTCCCTCTGCTTGGTAGACAAACATGCATTAACATGAAAACGAGTGTAATGAAACATTCTATAATATGTACTTGGGATTGGAAAAAGCTATATCTCTTCAAAATACATGAACCGAAAACGTGATATGGGGAGAAAAAACACTTTACCAGAGCTGTTGGGTGCTTTTTCTTGCCTTCAGGTCTATGCTTAGTCTTGGGCATGCGGACTGCTCAGGAATTTTCTTCCAGAGGTTGTTGATCTTCTTTCTACCTGTTACTTCAGCCCGTCTTCCAAACATGATTTTGGTACCATAAACCTGTTGCATAAATACTCACAGGTTTATGATCGGTTCTACGCTGAGAATGTGGTGGCTCATGCCAATACGATGAGTGAGAATTGGAACACATAAACCTGTTCCATAAATACTTGTAGTAAGCTTGTGATAATCTTTGGTGATAAATGGTAAAGTCTTTGGACATACACCATATGGTGCAAGCCCTTTTTCTTTAAGAAAAACAATGATTTTGGTACCATGCTAAACATATCAATCAAGTCGTGCCTATGTAATTAAACTTGGATAAGGAATATGGAAGGGTCATCGATAAGTGAAGTTTATCTTTTATTCTTGTTTGAT